>OY720462.1:10625300-11225300 GCA_963082715.1 Harpalus rubripes | reverse complement strand
AGAATTCACTAATCCAAAAATGAGAATTAGTTTAAATTTTTTTGCGAATCGTTAATTTTTAATAATCTAAATACATACCTACATATTTACATATTCTGGAAACTGTATTGATTTCCTTTCCTATTGCTCTATTTACTTTTTTCTTTTTGTCGATTAAATGAAACTATTATTAATTTGAAATGATTAGTTCTCTGACAGTGACATTTATCTGTCAGTTACTTACATTTGAATAACTGCGCAAACAAGGAGTTTTGTTTGTTTAAAGCATAGGCTCCGGGATTTAAATTATAGATAATTTTATAAATTTATCCATAAAATATATAGAAAAAGTGTTAACGCAAATCTGTAGAAAATTTAATAATCTTTGTCATTTAGTTTGACCGATGTAAACTTTATTACAATCATTGCAACTAATTTTATAAATGTCCTTATTATACTACAACAGAATACAGCGTTTCTTAAACTTTTCAAGGCGCGACCCAAATTTATCTATTGTATTGGTTTCGCGACCAAAATTATTTAAAAAATGAAAAACATGTCTTATAAACTACAATCTATTTATGAAAATAGGAAAATGATTACTAGTTATCCACAATATTAAATTTTAAATTAAGGTGGGAGTTATTTGCCTCCAAAACCTTATTTGTTTTGTAATTATTTTCAAATATAGATAGCCAATTTTTCATTCAAAGTTTCAATATTTGCTAAAAGTACAAAAAAGTTCTCGTTTTCCCCAATATCGCCTGAAGGTTATATATCGTATCCTTTCGACAAGATATTGTTTGTGTGCAACACATCAGAATCTAGCTTGTAAAAATCTGTCTTTGAAATTGAAGAATATTCAAAAGCAAATCAATTTTGCTCGGGTGCACTTCTTTATTTTTTGCCATTGTCTCAAAAGACGCATACGTTTATCAAATGTATAAATTTCACAAACCAGCAGATACAACAACACTGACAAGTCTTTCTTTCAAACAGCAGCGGAAAAATGAATAATTTCTTTGAAGAGAACGGCTCATGATTATCTTGTTTGTTGACCAGGGAGCAAGTTTCATTCTTATTTATTAAATTGCCGAAAAGAGGGATTTAGAAAAAATAGTTATATGTATTACTCGGCCAGAAACTGAACATTTGCGAGACCGAGTCTCACAAAACAGTTTCTGGGCGTGTGATACACAAGATTTTTTGTACCGACTTCTCCAAAAATTCTTCGTATATTTCTCACATACAAACATTAGTTATACATATTTTGGGTCCTATTCTGTAACTTGGTGGTTAATTTTTGACCACTGGTTAAAATTTTTATCCGCAATAGATATTGATTTAACAACTAAAAATCCCTTTTTTGTTACAAGTTAACATACTAGGGCCCTATTCTGTAACTCGGTGGTTAATTTTTAACCACTGGTTAAAATTTTTATCCAATAGATATTGATTTGACAACTAAAAATCCCTATTTTTATTGTATGTCAATATATTTGATTGGTTAATCAATTTAACCCATGGTTAAAATTTAACCACTGAGTTACAGAATAGGCCCCTTGATTGGTTAAAAATATTAACCAGTGGTTAAAAAATAACCACTGAGTTACAGAATAGGCCCTATTATATACTTTCGCATATTTTTAATGACAGATGACGGAAACTCAATTGTATCACGTGAAGTTAGTTGTAACAAACTAGTCCTAAAGTTGGACCTTATAATTAATCTATACGAGATGTCACTAATGACAGCATATTATTATTTTTATGAGAAAATTTAGTTTTTAAGTTACAACAATTAAAGATTTAGCCCTAAAATTTGTAAATATTTTGCTAATTCTTGTGTTGAAAATAATCTTAAATTGACATGTCATCAGAACAGTAATGCCAACTCCTTTTGCCGGCCTAGGTCAGCAACAGCGCATTTCTGGATGATTTTGAGTTCTGTAATACTAGTCAAAATGGACGGAGGTACGAAAAATATATTTCACTTCAAATATATATATATATATATATATATATATATATATATATATATATATATATATATATATATATATATATATATATATATATCTAACCAAAGGGAATAACAGATTTTAACAGTTTGACCGGGAGGTCATATCGACTGAAAACTATCATATAAACATAGGTCCTATTACTTTTAGTTACCAAAATACACGAAATAAATTATTTTAAGTAACATGGAGTCTGGCCGATATTATGAACGTCCAATTAAATTTTTATATTAATGAGAACGACATACTAGATTTTTTCTAAAATTGATAAACCGGATGTACTACTTTACAGGAAGCTATAAACAGATTTCCTTGGAAAAATATACTCGTATTATGATCCAAAAGTTCTAAAATTTGGTATTTAAAACTCGTGTATAATTTGAAACAACATTAGATTTTGACTATATCTATATGATAAACCGGAAGTGGTACTTAATTTGGAGCTCTTAAAGATTTTCGAAGAAAAACATAATAAAATATAATCCAAAATTTGGTATTACAGACTTTTCTATTTATTGGAACAACAAATTAAATTTTGTTTACAAACGATCAACCGGAAGTGATTCTTTACTTAAAGCTCATTGCTATTTTAAACATGGAATTGACCATATCAGATTTTTTTACATTATATTAAAAAGTTAGTGTATATTTTTAAAACTAATTAAATTATTATTATTGATTCATATGAATTTAATGTTTTTGAGCATCCTATCGTATTGGCGTTATGATATACTAAATATTTTACTTAAAATGTTCTGAGAAACATTCTGTTCAATTTTGTTACACTAGTCCGAAATCATGGCATACCTTAATTTTGAAAGCGCCTAACCTCTTATCCCTAGACAAATGTTGCAGACATAAACCACTAAACCATCCTCTGCCCTATTTGTATCCAAACCACGCTCCAATCTTGACCTATACCCCCAGACCGCATTCATTGAAGCACTGCACCTTTTCATACAGCACTCTCCACTTGGTCCACGGACGCCGGTGCCAAGAGTAACGACGTCCCTGCACGCCAACCACTTACCCTCTGACCTCGCATATGACGCCTGGTGGTGGTCACCCTTTTGCGCAAGGGATAATAATGGCTGATTGAATATATTAGGTACTAGGTAGTTAACGGAGAGTATATTGTAACGTTTTTACGAATCTAGGAAAACGGGTTCGATCCCGATCGACGCCAAATATTTCGAATTTTAAATGACACAAAATTGACCCCTGTGGTGCACTCTCCACGCCCGTCAGGTGACGCTTAGTAAACGCCCGCACGGTACAAATATGTCATCAACATTACCGACATCTGCGTACAAAGCAGATTGGCACACCCAGCAATGGGTAATATGCCTTGATGATATATTTATTTATTTAAGTGTAAAAATAAAATAAAAATATTAGTAATTAAAATAAAGTTTAGTAAATGATAAAGAAATATTATAAAGATAATTAAAATAACTCTTACTATGGTTAAACAAATATTAAATACTAATTTAAAGACTAATAATATTATAAAACACTTAAACACGAAGATTATTTATTTAAACAATAACACGACTATTTATTTCCACCATATTACTGATTATTTAATTCTACTATTTGTCACTAATTATTGATATAACTACATTTATTTATGTTCACTTCTCGTTGACTGCTTGTTTATATCACCAACTATTCACTTTACGACACTTGTTTATATCAGACTGTACAATGCCTTCGCTAACGGGGCTTATATACTCCGGTGTTTGTATTCGAGAAATTACTAGAACATAATTCTAGATAAAAACATCAAATACAATAGATCACGTCACCCAAATATCGCAAATAATTAAACAAGTCTAAACAGTTCTGTTTACATCGCACGACTGTCCGCGGCTATTAAGTCATCACTAAAAATAGACACTCGCTCTTCACTCATCTACGTTACAGTATGAAGAATTTATAAAAATGGGAATTGATAATCTGCAACACTAAGTTGGAAGTCAAAGGAAACCTAATACTTGTCTTATTGTTCTTTTAAAGAAAAATATAATTCTTATCTAGGAGGAATGTTGGTGCATATTGATGCACTCGATCTCGAGTTTTGGCCCGGTCCGGCACGAAACCCGGCTCAATTTCGAGTCGATCATCGTGCCGGGCCAAAAATATTTTTCTTTCGGGTCAATCATTTGCAAAAGTTGAGGCGAGTCGGAGTGGAGGTGTACATTTTAACTATTTTTATACATAATAATGTCATTCACTTTATGTTGGCGAGGTATGAGACTTTTGATGCTTTTACCTTCTCTTCGTCCTGTGAGATTCTTACGTAAATGAAGTAGGAGATGAAAATAAGACCGTACCGGATCACGGGGCTGTATGGTGGATGGGCCACAATATCCCATCCAAAATCGTCCAGTGAAGCTTTGGCGATTCGCGCTGTGGTGTAAAGCTGTGAGGACTTGTGTTATCTAAAGCAGACACACGCTGCGAGTCTTCGGTTTTGAATAGTCCTTCGATGTTTCTTTTGGATGTTACAGTTATAATCCGCACGTATGGTATGACCAGCGAATGAAAGTTGACGTTTAAATTAATTAATAGATGTGGTATCTTTTGAAAACTTTTCCCTATATTTGATTTGAAAGGAAACTGACCATTATGTTTTCTGTTAGAGATTAGAATTGCACTCCATACCAATGGAATATTAGGCGCCATTTAAAATGACCTTAGCAACAGGATTCAGAGATGTAATTAAAAAATTTAATACCACAAATTCTGGCTCGTTTGTCTCAGGTGTAAGCAATTCTCGAGTCGTAATTTCTGTTAGAGGAAATTAAAAATAATCCTATTTCATAGAATTGCCAAACTAAATATTTTAAAGGTCAAAATATTTTGTTATAATCAAAATAAACGAAAAATATTTTAAATGCATCCCTGCTTTGTCATTCAGGTACCGTAATCGCCCATCTATTTTAAGCAAGGCATAGTAATGTATTCCTGTGGCTTCCTAGTCCAATATTTAAATGGATTCATGGAAAAATCCTCATAGCTGAATATTTCGTACAACTCTATTCTTCTATAGGTTTTGAAAAGAAACCACATCTATTAAATAATTTAATCGTTAACTTTCATTCGCTAGTCATACTATACAGTAGACCAATGCAGAAAATGAACGAGCGGATCTCGCGGAAGAGTGAAGGAAATGCTGCAGCACAAACGGCTGCTACTGCCAAAATGTTCGCCCTAGAGTGCTGCTGAACCACTCGTATGAAAAAAGAGGAGTCCCTCTACACGACAGTGGTGCCAATTTTACGAAATAAAATTTTCCCAGGCCACCGATGCCTTTGTATCTTTCATTTTTGGATGGCCCTGGTATTTGAGAATGCGCTTGACAATGTTCAATATTATGCATGATACTATGCATAGTGATGCACGACGAGGCGAGAGTACTCTCGCAGCTCGTCTCGTTGCATTATGCGAGACGAGAACGAGAGCGAGATTGCAGTTTAAAATTCGAGGCGAGATCGATGTAACAACTGCGAGAAGCGAGAAATCTCGCGAGATTCTCGCGAGAGTCTCGCAATACAAAGTATTTGTAACTTTATAGCTTTGATTCATAAATTCAATGAAAAATGCACCGTACAAGGAATGGAGTCAACGCTCATTCATGCATAGAACACGTAAATGTGAAAATTATATGAATTCACTATACTTTTTGAGTCTATCTACATTCGATTCGATTAGTATCATTCCCAGAGCGAGGAAATGCAAAAATAAAGACAAAATCGGTATCCCCTAATTCGCCCCAGTTAAAACCACGGTTAATAAAACTATTGTCGCCCCTGAAAAGTAAAGGATATCTTAAGCGTCGATGGGAGTCAACAGAGAGAGAATCGGAGTGAATCTTACTTAAATAGTGGCATATATTCAATGAAAAAGTGTAGGTACTTTTAGTTAAAAAAATATTTTTTTAATGTTTAATTCGTTTTACTAATGACAGAATGTGTTAACAGATGTTCGTATTGAAATAGTTTAGAGATCACAATTTGATGATAAATTGGATATTTTAGAGGTAAATTAAATTATTTACTAACTTATCACATTTTCTGGTGATCGTTAATGAATAAACAGTATGTTCGTATTGAAATAATTTGGTGATCAGAATTTAGTATAGTTATACGCTTGCAAATACATGGAAGACGGTGCTATTGGTGCGAACTTGTCTCTTGAGTTAAACAGTTACATAAATACGTAGTGCGCAAGCGCTTATTTTTATAGCGAGATTCTCGCGAGACTCGTGCGAGAACGAGATGACATCCAAAAAAATGTGCGAGAACGAGAGCGAGATTACAGATCCGAAAACGAGACGAGATCGATATTTTATATTTCTCGTCTCGTCTCGCGTGCATCACTAATGCAATTTGTTATAACCCCAATTTAAAAACCCTGTAATAAGTAAAACTTCAAAAGTATTAACAAATACTAATACAGCCAAACAAAATTTATGCCATCATATGGATGCGATATAATAAACAGTGTATTGTAATTTAATTTGTTTATTTATGTGATTAAATTTCTCGTTGTTGATTTACACTGTTTTGTATTTGTTAAACAAGCAAATAAATCCATCAATCATGAATTAAATAGTTGTACAACAGTTGTAGCAATCAGGAAGTAGTAGAGAAAAACAGGCAAATCGCTATTTTATCGCCGGTAATAAAATAAGCTCGCAAAAATTTTAAAAAGAACATTTGGATCTCGGTGCACTCGCCAAGACCAAATAACCATTACTACCACTCAGCACTCTGCTTGCACGGCTGCATTACTGCACATGGGCGGAGAAGGGGCATTTTTCAACGGGGGCATTACTTTTCATTCGCTCGAGAATAGTGAGAGAACGGCGAACACTTAGAAACAAACAAAAATGCATTATTGGGCGACTACGTAGATACTTACAGCCATTTTAAATTCTAGCTAAAATACACCTATAGATTTACGACTTTCCTTGAATATAGGACGCTTCGAACACCGTAGATCCAGGTCTGAATATGAATAATTGCGGTATTTATAATTTTATCTTATAATTAACATGTTTTAAAAAAGAGTTTTTGCTGAATGTGATTAGACTTTTTAATTTTGATATTACATTTAATGACATTATTCTAATCACAGCTTATTTCCCATTTCTGGGTGTGCCAAACCATTTATTACATAAATTAATTATCAGACACTCATCTCAAATTTCTAAGAAAGTTGTTAAGTCTTAGCAACATTTTTATAGCAAATAACCAATAATAATTGCGAACACTGAATTAAACATGAAAATGACAAGTTTTACTGGTTTCTATTGGTTAAATTTTTTAGCAACGTTGCTAATATTTTACAAAATAGGCGTGACTCTACTTTCCAAGTATAGTAGAGGGCTGTGTCAGAAGAAAAGTTACAAAATTAATTTATTTTTAAATTTTTCACAAAAACATTTGAAAGTTAAATAAGTAAAGTACCTAATGACCTAACAATATTATATGTCAAGTATACCAAATTGGCTACAGGAATTTCTATATTGTATTTCAGATAAAAATAGATTTGATGGCGCTGCGGGGCCAGCCTGTTTTACAAAATTTGATCATTTTTAATACTTTAGTAAATAAACAGTTACTCAAAGTTCTTAAATAGATTACAAACTGAAAATGGAATAAATAATATACCTGCTCCCATAATACTATTGTAAACATGGTTTGCATTTAGACCAATCAGAAAGCTGGAATCTTAAGCCCTATCAGAATCCTAAGTTTATTCTTATCTGAGGCTATTGTCCGTAAGTTCGCATTTCAAAAGTTATCAGTAAAATAGTATAACAAGGATAAATTGAAAATAATTTGACAGATCTTTCGAAAACTTCACGAAAGCCCGCAGGGCTTGAGTGGCTATATTTAACAACTATAACTATATTTAATTGATAATTTTTTGATCCACAAATTTGTTTCAAAGAACGGAATCAGACTTTTATGCCATCTATTGTCATAATTAATTAGTTTCATTTATTTAGTCTGTTTTGACAACTAAAACACAACTTTGACAAAGCAAAATAAATACAAATAATCAGGAATAACACTGTCAAATGTCAGTATAGCGTAAAATAATTGAAATAAAATTTATCTTTTTACTTCTTCCCTTATTTTCATACGTAATATAACAAGTGATATGATTATTATCGATGATATTTTCGAGTGGAACCGAGTTGCAGATTTCACGAGTCCGAAGGACGAGTGAAATGTGCTGCTTCAGTTTCATGAGCAATATCTTCGATTATTAATCATATCACGAGCTTATATTTAATGAGAGAATATAATGAATTTTTGTGACACATTGTGTGTGCTGCTAACCTAACTTTTAATATATTGTATTATAACATGGTTAACTTGACAATTGTCTTATTATTTTCATCGTTGTTGACATCAAGTATCAACCCAACGATTATCACACATTTTTATACTCAAAATTAACTGTCAATGTCAAATGAAGAAAACAAATCCCTTAGTAACGAATATAAATAAGGAGATAATTTCTTTGTTTTTTATCATCGCTGTGATAGACATGTAACTAGGGAGATTCTGAATGTTCATTGGCGGAAAACGTGTCACGTGACTCATGAATTATATTCTCAGTACAATAGTACAGTACTTTATTTTTGTAGAATAGACACCGTTTTCCTGACAACTGTATTGCTGCAAGTATTGAGCCTGATAATGCATTGGTTATTTGTGACTGTTACAGCAACTTGAGTTCATTTTAATATGTAAATAATTTTTAAATTAGACTGTAGTCAGATTCGAAGCCAGATTGTCAGTATCACAACCAGTCAATGAACTCAGAACCTCAAATCTTTGTCTTTCTCACCCATTCAAAGATGCTCCCTTTCCCTAGTTCATATAAATTCACAAATGTATCAGAATACATTATTTTCACCTTGTTTACATTTACAAACCCTACTTAATTCCTCACACCAACTTTTCTCCCCCTGTAAAACTTCAGTTAATTCCTAACCCTTGTATCTTCTTAACAGCGATTCTTGTTGATTAGCACCTTCTCTCTACCGTACCCTATGATTTGTTACTGCATCCTTTGTTTTCCGTGAGATAAATCCAGGCTTGGTTGCAAGGCTGACTAGATCCTCAAACTGCACATGCGATGACTGTGAATTAATTCAGTGAGGGATAAAGCCACGTGATCTGAGTTTATTTCCCCTGCGTTATGCACAACACTACAGTCTAAAGGTGCATTCACAAATGAAAATTAGGTTTATGGTTTTTGTTTAGCTTTAAATAAGTCATTCATAAATAGAAGTTTAAATTCCCCGTAAATTAGTTTTGATGTACAGACATCTGTGTAAATGCTTCAAAAACAACATTAAAATATCGGTAGAGCAGTACTTAACAAAACATCGGTGCGCCTTAAAACTGTCATTCGTTTGGCATTATTGGTTATTTTTCAGCAATTAAGTTATGACAGTCTCCATGTTCTTTTCGCATTTGTTTAAAAAGCCGAATCCACCAAGTGGATACTAAATAAAGATGGGTGTATATATCTATATCATTTCAGACTCGTTCTCATTGGTGAAGTTTGTGACGTCAAACTAAATCATAAGCCTAAAGTTTGGACCTTGCAATGTTTTGCTTTCTGATTTGGATTTAGGGACCCTAAATTCTGAAGTGTGAATGGATTCATTACATAATATGCGGCCAAAGTCTTTAAATCTAAAGTATAAACTATAAATTTAAATATAATTTTCATTTGTGAATGCACCTTAAGGTCAACTCGTCATTGCGTTATTTTTTCAATACCCGGTATAAATCTACAATTAGTTAAACTTATGTTTCAACTTTTTATTATTTTGTTAATAAAAATCTCACTGTTACAAAAATATTTTAAAACAATGATGGTGATTTACTTGGTTTTTGATCAAAACATGTTTGAAACACTCCTGGAAACCATTTTCTGAAAGTGCCTTCTGCTGCCTCGTTGTATTTTTCAGCAAAACGTTGTCCCTTCAATTTAATTTTTAGCCGTGGGAACAGGTATAAATCAGCTGGTGCAAAGTTGGGAGAACAGGAGGGGTGTTCCAGAGTGGTGACATTATTTTTAGCAAAAGGGTAATTTTTCACCATCGGGAGCGATGTATCAAAGTGTTGTCCTGCAGCAAAATCCAATCGTTTCCTGCCCAAATTTCAGAACCATGGTGTACCCGGAATCAAGATTCTGTTTTTTTTGTTGACTTACGGAACATAGTATTAATTTTTTATTACTAATGTCAATAATTTAATTGCAACAACTGACAGGACTGTCAATTGCTAAAACAAAATTTGTCATAGCTATTGGTACTGCATTCAATTACTAGAAAAATACGTGGAACGACTCGTCAATTTACGAGGTTGTAAAAATGTTTACCGGTTTCCGGATATTAATCAATTATTTACATGTACAAGAGTAGGCTGGTAACTAAGTAATAACTGTATCTGTATGGTAATATTATTACCATACTGAATGCACATACAATTTGAATATTTGCCAATTGACATATATCAAAAAATTGTTCTATTAACCATAGCATTCTGATAGTATAGCATCACAGATTAGAAATATGTTTTGTATGATAATAGATCGGAAACTGTAATGTTATTTGATGGGACCATCTTCAGCGCCACTCTTTGGTTGCTACCGGAACTATTTTACGTACGTAGGCAACCACATAACATGTAACTCTGCAATCCGCATTGCTTTCCTGTGTTTCATATTTATGATATTTATTTACTTATTTTCAATAAAGTAGACAATGAAAACAAACATTTATAAAACATGTATGGTTCATATATTTTTTTTTACAATAATACAAATAATTTTTATATAATATTTATAAACAATTATAAGAAAATATAAATGCTTTTGTAGTGTTTTTATGTAGGTTGAATCTGTGATAGAAGTAATCAGTCTCGGTATAAATAAATAGTATAATTTTTTATGCTTTACCTGCATAGAAGGATATTAATGCCATTAATGACGATAACGAACTCAAAAAGCGTTTGTATTTTAAAACATATTATACCACTCTTCCTGTAGCGTTAATACGAATAGAATAGTAGAAACTTAAATCACACATACACATACGTAAAAGATAATATTAGACACTATGTAATATAACTCAACAATTCAAATAATCGAACTTCTCCCAAGAAAATTAAAATTGTTGATAATTCTGTTAGAATGCTCACAGAATTTTGACAACTTATAAAAAAATATGAATGTGATATGAATCACAGCACACTTAAACATTTCAATTTATAAAGCTTCCGGAAGCAGTCAAGAGATGGCATTGCAGTACGGGCCAAATGTCAACCATTTAAGTTTCTGTAGCCTGGTATAGTCAGGTTTCACCTTAAGGTAAAACCTGACAGTCGTATGATGCAGTGCTGGTTGCAGCGATTAGGGAAACTTTAAAATCGAAATATTATTTTAATCTTATAATATTTTTAGTAAACTAAACTCAAATAAATTGTAAAATTATCAATATTATTAAAATTTGTCAAAATTTATTATAAAAATTTGTAGTTAATGTAATAAAATTGCAATTTTATTTCAAAATCGTAAATTACACAAATTTCACCCTAGATATATTTTTTAAAAAAAACCTATATAATAGCAATTTATTCATGGATTATACACAACAAATTTTTAAAAATTTTGATCTTCTAAAAGGTATTGAAAATAAATAAAATTTAGTTTTTTATTTATTTTCAATACCTTTCAGAAGATCAAATTTTTAAAAATTTGTTGTGTATAATCCATGAATAAATTGCTATTATATAGGTTTTTTTAAAAAAATATATCTAGGGTGAAATTTGTGTAATTTACGATTTTGAAATAAAATTGCAATTTTATTACATTAACTACAAATTTTTATAATAAATTTTTACAAATTTTAATAATATTGATAATTTTACAATTTATTTGAGTTTAGTTTACTAAAAATATTATAAGATTAAAATAATATTTCGATTTTAAAGTTTCCCTAATCGCTGCAACCAGCACTGCATCATACGACTGTCAGGTTTCACCTTATTTATTAATGGTCTTAATTTTCTGAAACCGATAAACTATTAAACAAACCACGGATGTTATAAATCCGACATCTGCGGCAGTTATGATATACATAACATTCCTAGGTATGTTAATAGCTACAAAAAATATGCGATTTCGAGAAAAAGTTATTAAGAAATATTATTGCTCTTGACAAGTTATATTACTGGTTAAATTTAATGTAATTATTTTATTTACAACCTGTATATGGCCTTTGAGCACAATATTATTAACAAGATTAATTATTGGCTTACGGGATTAAGGACTCTATGTATACTAATGTTCCGCATCTGTCAATGTAATAGGACTAATACCTGGCCACACCATACATGAGTTACAAGAACTAATAAAAATAATCAAATATATTCCACAATGTTTGAAAGAATTAACTGCGTAAACTAGAATTACGAACAACCTGTTATCCTTTCCCTTTTCAACCAGAATTAACTATTCCACATCGATGTTCTCTGGAGTGTCGTTGGGATTAACCGTTTACCGTTTAAATCTGATAACAACAGTTACAATGTCTGGTTGGTGTGTATTTTAAGCATTTTAGAGTAAATATCTGCCTCGTATGACCACTCGGTCGACATGATGGAGAAAATATGTTTACCCAAACACTTGCAGCGAGATAGCAAGAGCTCGTATTTTTATAATGTTATGATTATTTGCAGCGGGTGTTTTCCTGATAACAAAAAGAACTAATGGATTTTTCGGAACACAGGAGAGAAAACGCAAACATTTAGGGAATGAAATCCCAGAAGAGTAAATAATTATTAATGAACAATCAAGTTCATAAATATATAGCGCATTACAGATTATAAGTAATAGAAAAGAAGGCTGCTGGCTTTACTGCAAAACTAAGTTGTTATTTTCGCTACTAAATTTCCAAAATAGGTGATACGGAAAAACGGGCCACTCAAAATATGTTTTTTTTATTTAAACTATTTTTTAATTTTCTTCATATATTTGTAAACTAGGCTTCGGAGCTTACAAATCATGGTATTTGGCATGAAGGTAGCACTTCCGGTTTAACCGGAAGTTACATTAACTTTCATATTTCAATTGGGATACCTTATATATTTTTTATACAGAATGGTAACTCGAAAACCGGAACATAGGGATTTAAAATGTAAAATAAGATTTTCAAATTTCCTGATATAAATTTGGCATGCTTTGTAATGGCAAAAATTAGCTATCAAAATGTCGAAAATCACCTGAAAAATAGCGATAGCCATGGAATTAGACAAAATAATTAACAAATATCTAAAGGATTTTCTGTCAAATTGGGCTGTTGTAAGACTTTCTATATGACTTTCAATTACTAAATTTTAAAAGATATTGTTCTTTAAAGAGCTTCAAAATGAAAAATATCACGAAATGTGCATGAGATTTTTTTTAATCATTGAATTTTGAAAAAAGTCTCACGATCAGAAATAGAATGTGACGTAAGAGCACATATAGTTTAACATGTGACAAACTATCGCCTACTTTCATTTATATACCTAAATGACGTAAACTGTTTTCCTATTGGCTATGAATGACGTACTGTATGTGCTCCGACTTTTTTGTCCCGATCCATAGCAAGCTTAATTACAAAAACCAAACAGTATATAATTTTTACTTCCTTGTACATAGTAAAGGAAGTATTGTAATCGCGAAAAATTTCGGTTTTCAGATTTCAACGGAAATATCCATTTTGACCATCCCTGAATCCATTTCGACTTATTTCGTCGGGAAGTCTGTTCTGTACGTATGTACGTACGTAAGTATCTCGCATAACTCAAAAACGGTAAGCCGTAGAAAGTTGAAATTCTGTATTTAGGAAGGACTGCTATAACATCTGGTTGCGCACCTCCCTTTTTGATCATTACATAATTTCCAGAAGTGGTACATTACTTGAAGCCTATAATAAATTTTAAAATATAATCCAAACCTTTTTAAATATGGTATATAAGACTTTTATCTCAAAGGGAATAATATAGTAGATTTTGGTTAAAATAGGCTAACCGGAAGTGATATATTACCTGAAGTTATTAACAGTTTTTCTTGAATAAAATGGTTTTATTTTGATTTTAGAAATAAATGCTTCAAATAATAGTTTTAGAGAATTAAATTTTGCGTCTAGCACATCCAATATTATTAAATTAGCCCTTTGTATAAGCAAGATATGTAAAATTAAAAATTATATTCTTTTTGGATTTTGTAATAAAGCATGCTATGGATTAGGACAAAAAAGTATACAAAAATTAATGTTATGTTAAATTACGTCAAACACGTGCAATTTTATAATTGGGTATATACGAGTATGGTGTCCACATCAGATTTTTAAATTTACATATCTCGCTTATACAAAGGGCTAATTTAATAGATAATATTGGTTGTGCTAGACGCAAAATTTAATTCTCTAAAACTATAGTTTGAAGTATTTATTTCTAAAATCAAAATAAAACCATTTTATACAAGAAAAACTGTTAATAACTTGGTAATATCAAAATCTACTACGTATGTTGTTCCAAGTAACATAAAAGTCTTATATACCAAATTTGAAAAGTTTTGGATTATATTTTAAAATAGTTCTTCATTAAAATCTATTATAGGCTTCAAGTAACCTACCATTTCTGGAAATTATGTAATGACCAAAAAGGGAGGTGCACAACTAGATGTCATAGTAATCCTAAATACAAAACTTTAACTTCAATTATGCGAGATACGTACTTACGTACAGACGTTACGACGAAATTAGTCAAAATGGATTCAGGGATGGTGAATATGGATATTTCCGTTGAAAACTGAAAACCGAAATATTCCGCGATTACATTACTTCTTTTCCTATGTACGAGGAAGTAAAAATTATCAATTTGTTATCACTGCCTACTTAATATGGCTTGTCAATTATGCACAATTTTCTCTCACGTTTTTGTAATTTATTACCTCAATAAAATCGTTGAATTCGTAATTTTACATAGATTCCGAATACATAAAAATATTCAGTATGTCTTATTTGAAATAGTTATACAAGTTAATGTTACTTCCGGTTAAAGTATTGTAACCGCTAACTAATTCTTAACAATTCAATACTTCTTTGTTGATATTTCTTATTATTATTTCTTTTTAAGAGAAAGTAAATTAATACTTACAATACCAAGAAAGGTAAAAGACAAGTTGATGCCAAATGGGAACTTACCTATAACAAACAAAAGAAAATTAATAACACTCGTAGTACATGGACATGAACGTAATCGTAAATACATATTACAACGAGTAAATGACAATAAAATAATGAGGATATCATTTCTTTGTCTTTATTTTTAATGGAAAACCACTTTGTGACAATATACCTTATGTATTTTCAAGTAAATTTAATGATGGGCTCAGACATATCAAGGATCAAAGTGAAACATAATCATAGTTATATAATAATAGACGAGAAAACAATTTCATTACTTTACTGTTAATAATTGTACCTATACAATACAAACACAGTAATACTTCAGTACCAATTAATAAAAATATGACTACAAATAATTAGGATTACTAGAATAATTACTTTCTTTAAGGGGATCGCCTGCGCCTCGCTCTACGGTTTTTTAAATAAACGAAAAGACGCTGTAAATATTTGCTAATTATGGAAAATCTGTTACGATTTTCATCATCTTATATTATATAGCTAAATGAAAGAAATAAAATTATAACTTAGTCGTTAAGATAATATCATTTATTAAAATACTCTATAACTCAGATGTTAAGCTTATTTCGTTCTTAAACTTAAATTGTCAATTTTTAATTGCCACTGGCACGATGTTCTGCCCAGTGGCGCTTCCTCCCAAATTTATAAAAGGAAAAAAGAAAGATCAAATGAATAACAATAATAAAATATTTTGAATTTAATAAGTTTTAATAAATTCAGTCCATTGTATCGTTAGTGTTATTTACACGTTGCACACGATGTGACGAAAGCAAGGCAACGAATGGCGCGCTGCCTGGGTCAATGACAAACGAATTGTAACTTTGCTTGCGTTAAACAAAAACAACCACCACCCTATTCGTTTACACACGGTCAATGACCAAGGCATCAGTCTAGTAGCGGCATTGGCCACACCAAGCAAAGAAAACAAATTTATTGAAAATATCTCAAATTTTAACGATCTGGTGTAAATAATTTTGCAGAGTATACGAAATGAAAAATTGACAACATTTAAAACTACTTAAATAAATTTTTCATATTACTAAATTTATATTACTAATTACAAATTCAAACAAATTGCATTTAGTTTCCTTTAGTTGTTTCCTGATATTCTGCGTTAATATACATGAAAATTGATTCTAGGTTTCAAAAAGATCATAGCAGAAGACATGAAACTGTTAACAGAAACTCAAATTATATAAATAAATAAATACATAAAAAAGAAATAAATAAATACATAAATAAATAAATCATCACGGCATATTACTCATTGTTGGGTGTGCCAATCTGCTTTGTACTCAGATTTCGGTAATGATGATGATATATTTGTACCGTGCGGGTATATTATAACACTGTACAAGTCTACATGCTTTATAATTGCAAGTGTACCAAAATTATTAAGTTTAATGCAAGAAATTTATATTCAAATAAAAACTGTTTGAGAATTGCAGTACTGGGCCACTATTTTGTAACTAGAAAGCGATAACGAATATGAATTCAATATGGTAAGCGCGCCATCTTAATTTTCTATTCAGATTCACGCATTCTATCGAATTGCGTAAAATAATCTGTTGGTCTTGAAATTTTAACATTACCACACAGTTTTATTTATAAATTTAACAATATTTGCTCTCAAATTCTTCCGATGGTAGTTTAAAAGGATCATCGTGTCTTTAATCTTCTTCTCTTTATCTTTAAATTTTGAGAAATATTTCTTTTCATAATTTCCTCACAATAAAAGGAAATAAATAAACGAGCCATCCTGCTAAAAGTATTATTTATAATCTTCGTCCAGAAAGACGATAATAGAATGAAATTTCTAATATATGTCACTGAAAATCCTATTCTACCATGGAATACGCTATTCGAGTGCTCCAGACCTCTCGAATTGCTTATTCAATGCAAAATGGCTACCTTTACAGTGGTGGGGGGTTCGTATTCCATCTGAATTGGTATTCGTTATCGCTTTCTAGTTACAAAATAGGCGCCCTGGACTGGTAGCTACGTGTCCGCTTTTTAAATTTGTTTATTTTCATTGGTAGTAGACTGCACCCCCTAACTCGGTATTCGTTATATATTTATAGGTAGTCTTTGAGTCGCCAATAAAAATAATATATATGAAATCCATATGAGTGACGAGCTGCTAAAACAAAAACTCCCTTATTTCCGAAGTATTTCAATTATATCATCTACTTTCATTATTTTTACTAATTTCTCTTAATTCTATTGAGCTGTAATCCCCTATTCGAAATAAAAAAACTAATAATTTTTTGAAGTCCCTATCATACAATTTTAAAGTGTATTAATAAGATAAATGTCCAATTTACTACATTGTTGTATTTACTTAAAATGTATAAAAATCCTTTCTTGATTGCCCCCTCAATAGGTGTGTTCGGTAAAATTAAATCACCCTTATCTCTGCTATAGGCTATTGTTGCTTTAGCACATGTGTTGTTCTCGTTCATACCCTGGCCTTGGCTGCGTTATCAGGCCATGAGCCTGCACGCGAAATGCGAAGCACCACATTAGTGGCCGGATACGCTGACCCAGGATTAACCGCCGACTAACGCAGTGAAAAATAGCCGGCTTTAAAGCTGGAATAAAAACGACAAGAATGCTGAAAGCTGGAGAATAGTCGGTGGGGTTGATTAGCAAACGAAAGGTGTTACGACCAGGTTGAAATTAGATTCATGTACTCTAATGGCGACTTATGAAAATGACCTCACATAACACACATTCTCCCCATCAGTACTACATATCTTTAGAAGAAGACAAGCTCGAAGAGAGAGATAGTTTTGACTTCTATTACTAAGTTTATCCCGATAGTTTCAACCCGGTTGAAATTCGACCCGGTCGTAAATAATAATGAAAGTAATAAAATTTATTGACAAATATGAATATACATTGTAAATGAAACAAATCTAATATTCTTTTAACAGATTGAGTACTAATCTAATTTTTTAGAACATTAACATTTTTTTGCCATGTATTCTAACCTAACCTATTTTTTAATATTAATATTAAATGTACAATTTCTACATTATAAAAGACTAATCATCGTCTGTCTGAGATACTTCCAAGTGTTTAAGTTACATTTTGTACAGTGTTAAAGAGTACTAACAGTATTCGAAGCTGCTGTGTGCCTGTACACTCAGTATTATGAGAACATCAATATCATTTCGATTGTAGGAAAAATGTTGCATGCAACACGTGTGTAAAATAGTAAAACATCGCACTCGACCAAAAAAGTACTACTTTACACACTTGTTACACAAATAACTATTTTATAAACTCTTCTAAATTATAGTTTCAATAATGATATTTTAACTCTGTTTATCTGTGTAAGTTATAAATGTCAAAATTCAGTTTAGAAATTATTTTCGTATTATGATAGTCACGACATTTATTTGTTGATAATTAAGTCTGGAAATTATTATGTATACGTGCGTGACTTTGGATGCCCTACCCTATGCACCCCGTACCCCTAAGATAATCCTGTCCTGAAGATAGCGTTTTGTTTTTAAAGATAGTCGACATTAGAGACTTGTGGAATTAACATGTAAGAGTCGAAATTAGATTGTCGCGTCGAGCAGACGTGTCTTGTTTTTGGACATGTAGTGTCTTTTAGTTTTGGGGCGTCGCCCGCCCGCTGGGTTACAGAATGTAACTTATTAGTTGTGTTAGTTATAGTTGTATTAGTATAAATGTAAATAAAGTTTAGTTTTTAAATAACAAGAATTTGTTCATGTCCGTAGTGTTCATCAGTGTAAAGTGTAAAAGTTAAAAGTGTGTGTGCTCTTCCTTATCACCAGTCAGTAAGTGAAAAGTGTATTATCGTTGGAATCATCAGTATTAGTATCATCATCCTCTTTAGCTTCAGAGAGCCCCTCGTGTTACTCTCTACCGTTTATCTCGCTCTTGTTAGTTGTTATAGCGGGTCGAGTGAACCCTATTTGAACCCGATCGAAAGTGTTAGCAAAATGTCATATTTGTTTGGTTATGTTTACTTGATTTTTGCGAACAAATATAATCGAAAATGGAGCAAGAACAAGTAATGACATTACGTACATATTTTTAAAATAAAAGGTTAGGAATGAAAAATATAACACAATGTTTTGACTGGTGGGCAAAATTGTGCTACAATTTACAAATACAGATTGAACAGAAAATTTTAGAGTCTCTAAAAGCACTTTTAATTATATTTGCGAGGTACTAAATACTAAATTGAAACCAAAATATATTTTTTAAGCGACCCTTCTAAAATTGTAATTTTTTAGAAATAGATTGCTGTTTCACTATATTTTCTCGCTAGCTATTTAGACTAAGGAGTATTCTAAGTTTTTTTCCGTGTATAAGACCGAGAATTTTCATTTCTTCAATAAGGAAAGAATATACATTACTTCCTGATTCTGCCAAATGTTTCCTTTTGACAATTCAATTATAATCACTTACGATCTGACTGCTAAAATGCAACTGACATAACCTCTAACGATAGTGAATCATACATGTATTTCGATCGGGTTGAGCGTTTATCCCGTAAAGTTAATCCGGTCGAATAAGCTCAACTCATTTGTATTTTAGAGTCGAGTTGAAAATTTCAATCCGGTTGAAAATGCGTTTATTCCGATCATCTCAACCCGCTAACTTCAATCGGGTCGATTCAACCCATTTTCAAGCGGGTTGAAACAATCGGGATAAACTAGGTATATATGTCCATCTCCAATTTCTTGATCCAAAAATTCTAATAATAAAAATGAAAATGAGAAGGATACAGTACCAAAATATTTTGAGAAATGAAGGCAATAGCTTGCGACAAATAGCAATAAAGATTGGTGTGTCGTTAAACGGTGTCAGAACTATCAGGTAAAAATATGACTATTTGTAAGGAATAAACTAGTCCCTTAAACTGCTAACAATTCTCATAGTAGTAATAAAAAAGAAATCCAAGTAGGTAGAGTAATGAACATAATCAACTCTTGACCTCTAAATCTTTCCCCTTTACGAAAACAATGTAAAGTCGAAGGCGGGAACATCTCGATCTTCTTGTTTCCGATGTCGCATCGGGTAATTCCTCGTGCAGTCCATGTGTATAATCCCAGTGGCGTTGCCAGGATTTTGGTCTGGGAGGGGGTGGGGATATCGATATTGAGGAAATTTATATATAATTTTTGTGTATTTACTTTTCACGAATTTTTTTAATATATACATTTGGGTGGACCTTAAAAGGGGTCAAGTCGAATTTTATTCGGGCCGCCCCCTAAAGTTAAAAATGAAAAATCGTGCATGACCTCATTATGACGCTCAGACATTACGCTGTAAAGCTTGGAGTTTGTAAACTTTTGTTTTTACACATTGCTCCTAGTTCTTATGCATTAAAGCTTACACATAGCTAAACATGGTGGTAAACGTTGCCAAATGATAAATAATTTTCTGTTCTAAAAACTACGACCCCTAATTTTATTGGGAACTTATTTTATGTGCCGCTTAACACCCACCTAGGCTAAGCAATTTTCTTAGATTGTACGTATTGTGGAACCTCACGCTCAATTTAAATGTTGTCACCAATAGCCATTAGATTTAGATTTATATAATAAAAATCTCGCCGGATATTTTACCTGGTTGTACGCAGCAAACGACAAATATTTTTAAATACAAATACATATATTCATGTCTCACTACAAAATAATTCTCATATATATTTGCAAAATCTATGGGATATTTTAATATAAATTATGTACAATACATACATTTTCTTTATATTCAATATCTTGAAATTTTCTTTTTCTCCTATCCTTTTCTTTCTCTTTATATTCGTAATTTTTTTGCAAATTCCTTTTATATTCTCTATTACGTATATTCTTTTGCGTTGTTGACTTTTTTTTATTTTCATAATCTCCATAATGATGTACAAATATTTTTGACAGTGGCATACAAATATTTTTGACAGTGACATTTATGTGTCAATTACAAACATTTGAATTTATTGCCTTGAAGTAGTTTGATCTGAGATTTTTTACATCAAATTATTTTATATGCATTTCTTTATCCCTATCTATAGAAGATATAATAAAGAATTTATATTTATCGAATAAAGAATTTAACGTTCTTTAGTATAAGTATTTACATAAATTGTCGATAAATAATATTTAGATGAATTTTTTCTTGTAACTACTACTTCCGGTTGTCCAATTGTTACCAAAACTTAATCAACTCTTCCCATTATTGTTAGATTGAGGAGTACGTAGTTAAAAATGTCTTAAGTCTTATAGTATTTGAGAAATCGTGGATCCAACATCCACACACACACACACGGACATCATCGTAAAAATGTTATAATCGGATTCTAGGGACCTTAAAACGTGGTTATTCACTAAAATCTGGATATGCGATTTTTAGCATGAATTCAATACCTCTCTTAGCGAGAGGTAAAAATATGACTGTTTATTATTACATATACTTCAATAATGTTAATACAAGATTTGACAGGGTCAATGTGAATAAAATTATATTCGTTGTAAACAGAAAATGCATACATTGGCGAAGTTCCAAATATCAAATTTAACAACCAAACTGTTGCATTTTACTGTATCAAACCAGCAGGAAATTCCTATTCTTCGTTTGAAGACTGCAGGAACTAACGAGACCACAATTACAGCACACTTGTTCCTGCAAGTCCAAATCCAGCGCTTGCCAACGCCAATGTCTAATGGTTCAATTATATTCCAGTCATGGCTTTCCAAACTCTCTCAAATGTTAATTTGGAAAGAAAATCTCGCAGGAAATTCATTTAGAGAGGGATTTTTCAACGCTGTTGCATGTCGATATTGATTACCGTACCGGTAAAATGTTTAATTGACGACCAAATGCAACTACCAGCACTTTTAAATTGACCAGATTGAATTGAAAATTTGCCATATCTGTTTTCATACTTGATTGGCAAGTATTGAATAATTATTGTTTTGAAATAGTTATTCGGTGTATAAACACTGAAAGATACTCTGAGGGAGTTTTCAAAATAATAATAAAATTAACACAGGTTGTACTATAAAAAAAAATCTGATGTGGCTAGCACATGACCTCCCGCTAATTAAATGCAATGAACTTTTACTAAAATATCACTTCAAGTTGGTCGTTTGTTAACTAAATCCAATTTGTTCCAATAAATAGAAACGTCAGTAATATAATATTTTTGAATGCATTTTATTATGTACTTTTTCGAAAATCTGTGAAGAGCTATACCTAAGTATTACATCCGGTTTATCACATGTAGTCAAAATCTAATATGTTGTTTCCAATCATATACATGTTTACATTTTCTTCAAGAAAATCGGTTCACAGCTCCAAGTAAAGTACCACTTCCGGATTATCAATTTTGGATTATATTTTAATATAGTTTTTATTAAAAACTGTAAAGAAGTTTAAGTAAAATACCACTTCATGTTGTCCAATTTTACCCAAAATCTAATGAACTCTTTATATAAATGCAGAAAGCTTTAATACAGAAAATAGAAATTTTTGGAAGTTTGATAAGAGTTATTGTTAATGAAACAACACACAGCAGCGACGGACACACAGAGAGACAGACAGATAATCATTATAAACACAGTAAAAACGTATTGTGGGGACTCTAATTGCTGCTTATTCACCGAAAACTCACTATCGAATTTTTGGATCGAAAACATCACCTCCCTTACCTACTCGTAGGTTGGCGGGAGGTAAACTTCTTATCGAACCTTAAAATTAAATACGTACATTTGGTCACGCTAGAATTATCGTAGGAAGCTGTAAAAAACAGATATTTATCTGTTACTTAGTTAATCAATTTTTAAGTTAAACATAACATTTATCTCTAAAATAATTCATAAACGATTGACAGAGATAAACACTGCTAGTTATTTGTTCGCTAATCACCCTTACTCGCTTACTCTGTAAGAATGTCGTTATACTATAAAGTATCGTTATGATGAGAAAGTTGTTAAATAACGATAATTTTCAAAAAGCGCATTCTGTAAAACCATTGTCGTTGTATTGAAATCGTACTGTCGTTATTTTAAGCAGTTCATGAACGATAAGGTTTCACTTGTCGTTATTCATTCCGTTAATGTCAAATGTTAGCAAATGGAAGGGTTAATTAATTTATTATTTATATTTGTGCAGGAAGACATAGAAAATAGGTAACAAAACATTTATTCATGCATCAAATATATAATTAACAATCATAATTACATTTTAGAAGAAATGTTTGTGGCCGTGAAATTCTTTTATGGGATAATATTAATCCATTTGATAATCGTTTTTTACAAATATTCTTTACTCAATAAAGAAATATTAATTAAAATAATAATGTTAATATTTTTTTTGCAAAATGACATTACTATGACAATTTAATTTTCAATAATAGCTACTAACTTTTCTAAAAAAATTCGTTGTGACAAACGGTATGAGGACGTTTATAACGATATTACAAAATGTTCAGGATCACACATTGTTACATCTATAAATAATGATAGTTGTTATATAACGATATTTTTACAGAATAAGACTGCAAATCAGTTGTTCATGCTACCAGCCAATGATTTTAGAAAAATGTTAATATCCTGTACAAATAAAAAGCTATTCTTTCGGTTGTAGAAAACTAAGTGAAGTAAAAGTAAGCGATAAAGAGTTAGTGTATGTTGCCATTTCGCTACGAGTATAAAATAATTAGGGTTAGAAATTGAATTTGGTAGAACCGTTTGATTCAATTTGAGGCGAACTATGCATTGGAGCAGTTTGGTAAAGTTTTCCGATATTGCACCTACAAATTCTCATTCCAGCGGGCGTCGTACTTTCTAATAAAGCGGCTAGCATTCCGGCCTGCAATCACGTTGGCCCTGGAAATGGACCGGCGAAATCAACCTACCCCTCTCGCCTTTCCCTAATAACTTTATCCACCCACAAACTAACAACCAAACATGCATTATGAAAGGGAAACCTTACGAGTAAAAACATTACATCTATATTGAAATTACATCGATGTGATTGATACTAATTCCAGTTTTATTATACAAATAAATAAATAAATAAATAAATAAATAAATAAATACATACTGTAGTTATACATTTACCACCTTCACAAGTCATTCTGACATATAACTGCTCTGTCGGTATATTACATAATCAAACAAAATAAAATAAGGCATTCATTTACAGAAATGAAAGTATAAAATGCTAAGATTGCAATAGCTCAAGAAGAAGGAAAAATAACGACAAATTAAAATTAAATATAAAATAAATTGTGTGAACAGTTGTGCTGTCACCTGCAAAAATAAGGCGTCAACGCTACGAATGACATCCACTTTTTCACTGCACTAGTTTAATGTACTTGAAACAAATGAATTATACAAAAAACTTATAATATTAATTATATGCAGATGACTTGAAACTTTTCAGAATTGTAACAATGCAAATGATTGTGCTTTATTACAAACTGACATAAATAATGTTCTTGATTGGTCTTTAGCCTCTAAGCTTCTATTTAATTTTAGTAAATGTAAAATTATGACCTACTCTTTAAAGCAAACAACTATACCGTTTAACTATCAAATGAATAACACAATTTTGGAGCGAGTAACTTTATTCACGGATTTAGGAATTCTGTTCGATACTAAACTTAGCTTTATTCCCCATTTTAATGATATTTGAAAAGCTTCTTACAGAAATCTTGGCTTCATAATTCGTAATACACAATCGTTTTATAATTTACAGACCCTCAAATCTTTGTATTATTCATTTGTGCGTAGTAAACTGGAATATGGATTACAAATTTGGAATCCTATCAAACATGTGCAAGCTCTGGAGAGTATACAGAAAAAATTTATAAGGTATTGTTGGGCTACATTCCACCATCGTCGCATTGATACGATTTGTAATTACTCCAACTGTCTAATTGAGTTCAATGTTATTTCTTTGGACTGCCGTAGAAAAATCTAATCATGTTTATATCTCTATAAACTTGTAAATAATCTAATTGATAATGCTCATTCGCTAGCTTGCCTAAATTTTGGGGTACCTCGCTTAGGCTCTCTGCGTAAATTAACCTTCATATACAGCACCCCTAGAACAAACTATGAACTTCGATCTCCAATTAGACAGTTGTGTGCTACATTCAACACTGTGTCCATATACATTAACAATATTGATATTTTCTATGATACTCAGTCCAAATTTGGAAAACAAATTATGAACTATTTCTTGTCTGATCTTTAGCAATTAAATTGAGTTATTTCTATTTCTAATATTGTCACTTCATCATTTCAAAGTTTTCTTGTAACTACACTGTATTTATCCTTGTTTTTGTCAATAATCCTCTGTAATTGGGAACAACTGTTCCTGTTGAGTGATTACTAATAAATAAATAAATAAATAAATTGGCATTCATTTTTTGAAAAAACGAAAGCCAAAACAATACCTTGAAGTCATATTTGAATACGTTCCTATTTTCACTGCAAAACTATTGACTAGTACTGTAAGTACAAAGTGTACATTTTATTATTTTTTGTTATGGTGGAGGATCCCATTGTGGCGACTGTAGAAAAAATCTTGAGTGTGTTTCGAGCGTAAATGGACATTGTCGATTTCGAGACCTCTCAATCGACAATGTCCCATTTTGCGCTCTTAATACACAAATAGTTATTTAAGTATTTCAATAAGCGTAAACTTTTCAACTGGACACTATTCATGTCAACAACAACCAAACCACATCAAGAACTTATCTCGTTGTAAACTGGATCATTGACTTACCCTTAAATTTCTTTGTTTGTCCGGTCAACCCTTTAGAAATGTAAATTCCTTAGTTTAATTATCCCATCTGGTCATTGGCACCGGTCACTAGATTCCCTTGGATTCCTGCGAACCCTTATCCCTGCATCCCTACACCTTTACGCCCTTCAGACATCCCCTGCTGCCGGTTGGAACCCGCATTAGCTGATCCACCATCGCTAACGCATTAATGCTAAACTTTGCACAATTGCACCCACTGAAAGCCACGTAAATCTAATCCACTAAATCTTAACTATCTCGATTATTGGGGGTGTAATTCCGACCCTGATACTGCACATAGGAACATGGGTTGAATAGAGATTGCGCGCTATCATTTTCTCTGTCGCGGGAATATATATCACCAATTCTATATGGTTTTCTTCATGCACAATACAAACAAGTATTCGTCAGTTTATAATGAGCCTGTTTTCAAAAAGTATTTTAAATGAAAGTTTATGGAATATTTTTTTATTAATAATTATTTTTTTAATAATTGGTATTTTCGTAAATAATTAAATACAAATATTGGCGACAAAAATAGTCATAAAAAACAAACCCCCACTCCTGTGTCGTAGAAGCACATATACTACGTCATTCACAGCCAATAGAAAAACAGTTTATCCATCACGTACATTTATTTTTGTTAGGGCCGGTATTTCAATCTCCGGATAAAGTTCAGGATAACTATCCATCAGATAAATGATAAAAAATCGCATCGAAATAAAAGCATAAATGATGTAAATTATATTGAATGTCATTTTTTGATGTGATATTGTTCATTATCCGACTGATAAATTATCCAGCACTTTATCCAAAGATGGAAATTCCGGCCCATATTAAAATAAATAAACGTAGGCAATAGTTTGTCACATGTTAATAACAAACTTCTAATTTGACATTTGACGCTGACATTTTCCATTATAAATGAGTAATAAAGTAATAATGGCTAATACAGACTACACTCAAGCTAAGTCGGACAGTTTACCGAAAGTCGATAGCTGGATGGTGGCTGAATTTATATCAGAAAACGGTTGTTTTACTGTTGCCGAAATAAGCGGTGTTAAAGAGTTAAGATAAAATAAAATGTAAAAACCCAACCATATGCTCTTCGACCTACTGCTTCCAGCCTCAATTTTCTTTTCTTCGCATCTTTTGGCATTTTACAATTTTTACGATGATGTCTGTATGTGTATGTGTGCGTGAGCGAGCGCGCGCGCGTGTGTGTGTGTGTGTGTGTGTGTGTGTGTGTGTGTGTGTGTGTGTGTGTGCGTGTGTGTGTCTGTAACAAAATTTTCGTCTACGATAACTCTAAAACTACATTTCCAAAATTATAATTCTCTCGTATTTCTCTTCGTTGCATCCATATGAAGAGCTGATTAGATTTTGGTTATAATTTGTCAACCGGAAGTACCCTCATTTCAGTTTTTCTTGAAAAAACGATGGTAAATATCATAGAACATTCTATTCTCTATACGAATTGACCGCATTTTATACTTCATATTAAATGGATATAGAGTTATAAAATTATAAAGAAATTAAATTTCCTAATTTCGCTAGCTAAGCTAGAAATTAATAAAATAAATATAAAAATATCATCACGGCATATTACCCATTGCTGGGTGTGCCAATCTGCTAGAAACAGCTACTATATTAAAAAAATTCTGATTGAAAGATGTCAGTGTAAATTGACATATTCGCAGCATATTTGTGATATAATTTTATTCGAAATATAGGATCTTTTTGCTCGAAACTTTCTGTATGGAATTTGTATAAAATACATACAACTGTCGAAAGGTAATGTTCGAAAACAAGAGTGGTAAAAAGTTACCGTATTCGAAAATTGTACAATATCTACCAGATTCATCTACCGAATTCATGAAGAATCTAATCTCAAAGAAAGGTAGTGATGCAAAGCGAAGCGCGCGCGTTAAAATTGGAAACGTGTTTAAAGTAGGACTCTGTTCAGTTTGTTAATTACATTTATTTAAAATTTAAAACACATATATCTAACAATTTTTTTCTGAACACTTTCTAATAACATAATGTTTCTACTGTAACAGGGATTCCAAACCACAGAGGCATATTCAAGTTTGGATCTCACAAGAAAATTAAAAAGATAGATAATGGAACTAGGTCTGCTGAATTATTTACAACATCTCATAATGAATCCTAAAATTTTAAATTTAAAACATCGCGTGAAGCGGCCGGAAGAGCCCGTTTGAAAAACAGCGAACCATTTTTAGGTTACAGTACCCTAAGAACACGAATATATTAATGTGGATAGACAGAGTTATTTACATACCTTAAATTAAAAAGAAAAAAATTTAAGTTCTGAAAAGAACTGATTTGAAAATGCTCAAAAACGCCAACATACAAAATCTCAATTGGTATATCGGTAAACTCTCAAATATGCTTGAAGCTGCGCAAACTTGATACTCTGTAGTTTAGAATCTGCAGAATTGATTTCAATTTAAAATAAAACCTTTGTTATTTATTATTGTGTATATATTTTATTACGAAGTAATATAAAAATATTTACAATTTGATGTTATTAATATCTCAAAATTGCTTCTTCATAATAACAATAATATCAGCATCAAATTACAAGCCTTCAAATTCTAACCCCTATGTGTTCTCTCAATAAAGTCTACTTTGAAAGTATCGTTTTTGCTTAGGACAGTGCTTCATATTTCGCGCTATACTCTAACGCCACACTATTCCACCCCATTATGCACACAATTCTTCAAGCAACATAATCAACAGAAATAAGCATCTTCGCGAGTGTGAATTTGTAGGTAAGGCATAGTTCGCGCCATATTCCTATACACTGATATTCATTAGCAAATTCCCCTTTTTGGTGAAATTAGATCGTATGTTCGTCCTTGTTTTGGATGCAGTGAAACGTTTCTAAAATGCATGCATGCACTAGCGTCGCAGTTGGCGGTGCACTTTCCCACCCCCTCCACTATAATTTACCCCCACTCTGTCTGTTTGTGTGTGCAATTTTAATTAAAGGCCTTTGTACACAACCAACCCTGTAATGGATACATGTAATTTTTGATGTTTCGACAAAACATGCTCTGCTACTGTATATAATAAAATATTTTGTAGAAATTTTTACTAGCAGAAAAACACAAAATATGGAAGATTATTCCATTAATGGAACACTTTTTAATTACGGGCACCACGATCTTTGTTTTTATTCAATATAATAATAATTAGGTGGAATATATAACCGAGAAAATAAATGACTATTTTTTGTGATGAGAGACGCAAATTATTTTGTATTGTTAAATTAAATAAAGCCCGTTTTACATGATCATAAAATAATGAAGGAGTGTTGTCAACCAATTTTGAAAGAAGTCAATTCAAAATTCCTTAGTTCGATCTATGGTTTTGATTGGCCAATACTAAGATATGTTTAAAGGTGAACACAAATATTTTTTTAAAAAATTTGAGGTTTATTCAATGAACATAACCTATTTCACCAAATTATATACTGAGTTTTATATGTAATATCGTCAAAGTAACCACCAGTAATCACTAGGGATTCACCAAGCCAAGCTACTTGGCTTGAAATAAAAAAGCTTGGCTTGGCTTGAAACTTCAAGCTTTTTTTAATGTTAGGCTTGGCTTGGGCTTGATGGAAACAGAGCTTGGCTTGGCTTGAAAACTTCAAGCTTTAATTATTTTAGGCTTGGCTTGATTTTCAAGCTTTATCAAGCTTTTTCAAGCCTTTTCAAGCTATTTCAAGCTTTTTCAGGCTTTCAAGCTTTATAAATGCTCATGCGCACAGTAGGTATATAGGTCTTGAAAACCAGTAGTAGTTCGGTATCAAAATTTTAATATAAATATTCGATGTGAATTTAATTAAATATATCGATATACCGATATATCGATGTATTGGAATATTGATGTATCAATATATCGATGTTATGTCGATGTTTCATTGTATCGTAATAATGTACAAATCACGTTTTGTTTTACATAAATTTATTGTGGTACATTTGAAAAATATCTTCTTATGCGTAAAGATAAACAAAACGATAAACTAAAATTTATGAAACTTACACCAAGTGTTTTTTCTTTGTAATTATTAAAATATAAAAATATTGAAATGTATATTTTATTAATTTATTTTATTTTTAAGAGTAAACAATCAGCATAAATTTATTATCTTTTATTAAATATTTACCCTCCAATTTTCATGTTTCTTTTATTATTTTCGTTGACTGCATTTATTCAAGTAGGCATATGCAGTAGTTGGACTTTATTGTATTGTATTTTAACTAAAAACTCGAAATGTCCTCTCAACTGTTAAAGTTTATCATACTATTTAGTTCATATGCACCCTATATAAACAAAAAAAAAAAAAAACTCAAGACACCAAATACGCAATAACAGTGTTCAAATAAATAGACAAATATGTTGGAATGTACAATGGGATGGAAATGACCTGAGACTGTCCTTTTATACCTACTTGAAATACATCTGGAAATCATAAAACCCTACAGACGGAAATTTCCCCGAAATTTTGTTTGTTCGTGACAAAAACCTACTCGCCTCTTATGAAATTTCTACTGATTTTTGAGTACAGAATCATGTAAGTTAAATACATAAATATAATTAAAGTAATCATGTGCAAATTCAAATAATACAAAAGTTAATATGCTTAACGATACGAATATGTCGTTATTACTGAAATTTGTGAATAGAAGCAAATTAAAAACCTCCAGAACTAGGTAATAAGCCGAGATTTATATATTTATTTGCTTATTTATTAAGACATATTTTTGGATCAATGAAAACTTGTATCAAGATAATATTTAAAAGAGAATGCTCTCTTTGTCGGTACATTGTTATTGTCTATTATACCTGTCACGGTGTATTAGGGGTACATTAAGGGTTGAGCTAAAAATAGCATTGAAAATCTTTGAATATAAATATATGCATATACACAAACAGAAATTGTCTCGTCTCTATGATTCGGAAATACCAGAATAACAAAACATTGTACAAAATGCAATAATTATCATGATATATGTAGTATGTCACTCAATTTACCTTACGGTGTAGAGTATATTATTATTTCTTATAATTTTTATTCTGCAGCAAAATGATCTATTTGTAGCATTGCAACAAATACGAGTAATAAATATTATGTGTTGAAGCTTGATGCTTGGTATTTAAAATCAAGTTAGTTAAAATTTAAATGAATATTGATTATATTCTATCTATATCTATTTTGATTGGATAATATTCCGATATTATCCAATCAAACAAAAGATCAAACTGCACCTATCTGCACATTCCCAATAAGAATGGTGAAGGGTATAGTGTCCTATTTACAAAGTTTTGAAGCATACTGGACTGGCAGGTAATGAAGGCTGGTCCTTTTGGAAACTCCAATTCTTAAAAGTTTGCAAAAATGTGCCGAAGCAGTGAGAAAGTACGTTACCACCATAAAATTACGGTTTTGTCGGCCTCGACAACATTTCTTAAGAAAAGCTTGTAAAAGCTTGTTTTCAACCAAGCTACTTGACAGTCAAAGGCTTGGCTTGGCTTGAAAATTCAAGCTTTTTTAAATGTTAGGCTTGGTTTGGTGGAACAGAAGCTTGGCTTGGCTTGAAAAGTCAAGCTTTTTTGAACGGCAGGCTTGGCTTGATTTTTCAAGCTTTTTCAAGCCAAGCCAAGCCAAGCTTTCAAGCTTCAAGCCAAGCCCGTGAAACTCTAGTAATCACTTTGTTTTACATTTCAACAAAAATCAAAAAATATTGTTTTTGTTATCAAATTTATGCATTGTATAATCCAACGAATACCACTTGTGTGTTCAGTATAATCAGAATATATTGTATTGATACGCTCAACGTATTATTTTAGAATATCACGACTCCGAAGAAACAAAAGAAGATCGAAAATTCATGTGGTGACTATTAAACTTTTCTCGAAAAGTTCACCCTGCAATGTGCAAACGGTTTTGCTCTATCATTAATATTACTCGAGATACCTTAAAAAAACATCGAAAATGAGACACCCTGTACATAACATTACCTTTAACAATACCAGAATATGATAATTTTAGTTCAAAACAATTTTATTACTTTATTTAAAACAAATGACAGTGATAGATATGAACTTGAACTCAACTATCCGTTTTAACTATATAGTGGTGTGAAAATAGGAGCAGTTCGATCTTGTTGTTTGATTGGATATCAAAAAACAAGATCAAACTGCTCCTATCTTCATATCACGCCATAGTTAAAACGAATAGAGTTTATAGGCTCTACAAACTCTGTTACTTTGTGACTATCAATACATAATTAATTCAGCTAATGGTATTTAAAAATTTTACTTAGTATTGATTATTTATAAGCGAATATACCTTTGACGGGTGGTTTAAGCATATATAAATAAAATAAATAAATAAATAAATATATCATCACGGCTTATTACCCATTGCTGGGTGTGCCAATCTGCTTTGTACACAGATGCGGTAATGATGAAATATTTGCACCGTGCGGGCGCTTACCAGGCGTCACCTCACGGGCACTCACTGCTGGCGTGGAGAGTGCACCACAGGGGTCAATTTTGTGCCATTTAAAATTGGAAATATTTGGCGTCGGTCGGGATCGAACCCGGTTCCCCAGATTCGCGACCTGACACTCAGGCACACGGCCACGAGACCCCCCATATATAAAACCACATATATTATCCAATGTATTGTGTTGCCACGAAACGTATTATTTAATTGGTTAAGAATAATTTTGAGAACATAATTAATAGTTGTTGAATCAAAATAAACAAATGATGATTCGTAACAAATTTTTTTCATTTGTTTCTTAATAATTTCCAATATTTTCACCTCAATAAATTAATAATACATCTTTTATTAACGATTAAAACAAAAGAATGTAAACTTGTTATATGTCACTTAAAAGCTTATAAAATAAGCAAAAAAACGAAACTATTTTCAACATAGTTTCCCATTTAAAAAATCATAAGTTTGTGTTACATTTCGAGAATTATTAAGTTTTCAAAAAATCTAATTACGCCATTTTATTCTATTTAAAAAACGGTAAAATTTTTGTAAATTTGTTTTTCTCTATCATAATAAATAAAATATGAGGTATTTTCAAAATGAGCAACAATGAGTTTTTGTCTGTAGCTCAGAAACAAAAGAAGATCGAAAATTCCTGTGGTGACTATTAAACATTTCTGGAAAAATTGACCCTGGAATGTGCAAACGGTTTTGTTATATCATTAATATTACCCCAGATACCTTAAAAAAAACATCAAAAATGAGACACCTAGTCGAGTCAATGAAGCGGAAAAATCGTTAAAACTTTTAAACCCAGTAAAACAGATCCAAGAAGGTTTTTTTTTGAAATGTTCGTTATATTCAATTATTCAAAATCAGAAACATGTAAGCTGGGGCACTCAATTAGTTATACAGGAAATTTTTTGTAGTATATACTTTCTATCTTTATGTATAACTATAGGCTTACCATTCCGATATCGCAAAACCCCAATACTCAGATCTGGGTACAAATTTTTTTTTTCTTTCATAATATGCTAGAGAGTGGTCTAATAGAGTCGAGTCAATGAAGCATAAAAAAAAAATCTTCTAAACCCTCAAAAACAGATCCGATTTTAATGAATTTATTTTTATATGTTTGTTATATTCATTTATTCAAAATAAGAAACATTCAATCTGGGGCGCTCAATTATTTATATAGAATGTCTGGATTTCGAAGGACATCATTGGGATCTCGGGAACTATAAGAGATACGACTTCAGTTATATGGGACATGTGGTGCACCTTTGGGGGGCCATCTTAGATGTGCTTTTGTTTTGTCAAAAATGCTCACCTTTATTGACTCGGTTAACCTGTACATTCTGAAAAAAATATATATAAAAACTCAGATTCCCTATGCTAGATTTAAAGATGTATACCCATTTCCGCTAAAACGGGAAGTAATACAAAATTCTTACTACGATCATCTTATGAGCTTCTTTATTTAGTTAAACTTCGCTTAACATTTTTCTTTTTTTGTATCTCAAAATAAACGAAATATTCTTGGTGCCGGACTTTCAACGATCACCCTGTACAGCAAACTCTTCTCAAATATTTCATTTCTAACGTTTTTATTTCACACATCATTCTGTTTGATGATGTACTTAATTTATTATTTGAATATTATGTTAAACGACAAATTTTTTGATTAGATAAATAATTTCTTTCATGATTTATGGCTGAATTGGTAGTGAACGTTGTTATCTGTGACAATACTATAAAATAGTTTGTCATTCGTAATTTATTTTTCAGTTAGCATATAGATAAGTGAGGTTTTGGAAAATAAATATTTGGCTTTTAATCAGGGCAAAAGGTCCGCGCATTGTTTTACAACCAACGCCAACCAATTACCGGATAACGATCTTTATTTTACGCGGCGATTTCATTTTTGATAAGTTTCATTTGCAATTTGACTAGTTGCCTGTTATTAATATTATTGTGGAAACAAATTGAAGCGTATAATTTTATTTTTGATAAAATTATAAATCGCCAATAAATAGAATAATTGTTATTTTGAAATTATATCCCTGTAAATTGCCTGTATTGAGTTACACTGGTTTTGTTCAGTGGAAATTGTTTTCATTTAAATAACAATTTTCAAATTTGGGAAATTGGATTTTGCTATTTAATGGGAGTGTAATAAAATTAAATATTCTCCATTTAGTTCATTTGATTATTAATTAAAATAACAATATTATTATTTTTCTCAAAATAATTAATGCAAACAAAATCGCCTGTAGATTTTAAATATATGCCCTTAATAGTTTGTCGGCGTGGGTTCTGACAATGAGGTCCTGCACCATAACAAAATATAATAAAATGTACACTTTATCCTAGTGTAGGTACTACTCAGTAAATAACGATTAAAATAAAATAATAAATTCTTTGCAATATATTTGAATTTGTTACCAGTGCCACTACAGCTAGTAGATAATACATAGCTGACGCGTCCGCCATATTGGTGCCAAAATGAAAGCAGTAAATTACAAGTTTATGTAGTAACTATTTTTCGTAATTAAATATAACTTCCATATTTGCCATATTATATTTATTTTTAATAATAATACAAGAAAAAATACGGTTCGTTAAGATTTTTGAGTTTAGAGACAAATATATGTATGTATTGCATAAATATATGTAAAAATTAAAACCATTTCTCAAATGATTTGCACAATTTGGAGCAGAACAACCCGTCATTATGGATAATTTCTGTGATTAAAAATACTGTAACGCTGATATTGATTGATTTAAGTGGCTCCAAAATGGTGCACGAGTCAGCTCACTGTGACGTCACACTATTGCTATTTTTCTCGTGCAGCCTACTATAAAAACTTGTGCGAGAAGCGAGAAAGATAACTATAGGTTTCGTTAAAAATCAAATACAGTTAAACTAAAAACAATTTTGACTTTTTTAATTATACGAATTGCTTAAAAATTACTTTCATTTAAAATAAAAAATAGAGTGCAGAACCCCATCCAAGTCATTTACATTTTACAATTTTAAGATTTTTTCTACAGTCGCCACAATGGGGTCCTCCACCATAACAAAAAATAATAAAATGTACACTTTGTACTTACAGTACTAAACTATTATTCACGAAAGATGACTATTCAAGGTCATTTGTGAGCCGTCTGATATAATATTACTTGCAGATAACTTCATTGCATTTTGTATGCATAAGCGTACAAGCTGAAATATTTATGGACACATTTTAACTGAAAAAATAAGAATAATTCATTTGAAAATTATGTTTCTTTCTAAATAATGCCTTTCTGAAAGATTTATGTTCTTCACTTATGTTTTTGCAAAATACGAAAACAGACTTAACTTATAAACCAAGGAATAATAATTTAATTTAAACGTCAACGCCACTGGGTAAATATAAGCACAGAGGGCAGTATAGTAGATAATTAGGTATCTGTAATTCTACGACATATGTCATTATTATTTATAGTGTGTTAGAAAGTAATGCCACTATTTACGTATATCTGTTTCAATACATAAATTAAATAGATATAGGTCAAAAAACTTTCTCTTTCTAATACAAAATGTTGCTAAGCTACTGCTATAAAGTGATGTGTATTCTTTCTTCGAATAAATGACCTTGAATAGTCATCTTTCGTGAATAATAGTGTACTCAGTAGTTCTGTAGTGAAGATAGGAACATATTCAAATATGCCTTCAGGATATTGTTTTGGCTTTCGTTTTTTCAGAAAATTAATGCCAATTTTGTAATGAATATTATAAGTTTTCTTTGTATAATTTATTTGTTTCAAGTACATTAAACTAGTGCAGTGAAAACGTGGATGTCCATTGGGAGCGTTCACGCCAAACTTTTGCAGGTGGCAGCACAACTGTTCACACAATTTATTTTATATTTAATTTTAATTTACCGTTATTTTCCATTCTTCTTGAGCTATTGCTTCAATCTAATCTAAGCATTTTATACTTTCGTTTTTGTAAATGAATGCCCTATTTTATTTTCACAGCAGTGATATCGTTTGCGGAGATACCGCTAGTATAATTTTTGGCACAGACTGTATTACATTGTCTTAGTGAAATGATTTTTATGTTCTGGCCTGTACTTTCCTCCTTAACAGAAAGATATGCAAATATCGTATGTCATATTCCACCCCTATCTTTAAAGACCAGAAAAAAATTCCGCCGAGAAAAAATTTACATGCCAATTAGATTTCCGATTTTCCATAAAATATGCTTACAAACTTTCTCCTACAAAAAAATCCAGCGAATTATGCAAATGCATTCGTGCTACAAAAAGTACAAAATACTATTCTCCAAGATGGTGGTGACGAAACGAATCAGGCACACATTATTACGAAGAAAAAGTTTAATGATAATTATTTTCTTTTTCCATTTACGAGTACCTATACTACATAAAAATAAAACGTAAGTAAAAGAAGTAGAGATATTATGCTAAAAAACATATATATTTTTTTTCGTTATCTGTATGAATTGCCTTGATCCACAAAAAGCTATTTTCAACCCTTTTCTTTAAATACAGGTATTTCAGTTAGGCCTCTTTTGGGGGAACATTTTTACAAGATTAAACGTCTGAAGTACGAGTAAAACGAATTACGATATGTTACAGATACTAATATACCATAGACAGTGGCGGATTTCCGCACAGGCGCAGGAAGCGCGCGCTTGCGCTTGGGGCCTCTTAAATTGAAGGGGGCTCAAATTTCAAGTCTGAAAATAAAAAAATACATATTTATTTATTTTATTATAATTATTATTATTTCCCTAATAAAAATAATTAATAACTTAATAGTATTCACTAAATTAAATTGACAAATGAATAACACCATCTATGCCATATGTTTTGTGGCGGCCTAGCTGTCATATTTGAAACCATATGCAAGTTTGCTCTCTACTGACGAGATAAACATAGAATATCCTTACTATTTACGCTCTTACACTCTTTCAAAATGAAGTTAAGAAACCGGAAGTCTACTTTCAACTTTTGTAATTCCCGTTCGATTAGTCATCACTTTCGGAGTCTATTCTAAACGCTGTATTTGTGAAAATTATAACTACTTTGCTTGTAACTTTTCAAAAAATGCTTTAGTTTAACGGCAACCTAACGCACAGAACTCAATTTGACGAAATTCAGGTATATAATGCAATGTAAATAGATATGTTACCTCTGTTCGGGTGCTTGCATGCATTTCGCGATAAAATGATTATTAGTTTCTTAGGCTGTATTTGTGAAAAATGTGATATCTTCGCTTGTAAATTTTCAAAAATGCTTTAATAACATATATTTTAACCCTACTTAAAACAAAAATAAAAATGTTGAAGGTATTTTTCCCAAGGATAAGGCCTTTCTGATCCAGGTATTTTTTGTGAAATGTTTTATTTACATAATGGACGTTTCGGCCCACAGTGGACCATCTTCAGCAAATTGTAGTCGCAGTTGTTGAAAAAATCCTTTGTCCTCCATTTTCAGTGGATGGAAGAAGTCAGGAACGAGGAGGGACTGGCCACCTCCTGTGTAATTATCTGTTGAACTTGAGGGATCAGGTGAAAATTTTGAAGGTATTTTTCCCAAGGATAAGGCCTTTCTGATCCAGATATTTTTTGTAAAATGTTTTATTTACACAATAAAACATTTTACAAAAAATACCTGGATCAGAAAGGCCTTATCCTTGGGAAAAATACCTTCAACATTCTCACCTGATCCCTCAAGTTCAACAGATAAAAATAAAAATGCTAAAATCAGTATAAATTTTGCTTTCCGTTCTAATTTTTGAAGAATATAATATTTTTCATGGTTTTTATAACTATGTACATGTAGGTATATAACCTTCAAAATAAAATTCTTGAGTTTGAGTATGTTTTTGTAGTATTTTTTATTAAACTCCGTTTTCAAATAAATCGTATATGTATTTGTATTATTATTTCTTATTAATAATCTAAAGTGCATGCGACAGTAAAAGCGTACGCGTAGAATACTGACTATAATGGTATTGAAAATATATGGGGGGGGGGGGTTAATAGAGGCCTCAAAATTGAATTGCGCTTGGGGCCTCTCAAATGCTAAATCCGCCACTGACCATAGACACTGAGAATAAAATGCAAAGATAGCATGTAACTTATGTATAGTTTCCAACTACAGAAAGGAAATATAATAACAGATATGAGACCAGTTTGTACTTGCAAACATACAAAAACACCAATATATGGGCCTCAAAGATCCCTCGTGGCAAACGCGAGCCTCTCTATACAGAATGTCTCACAACTCGCGCCCCAGACGAAACTGACACTTGCCGACGACAATAGGTTGCCAACAAATAGAAGAAAATAATTTGCGGCTGCTTGCATAACGGAGTTAGAAGACTTTTTAATTCACCAATCCCGGAAGGATATCTTGAGGTGTGATGATATTATTTCAAAATAAAACTGGTTGCTAGGTTTTAAAAATACTACTAGTGAGTTACAAAATTTGCTTGACTTACTGTAATTGTGACACTTTAGAGTTGACTTTTCACTGTCAACAAATTTAGCACCAGTTTCTTTACGATCTGGCATAACTTGACCGGTCTCATGCGTCCTTACGATGGCTCTCAATATCACTATATGATCCACAAGATTTCTATCCGGAAAACGTTCCGAATAGACTCGTGCTGCTTCTCTGGCGTTACGTCCACATTCTCCGAAAATTATAATAATTTCTAAGTAATCAGCGGCTGAATACATGGTAAGAATTTGCCTTTTTTATTTACCTTGTCAAATTTAATTTGACACTGACATTTTTCGAAAACTACAGTCGCCCACACATTTTAAAGAAGATTTGATTTGTATAAAACCCTAGTAACGTAAAATTACGGCAAACACACGTTAAAGGTGTAGGTCTCTGATTGGTCAATTTGAAGACGTCTTTTCTAGAATATCTGTAAAGCTAGATTTTTTTTCTTCGAAATTACACATCCGAGTGCAGTCTCGTGTTTCCTCATTCGCTCTGGGGCGCGAATTGTGAGACATCCTGTATCTTCAAACTAGTAGTAGTGTGACAATATTTCTATGTAACGCTATAATGAGTAATATATATTTTAAAAAGTACATAGTACAAACATAGAAGTTATAGTTAATGTTTAAAAGATTTACAAAATTTTAAATGCATGCCCAGTCGCAATTATAGAGTCGAATGTCTATTAATCCTACCTCAGGTAAAAGTATGTCTTGTTGTCCTACTGAAACGGAAAATGCCGTATTATTAGGAAATCATGTTAGTCTACTATTATCATGAAACATACCATTCATGAATTCATTTTCATAAAGCAAACAATAATCATATTATTTTACAACGTTTCCATCCTAATGCATATCTGATATGTTGCCAGGTACATTTAACTAGCAACGTTTTATGCAACTAGACGTCAGTATTTAATACATCATAAGTTGAAACGACCAATGAACATACACTATCCCCCTCCTTGCTAACGGCCATAAGCCGGGAAAATACATTTCATTATGATAAACCTTCTATCATTAGGCGAAGTAAATCACATCAATTCGTACAATGGGCACAATACCTTCGTCAAGGCCATCCCGCGCGGAAAAACGGGCGCAAGAAGCGACAAGCTAATCACTGCGGGTGTACAACACAGTAGGCTCTGCATCATTGTTTCCCCAGCCCTCCTGATAACGAAGCCTCAGGCCTTATCGCCCATGACGTGAATTGATTGTTTGCGCGATTTGTCTCTGTTTATGTGACAATGTGATAGGACAATGGAATCAAAAAATTGAAATGAAATAGATAGTTCAAGCTAGGTATTGTGATTTCGAGAAAAATGGGGTATAAATAGAAGGTTTTACGAAAATTAGTTTCGCGAATATGACCGAAAATAGATAGGACAGCAAGATGCTTTTATCGGCACACATTAATTCATATATTTTATTATAATTCGTTGCATTATGAACCTTCTACATCAGTATACTCTGAAATATTATCTCTGTAAGATTGGAACAGCCGAAAACAGTATTTGTCGACTCTAATAAGATGACCAAGATACTTCGGAACACTACCTATAACCGAATGTCCAGCTTTAGTTTTCAGAAGTCTCAACCATCTAGATGTCTAATAAGATCGGAACTGCTTCCAGAAAACTAAATCCGTCATTAAGTCAATATCCCACTTTAAATTTTTTTGTATTTTTTTTTTTAAAAACATCCCTTGAAAAGTAATAATAAAAAGTTCTTCGCCGTCCCCGTAATGCAGTTTGACGCAAAATACCCAGGGCCTTATTCTTGAGCGTTCATATTCGTATTCGCAATCGTGTTTCAAAAATAATATTGTATATGTCACTTACAAGTTAAAAGTTTATTTTTATCAAATATTTATTTACTATTAATAAATATTTTTTACCTCCCGCTACCCTAGGTAAGGGAGGTATAGGGATCGTGCTAAAAATCCGATATCGAGATTTTTGTAAATGAACACGTTTTAAAGTCCCTAGAATCCAATTTTAACATTTTCACGATGATGTCTGTGTGTATGTATGTGTGTGTGTGCGTGCGTGCGTGTGTGTGTATGTATGTGTGGATCCCCCACTCTAACTCAAATACTATCGTTCAAAAAATTTTGAAACCTTGTATTTCGAACTTTTTCTATAATGGTAAGAGCCCATTAGATTTTGGTGAAAATCGGATAACCGGAAATAGCACTTTACTAGAAGCTCGAAAAATATCTTTAAATGTTATTTTTTCGAGATTAATGATATTATAAAAATTAAAGATTATTAAATTTTCTATAGATTTGCATTAATACTTTTTCTATATATTTTATGCATAAATTTATAAAATTATCTATAATTTAAATCCCAGAGCCTACGCCTTAAACAAACAAATCGTAGTTATTCAAATGTATGTAACTGACAGATAAATGTCACTATCAAAGAACTAATCATTTCAAAATAATATTAGTAACGTTTTTTAAAAAAAAGTCAATAGAACAATAGAAAGAAATTCAATACAGTTTCCAGCATAAGTAAATATGTAGGTATCTATTTAGATTAATAAAAATTAACGATTCACAAAAATGGGTATGCTAATCCTCATTTTTTGATTAGTGAATTCTATTCTATCCCGGTATTTAAAATTTAATCTTCATTTTATTATAGCTCCGGTGGCTCAATGGGTAGAGCAACGCCTCATTTCATGAGAGCCCTCGGGGCTCTGGGTTCGAATCCAACTAAGGCATGGATGTATGTGAATGTGAACCCACTCTGTAATTGGGATTTAATACTATGTTGAGGGATTTAAAAAAGGTAGTTACTTGAATTAGATTAGACTTAGACTATATTTTAAGAAGTAAACTGTCAAAATTAGAGTAAGATTCGCTAATCCAAAAATAAGGATTAACTTAATCTTAATGTAAATGGCGGGAGGTATTGTGTTGGCCACATTTTTTAACTTGTATGTGATGTGACATGTGACTCCTGACACTGACATATAAAATATTGTTTTTGAAACATAGAATATTATCACCCGTGACTATGTAATAAGACGAGGGTAAACGCAATAACAGATAAATAACTTTTTATAAACTCTTCTAAATTAAAGTTTCGATAATCATATTTTAACTGTGTTTATCTGTTTGAGTTATAAATGTCAAAATTCTGTTTAGAAATTCTTATCATATTATGATAGTTACGACGTTTATTTGTTGATCATGAAGTTAGGAATTATTGTATACGTGCGTGACTTTTAGAGCCCTAGCCTATGCACCCCGTACCCCTAAGATAATCCTATCCTGAAGATAGCGTTGTTTTTTAAAGATAGTCGGATTAGATACTCGTGAGAGTTAACATGTAATAGTCGTGTTTAGAGAGCCGTGTGGTTCGTCGCGTCGGGCAGACGTGTTTTGTTTTTGAACATGTAGTGTTTTAGTTTTGGGGCGACGCCCGCCCGCTGGGTTACAGAATGTAACTTATTAGTTGTGTTAGTTTATATGTAAATAAAGTATTAGTTATTAAATCATAAAGAGTGTCCATGTCCGTAAGTTCCCTGCCGTAAATCGTAATGTAAGTGTTCATCAGTGTAAAGTGTGTGTGCTCTTCCTTATCACCAGTCATCAGTGAAAATTGTATCATCGTTGGGAGTAAGAAGTATTAGTATCATCTCTCTCTTCCGCACCCCCCTCGTGTTACAACTGTCACTAGTAACATGAACGATCACGAGTACGAAAACGAACGAAATGACGAAAGCTCAAGAATACAAATTCAAAATGCTGTCTTTTACTATATTCCCATTATATTGTACCGCACTATGCGAATGTATAAAAAAGGACGGAACAGCTGTTAAATGCAGTTAACCAGTTAAGAAATAAAATTTGTTTGAAGAATTATAAATAAAAATTTACCAAAAATAAAGAGTAAAACAATGATGAGTAGACATCAATTTGAAGTGTCGTCGCTCTGTGTCAGATATGTCGACGACGCGTCGGTTCAAGTATGAACCAATGCCGATTCTCTCAGAAATTCTAAATTTAAAGCAATGAAGAAAAAGTTATTGGCACAGGAATTGAATCCAGATCTCTCGCTCAATATGCTAGCGTGTTAATAAGAACCTGATCCACCAATGGCCGTAGAGCAGTAATAAGACCAATGCGAAATTCTTACAAATGGAACTTCGTTGGGACTGTAAATATTGTTGACTGCCTAAGGTCTAGACTTGTGAATAATGCCCAATTTCAATTACCCCGTTTGTCTTGCAAACTTTAACAAATTCCTGTCTGACTGCTCCCGAAATTCCAACACCTAGTGAAAATAATCACCGGCATTATAAGCCAATTTCTCTGATTCTTTCTCCCGCTCCAAGCGAAACATCCCCGTAATAATATTTATAGTGATTAATGGCGGGCCACCAACTCCACAAAGAAAACTTTTTAATGTCTTGTGTTGGGATTTAATCACGGCTAGAATTGGTCTTGATTAATTGGGAAAGATGAGGCCGTTTCTTCCCAACGCACTCTAGTTGTTTGTCAAAACAGGTAGCAGCTATTCGAATGTCGCAAAGTTATTTAGTAAGACCATTATTAATTGGGTGATTAAGTGGTTCATAAAATATTGGAGTTGAAGTTTCTACATTATTACTGAGAAAATTAACTGTGTTCAATTATTAAATATACATACATATATATCATTTTAATTATATTTTAAATAATGTGTAAATTAGTGTGTTACTGGACAAGATCCACAAAATCCCAAAACAAAATATTTTCTGTTTCAATTGTCCAAAAACTCAGGGTTTTAGGGAAAAAAATCTGATGTAGCCAGCACATTACCTTCCGTCAGTTCTATGTATTTTGTATTAAAAATGTCATACAAAAAGTTCCTTGCAAAAGATTTTATTCTTGTACATTACCTTAAGGCAGTTGTATGTATTTTATTCAAATTCTAATAAAAGATCCTATATTTCCAGTAAAATTATAATACAAGAATACTGTCAACTGCACTTGACACTGACAACTTTCAATCAGAATTTTCTTAATATAGCAGCTGTTTCCAGAGTTATAGCATAGCAGGCTAATATAAGATATTTAAATTCTTTATAATTTTTTAACTTTATATCCATTGCATATAAAGTATAAAATGCATTCAAATCGTATAGAGAATAATATATTTTTTAATATTATAATAACATTAAATGTGAAAAAATGATATTAAATATTAACATCGTTTTTTCGAGAAAAACTGTTAAAATCTTCAAATGAGTGTACTTCCGGTTGACCAATTATAACCAGAATCTAATCAGCTCTTCACATGGATGTAACGAAGAAGTATACGAAAGAATTATAATTTTTGGAACTGTACTATTAGAGTTATCGCATTAGAAAATTTTGTCACACACAGACACACACACACACGCACACGCACATACACACACACACACACACACACACACACACACACACACACACACACACACACACACACACACACACATACAGACATCATCGTAAAAGTAGTAACATCGTATTCTAGGGACCCTAAAACAATAACTTCCTTACCTAAAGGTGACGGAAGGTAAAAACTACGCATTCTCAGTTCATTCTATAACAGTGACATTTTTTCTTCATCCATATAGTAAGCATAAACAGGGTGCAGTTTGATATTTTACGTTAGGGATTCATCATTTATTAAAAAAATAAGGTTATTGTAGGAATTTTTAATTTACCCGACGAAAATTATGAAGAAGGAAGTGATGTTTAAAAATAAACTTAGGTATATTTTTCAACTTGTCATTTTGTAATAAAAATCTCAATCTGCTTAAAAATAAAGCTCACAATTTGAGACAATAGGTATCGAATAATATGACGCTATTACCCGAAAACTTCAATAAAAGGACTTTTGGGTTTTTGAAGAAAATACTGTCAATTGTGTTACATAAATACCAAGGATATTAATATATACACTGAATTGCTAATTTGTATGTTGTGCACGTAGTCACCTGTGAGGCAAGCAACTGGAAGGCAGCCATTTGTAGAAAAGGCAAAATACGCACCAAATTTAAAATTACATATAGAAACAAATTATAACTGGGATGAATTAACAATTTTTTTTATATTTATTGCGTATATTTTATAATTATAATTGTTATTTTAATAATATAATATACATTTATATAGCAAATTCCCAATAAAACAGAACTATGACTTTAAAAATAATATTTGCTTATTAAATAGATGCTTTTTGCATAATGTGGTGCAAAATTAGGAAATACAGAAGATGGTTTTAATCTTATATATGTTCCAAGCATTTTCAAATAATCAGTTTCAAGAAAATGATCATTGCAAATTTTTGATGCTTTTGTAGGTGTGAAACCTTTTCTTTTTATGGCATCTATCCACAATCATAATATACCACTATTATTTAAAGGAAATCTGTAAAATATTTAAAACAAGCTCTATTAAAATTTGTTTAGCCTACTTTATTATTGGAATCTATGACAATGTTGCTAGGCAACCCCTACATAAACATTTCCAACCCGAGGGATGGAAGTGAAATATATTATTTTCAACTCAAGCGATTGTTATTAGGAATGACGTATTTCCCAACCTCTAAAAGGTTGGAAATCGACATATTACTATAATGATTGTGAATAAAATTACTCACATGGAATCTTTTTTTTATAGGACTCGGAGGTTTACAGGACCAGCCAATAGCTCGTATGAAAATGATCTAGGTAAGTCAGTAAAGTAGCAATTTCCAGATTATGTAGGTAATCTGGTATATTACTATGTAGTAGAATAGAAAATATAGCAGAAATATTTATTATAAATTAAAAGGTTATATTGCATTTTATACTCATAATTACTTATTATTAAATTCAATAAAAAATATGTCATACCAAAGATTATACTTTTGAAATGAAACTAGTGTTTATTTTAGTGAAATTTTAATTATTAAATTTCTGTAATTAAATAAATAAAATTCTGCGCATAGTGATATATAATTTATATTAAAAAACACACAATTTGTTTTAAAAGTGACTCCGTTAGTATTTTCTGTCACTTCTTACATGTATAGAATAGTTCTGTTTCTGCCAGAAATGCAAAACTAAAGAAAAATTTGGTGGAGGTAATAAGAAAATAAAACTAAATTTGTCTAAAAGTCAAACTACTAGCCTCAATATAGGTACACATCATCACCAACACGAACACCTGTGCGATACTGTGTCGCTTGGCTCAACTGACAATACCTATGTGCATAACATAACATATCCGTATTGGTATTATGATCTCGCCTACCTCTCACTATACTTCTGTTGTGAATTGGTTATGGTACAAAGGGAACCTCTTAATCATCTCAAACCACACGGGATCTATTTTTGGGCTTGTCTAGTTGACGTACAGCACATTCATAGCTCACTTGGATGTCGACGTGGATTTGATGAACAACCGTTCAAATATTCACTTACGCAGAGTCGGGGAGATTGTGTCACTATCTTTAGCGTGCGGCTCATCATGTACGCATGAAATTACAATCAATCACCCTCAGATTGCCAACCGTAAACTTATTCAAATGGGAAGGAAGGAAGATTATTTTGAATCATATAAATTAGAGTCAAGTTAGAAGAATTCGTAGTTTGGGTGCTTTAACACAACTAATTCTAACATACGAGTAGTAAATCTGATGTGATCTGATTTAACATTTATGTTATTCTATATTCTCAGTGGGCTCAATACCATTACTTTGACCTTGGGTCGCGTCCTCCTCTTCCGCTACTTCACTTCACTTTTTTCCCCCATACATTTAAATAAGTGTTATACTCAAAAAGGTATTTCAGTAACTTTTCGACAGTAAGGCTCCTGTCGGGAAACATTTTTAGAAGATACAAAGATTGGTTTTATAGCCACTGTGCCTAGTGTCTATTATAATGGACGCAAGTAAATATTGTAATTTTATTCATGAAAAATAAAATATATTGTAACGTGTGAGCCCCGCTACTACGGTGAACAAGCGTCTAAGTATAGCGATGACGCAATGGCGCTAGCAACCGGGCTACGTAAACAAATAAGCCGCGACGTGTTTAATTACTTCCCGTCGCCTGAAACTTTTGTGTTCATTGTTATTATGCGGTCGAACATTCTAGAGCTCTCTGGAAGTTAATGGCAGCTGGCCTGATATGGCTGTCCAGTGCCGTTTGTGCCATTGCCTGAGCAATGTATTAATTTCCTGTTTAACTGTTTCAGCAGTTATTCCGCAGGCAGGTTCGGGTCCTATGAAAGGTATATTTGTCCCGTCTTTTGCAAGACGGTCGGCTACCCGGTTTCCTTCGACATCTGGGTACCCGGCACTCAGACCAGGCCAGAGACACTCCAAGCTCTTCCTGAACGAGCCATCCAAGAAAAGAACTGACAACTTACTCTTAATGAGCAAGCAAGATGTTAGATTAATAACAGGACTGGTAACAGGACACTGTCAATTAAATAAACATTTGCACAGGTTGGGCCTTAAACAAGAACCAACATGCAGAGGATGTGGAGAAGAGGATGAAACTCCTCAACATCTAATATGTCACTGCGAAGCATTTATGGCAAGCAGACATAGTCTTTTAGGAGCAAAGAAATTGCGTACTGAGACACTAAAGGACATCAGTCTAAAGAAAATCCTAGAGTTCTCAAAACAAACAGGACTTCTAGAATAGAAGTAAAACACGGAGGGTACAATAGACCAGAAAGGTCGCAGTACAGGGACAAAGATGAACCACCTCTCGATAATAATAATAATGGCAGCTGTATAAAAAAGACGCAGCTATGCACGAGAGCAAGTTAGTTATATAGGGAGAGTCATATAGAGACATTTACATAGAGTGTTAGAGAGTAAAGTGTTAGGAGAAGCACAGCAGTATCGTGGTGATCGTATACAGTTTGTGTCGAGTAGGTACTCGGGAAGTTACTGGTAAACTGGGATAGCTGCGCAAGAGAATACTCGGTAGTGTTGAGCTATAGTATACGAAGACAGTAATAGCGCGTCGGAAAGTTACTGGTATACCGGGATAGCTCTGAAAGAGAATACTCGGTAGTGTTGAAGAGTATTGTGAAGCTAGGTATACGAGGACAGTAACGGCAAGTGGAAGTGGATACTCGACAGTGGTGTTGATGAATTTTGGCAATTCCATACGGATAGTCGGTGATACTGAAGCTGTGGAAGTGAGAGAGTTACGTAATAGACAGATAATGAGGTGAAAGGTGTGACTTCTGTCCGAGCAGTTGAATATACAGACACTGTTGAGTCAGTTAAGTATATAGACGCTGTGGAGGTCGGTAGCCGGACAGTTGAACGTGATATAAATAAACAGTGACATAAATAGTGGAAATAAATAAAATAATATAAAAAATATATCATCATGGCATATTACCTATTGCTGGGCGTGCCAATCTGCTTTGAATACAGATTTCGGTAATGATCATGACATATTTCGAGACATATTTGTATACCGTGTGGGCGTTTAGCAGGCGTCACCTCACGGGCACTCATTGCTGACGTGGAGAGAATATTTGGCGTCGGTCGGGATCAAAATAATAATGTGGAAATAAATAATTAATAATATCGTGGAAATAAATAGTAACGTTAATTTGTTAAATAAATAAATAGCGTTAGTGTTATCTAGTTAATTATAGTTTTAGTCTTAATTAATTTTCAATAATTGTTTTATATTAGTAATAATAATTTTCATTATAGTTTAATAAACACTTATTTTAATTAATAATAATTGTCTAACATTTACACTTCACCCAAATAAATAAAAACGTTGCAATATTTTTAAATAAGATTGGTGAAAATTAGGTGTACAATCATATAAAACTAACTGCACAACCAAATATTCCAAAATTTAATTTTCTTATATTGAAAAAATAACTTACACTCAATGTCCCGTACACTTCCAACTAGGAGCTATTTATAAAGTAATAAAGCACTTCAAATATCAAAATCTAATTTACTTCTTGTTGAGGTATTGTGCTTTACTCTTTTAAGAAGAATTATCGCGTATGAACAAGTTGATACTTGAAAAAAAATTAGAACCTTATCACAAATCCTAGCGTAGATGGCAGCATATGGACATTCTCCTAAGTACGTATTACAATGTACAGACTTTTGTAAGAATACACAGTTATTATCATGTGTAACCGTAGTTGTGGCACATTATATAAACACAAAATATAGAATAATATACAATAAGTGCAATAAAACAAACGTTTTTAACAAATATAAATGTTGCGTGAGGGAACCATGTTAATAGTGTGCATTAATAAATATAAGGCCTTCAAGTTCCACTATTTATTTTTTTACTTTTATTTAGTACGTTTCGAGCAGAATCCGCTCATCTTCAGCAACTATACAATTGAAGTTGAAAATAACAATTACATTATTACATACATATGAACGTTGTTGCGAGTTGCTAATGGGCCGTGTTAGCGGCATGTTGTATTGTTGAATTGGGGACCCATGCTCCATCTGACTACGTTGATTACAATTACCATGTAATTTTACAACTTTCGGATATGTACAACAATATAATTCTGCTTCAACGTTTATATGTAAGTAATTGTTATTTTCAACATCAATTGTATAGTTGCTGAAGATGAGCGGATTCTGCTCGAAACGTCCTAAATAAAAGTAAACAAATAAATAGTGGAACTTGAAGGCCTTATATTTATTAATGCACATTTTTAACAAATACGTGGTCTAAATTTATTATTTTTTAATCAATAGTTATGTTTGACGCTCGTTTGACGTTTCAAAGTCTTTGGAAGGTTAAAGTAACTAGCCTACTAGCGAACCTATCGGGAGAAACATTGCGCTAACGCTCTCATTAAAATGATGTCGTCCCTTACAAGATACTATATGCAGTAACGGGTTAACCTTATTGTACATTTTCAGAAAAATTATTTAAATTTGAACCAAACGTGGTAAGAAAAGAGATAAAATGACGCAGTATATCATTATTATAATGGAGTTTGTGAAATGAGATTAGTACATGCAACAATCAATAGATTGCAGTGGTGCTATATTTAATTTGAATAGACTTGCACCCCTGGCAACGTATTTGGTTATCTTTATTTGTATAATAAATTGAATTGCACCGGTTCGCAATCTTGTTAATTTTATTTGAAATTAGCTGATTACAACCTTCGTGCTATTGATCGCTAATACAATCGCTCGCTTAAAATAGTCTTCCTAGAAGCTACAAGAAGAAACCCATTAATATATCAACTCCATCTTCTCTTTCCTTTAGAGCACAGGGTTGCCAAGTTGCAGCCCAATTTGTTTACCGTCATATAAAAGTCGCATAATTGTCAGGCATCTTGGCAACGCGTAATTTTGCCTCGGAGGTGCTACACTTTAAGATGCGAGGGTAAATATCATGATATGACTGATGAACATTTGAATAATTAGGTACATTAATTGTCTCCTGGTTTAATTACGGCCCATTATACATATTAACTAAATCAGTTCAATTAATTAATTGCACGAAGCAAGCGGATATCTTCGCCTCTAGTGTTTACGCGTAAGGGAGATTAAGATGCTTCATGGACGGAGGAGAAATATTTTCTTAAGGGACAAATTAGACAATTTGCACTGATTATTTATATTGCACTAAGTAGCTGTAATTTTAATGAATTTTAGTCATTACATTTTCATTAGCGCACTAGTTTTTGGGAAATAAATACGATAAAATTTAAATATGAATTATTTTTTTAAACCACAAGGATTTTATTATTATTAATTTTTTAGAAAAAATCACAAACAAAAATTACTTGTTTGTATTTATTCCCTTATCGATGTATGATAGTTATATTTGCATGTTCGTCTCCACTTGTCTTTATTATTATGTATGTACATTGTACAGGATGTAACAGCAAATTGAGCTACCACATATAATTTCTATATTAATAGAGGTACAATAATAGTATTTTATGTAACACGTTTAGTCACGAGTTATACAGGGTGTTTCAAAAATTAAGGGCATATAATACTGACCAAAATAAGTAAAAAAGCTTAATCAACATAAGACTGATCTGCAACTGTTTTCGAGAAAACCGAAAAATCGAAAAAAAACTGACATAGTGATCGAACAAAATGTTGTCTGTCAGTAAAGAGACTATAAAAAAATCTGATGTAGACACCACACGACTTCCTTGTACGCAAGAGTAATATGAAGTATAGACTCAATTATAAAACTGCACGTATTTGACGTAATTTGACATTAACATCTATTTTTTATTTTTTGTTATTTTTTGTCCTAATCCATAGCAAGCTTCATTACAAAAACCAAAAAGTATATAAGTTTTAAATTTACATATCTCGCTTATACAAAGGGCTAATTTAAAAATATTATGTGCTAGACGCAGAATTTAATTCTCTAAAACTCTTATTTGAAGCATTTATTTCTAAAATCAAAATGAAACCATTTTATTCAAGAAAAACTGTTAACAACTTCAGGTAATATATCACTTCCGGTTAGCCTGTTTTAACCAAATTCTGCTTTGTTATTCCAATTGATATAAAAGTCTTATATACTAAATTTGAAAAGTTTTGGATTAAATTTTAATATAGTTTTTCATTAAAATCTACTATAGGTACCATTTCTGGAAATTATGTAATGACCAAAAAGGGAGGTGCACAACTAGATGTTATAGAAGTCCTAAATACATAATTTCAACTTTCTACGGCTTACCGTTTTTGAGTTATGCGAGGTACGTACGTACCTACAGACGTCACGACGAAATTAGTCAGAATGGATTCAGGGATGGTCAAAATGGATATTTCCGTTGAAATCTGGTAACCGAAATTTTTCGCGAATACAATACTTCCTTTACTTTGCACAAGGAAGTAAAAACAATAAAATTTTATATGAAACGTTTTTCTCAATTTCTAATAGTTACGAAGTTATTTGAAAATAAAATATTGGTCAAGGTTGCCATAACATTTAACATAGTACAATTATTTGATTTAAAATAAAAAACAAAAGCACATCTACGACGACCTCTGAAAGGTAAACAAAAATATAGTTTTCGAGATAGCGGACGTAAACCCCGTAAAAACTCATTTTTCAATGCCTCAAATCTCGGAAACTATGGAAGATCGGACCCATGTTAATTAAGCTTTTTTATTCATTATGGTCAGTACTATATGCCCTTAATTTATTTATATTCCTTCAGTAGGTATGATTACAGGCCTTGATTACAGGGTTAAAACTGGACAAGAAACAGGTGTAAATTTATTGCAACTAACGAAATCATTAAATACTACAGAGTATATTATAATGAACCAATTGGATTTTTGCTATTTTCTCGCTTTTAAACATTACTTAGATAAGTATGTAACGATTTGTTGGATGAAACATATTGGTAAAACTAATAAAGATATAAATTTAAAATTAAAAACATTGTTTCCTCATAGATTACAATAATGAATAAAATTGTTGTGTACAAAAATGTCTCATTACTAGGTGTTTGGTATAATTGAATTTGAAAACACAAATGAAACGCATTGATTACAACAATAATAATAGTTGTTGGTGACAATATAGAGTTTATAAAATGGTATACATAATAATTGCAACAATGATTGAGAGTTACGAGGGTCGTTTGATAAGTCCGGTAAAAAAGCTATAAATTCTTTTTTTTTAATTTACCCTTATTTCTCAACATAGTCTCCTTCAAGGGTTTCACACTTGGTCCAGCGAGATTCCAGTTTTTTCATCCCTCATCCCGTCACAAAAGTATGATTTCTCAAGGTCTGCAAAATATACATCCACGGCATCGATGACTTCTTCATTAGATGAGAATTTCTTCCCATCGAACCATGTTTTCAAATTGAGGAACAAAAAGAAGTCGCACGGGGCCAAATCTGGTGAGTAAGGTGGACGCGGAACCAATTAGTGGATTTTTGCCATTGTTGTCCTGATGAGAAAGAACTTTTTTCTTCGCCAATCGTGGCCGCTTATTTTTTAGCTCGGCGTTGAAACGGTCCAATAACGTTGCATAGTACGCTCCTGTGATGGTTTTACCCTTTTCCAAATAATCGATGAGGATAATTCCTTGAACATCCCAAAAGACTGTGGCCATAACCTTTCCAGCCAACAAAACAGTCTTCGCCTTCTTTGGCGCACTTTCACCAGGCAATATCCATTGCTTCGACTATTTCTTTATCTCGGGTGTATAGTGGTGGATCCAGGTTTCGTCCATGGTCACGAATCGACGCAAAATTTATTGCGGGTTCCGATTAAACATCGCAAGACACTGCGCTGAAATGTCTTTTCGATTGAGTTTTTGGTCGGGAGTCAATAATCGCGGCACCCATCTCGCACACACCTTCTTGACCCCCAATTTTTCATGCAGTATGTTATGCACTCGTTCAGTAGAGATGCCTACGGCCTCAGCAATCTCACGCACTTTTAATCGGCGGTCGTCCATAACCATATGATGGATTTTTTTACCATATCTGATGTGGTGACTTCAATTGGGCGTCCAGTGCGCGTTTCATCTTGAGTTGAGGTTCGGCCATGTTTAAATTCATTTATCCAAAAATAAACAGTTTTCAACGAAGGGGCTGAGTCCACATGAACTTCGTCTAACTCAGTTTTGATCTGCGAGGCTGTCCACTGCTTCAGATGAAAATGTTTTATCACTGCTCTAAACTCATTTTATCCATTTTTTAGAAACTGTTGACTTACTCACTTCAAACGACTACCAAAATTAAGCTAAGCGTTGCTTATAGAAAAAACTACGTATCTAGAGGTTTGAAGAGTGACACTTCTAGGTTATGTACTACAAAGTTCATTGTGACGCCATCTCTTGGAAATTTACCAGACTTGTCAAACAACCCTCGTACAATAATAAAATAGAATTATAACATTGAAAGACGTTACATATGAGGATAATTTCTATGAAATGTTCTAAATTTCTCTTCTTTCAAAATCATTAGCTGACAAAACAAGATGCGATAGACCCAGTAAACCAACAAAAAAACAAATAAAATAATTAAATTAAAATCTATAGCAGATCTAAGAAAACTACCGGGGATATTTCGAAAGAAATTCGAAGAGAAAATCTTGCCTGTGTCTGTCGAAGTACTGGCTGACAGTGTTAAAAAAACCTTTAGTTAGTAGAAGAAATAAAAGGGTGAGACTAAATTTTTCAAAAACATACCAACATTGGAATGAAGTCGACTAGCGAAAAGTGCTATTTATTTACGAATGAATTAAAATTTAATTCGGCTACTACATTAAATACCACTTTACAACTGTGTTGTAAAAGTCAATTTATAATATGCAAATGCTCGACCAATTTAATTCAATAACAATACTGGATATAATCTGAGTGTTAATATGTAATTCCATAACTAAATATTTTTGATAATAATCGTATTGCAGTGACGAATTTAGTAATACCACTGGAGTGTATATTTCTGGAGTGCAGTACTAATATGAATTTGAAATTCGTGATCAGCTTGGGCGAGATTATGCTGAAACGCCACACGTTTTATCTGCTAATGTACACTTCATGCCATAGAACATGTGACACTATTCATTGCATTACCTTAAGCAGACCACAAAATGCAGCAGATCAATAAATTCGCCCTAAATACGTCAGCGTAACAAGTAAATCTGCCAGCGGACAGACTAAACTAAACAAACTGGAAACATGCAAATCCAATACCTATCTGATAGTGCACGTCAATCTTCTGGATGCTGCGCGAAGCGACAGTTGTAATGCAAGAGTGCTGGATGGAGAAGAGATTGCACTCTACAGATACGAAAACTATGCTAAAAATAATAGTTTCTGTTTTGTACTTCTGGAAGATATAATGCAAAGTTTAGTATGCAAAATTGTATAGACCAGTGTTTCCTAAACTTTCTGAAGTGGAATCCTCTTCCTTAATATCTAAATAACGTGAAGTCCCTGCCATATTTGCATTATAATTTAATAATGTAAAGAAAACATTAAAAAATCTGTGGCCAGCACACTACCTTCCGTCTGTTCTATGTATTTTGTATAACTGTCATATAGAAAGTTCCTTGCAAAATATTCTAGTACATTACCTTAAGACAGTTGTATGTATTTTATACAAATTCCATACAGAAACATACTGTCAACTGTACTTGGAACTGACACCTTTCAATCAGAATTTTCTTAATATAGCAGCTGATATAGCATAGCTGACTAATATATGATATTCAATTTCTTTATAATTTTTTAACTCTATATCCATTTATGAAGTATAAAGGCATTAAAATCGTATAGAGAATGAGGGTACTTCCGGTTGACCAAGTATAACCAAAATCTAATCAGCTCTTCACATGGATGCAACGAAGAGGAAAACGAAAGAATTATAATTTTTGGAATTGTAGTATTAGAGCAAAACACATACACAAACACACACACACACACATACACACACACACACACACACACACACACACACACACACACACACACACACACACACACACACACACACACACACGCTTGCACGCCCGCACGCAAACATACACACACACGCACTCACGCACGCACGCACGCACGCACGCACGCACGCACGCACGCACACACACACACACACACACACACACACACACACATATATATATATATATATATATATATATATATATATATATATATATATATATATATATATATATATATATATATATATATACATATATATACAGACATCATAAAAATAGTAAAATCGTATTCTAAAGACCCTAAAACGTGCTTATTCATCAAAAACTCACCACCGATTTTTTTGACCAAAGACAATACCTTACCTAAGGGTGACGGAAGGTAAAAATATTGTTGTATTTAACAAACTTGTAAAGTATATTCGAAAAAGGAACCACGTTATATTTTTCCGTAACGTGTTACATATTCGATCACGGTTCATGAAAATTTTGGTTACTTTTGTATGACCACAACAACCGCGCGAAGTTGGCTGTTAGAAATTAGAAATTGAATTAGAATCTTGTTGTTTGTAATTTGTGTGACAATTATGGAAATAAGAAAAGTAGCAATAATAATATTCAAATAAACTTGAGTTAAGTGTCTTCTGTGGCCTTTGTTTTGATACGTAGCTTAAAAGTTTGCCAATACTTTGCTTCTTTACTTGAAAGGTGCATTCATAAATGAAAATTAGGTTTATGGTTTTTGTTTAGGTTTAAGTAAGTCATTGATAAATGTAAGTTTAAATTACCTGAAAATTAGTTTTATATGTGCTTCAAAAACAAGTTAAAATATCGGTAGAGCAGTACTCAACGAGGCACCTGTGCGCCGTGAAATTATCATTCGTTTGGCATTATTGATTATATTTCAGCAATTAAGTTATGACAGTATCCATGTTCTTCTCGCAGTTGTGTAAAAAGTCGAATCCACCATGTAGATACTAAATAAAGATGGGTGTATATAACTATGTTACATATGTATATCATTTCAGACTCGTTCTCAATGGTGAAGTTTGTGACGTCAAACTAAATCGTAAACCTAAAGTTTGGACCTTGCTATGTTTAGCTTTATGATTTGGATTTAGAGACCCTACATTCTGAAGTGTGAATGGAATCATTACATAATATGCGGCCAAAGTCTTTAAATCTAAAGTATAAACCATAAATCTAAACCTAATTTTCATTTGTGAACGTACCGTAAAAAATGCTTAACAAACTAAAGTTCATTCTTCTTTTGATTAATACCAGTATAGACATGAAATGATAATTAAAACAAATAAAATAAAATCATATGTTCAAACAATACACAAAGCAACTTGATTTGTCGATTTGGATATTCTAGTTATCTTAGAACAACACAACAACAAAAAAATGACCCTTTAATTGTTTTGAGCAGTGTTCGACTATATTATTTTCTTAACGAATGTTTAGGGAAACGGTATAAATTGAGGAAGTGTGAAATATTTATGTCCACTTCTGTGATAAGCACATTTAGTAGGTTATTTAAATATTTAAATATGTATCATTAATTGAAATCTAACGTGATTACAACGAGCAGCAAAACAAAACAATGGGATCACTTAGGTCAAAGAACTATGAATTCTGAAATATTAATTCAGAAGGTATTTTGAAGATGGTGGCAAAAAAGGAGAAGCATCAGACTTTTATCACCAAATAACGTTTTCAAAAATCCATCCTATTATAGAAATTATTGGGTCGATCCTGTTCTCATCTGTAAGATCTGTAAGGCCTGTAACAACTTAATTCTGATCACATCTGTAGCTTACAGAAAATCTGTAAATTCATAAATTCTTGCGGTGAAAGAAACTCTGGCCGTAAGCTTACAGATCATTTTTAATATATTATGAATCAACAACAATGGTTAATATTTATAAGTATTTTGTTGAAGGATGAGAATAGATTAATTTGAATAATAAAATAGTTATTTCGGTAACTATTTAAACAATATTAATGTATTTAAGAATATTCCTGTCAGGTTAGCTCGCAGCGCGCAGAAACAAGAGATACATCAAATACTTTTGAAGTTCCAGAATATATTTTTATTTAATGTTTGGAATACGACAACGGCTTTAGAGTTAACTTCATTTAAAAGTATAGTATTTTTTTTTTATTTCACATATTATTTTTAGGTTCTATAGCTACCCTATTTCTTTTATTTTGGCACTAAATCGTATCAGAATTTTGGTTGCAATAATTCGATTGTTACAAATCAAGTCAAACTTCTTAAGTCCTATATTTTTCAATTATTTTAATTAGAAGATATGAACAATTCCCTTTAAATTTATATACTTTTCAAACTCATTGACACTGGTGTTCCTTGTAGGTACCCTTCTTTTCTTCGAACCGTTTTCCTGAGATTTAAAGATTATTGAAGTTTATAATTTTCTTTCTTAAATTAGAAATAAATAATCAAAAATTCTTAATAACTAACTCACAATATATGTTAAATGCATTTAATACTTATGTCGACTCATTAAAATAATTTAGTAATGTCGAAATATAATGCCTGAATTTCATAAACTTATCAAATTGACTTTTTTGACGTTAAAATGTTTTGTATGAAGATAGCTCCAAGCGACATTTTTTAGAAAACTTAAGTTTTTAAGATCTGTAACTCAGCTCCTTACAGATATAAGAAACTATCTGTAGATTTGCAAATATTACAAATTTACGAATTTACAAACTTTGAACAGAATCGACCCATATATCTACGCACTGTTAGTAGTTTGATGACATCCAAAAACTCTCTGAGCACTTCACAGGTCCCTTTTTTGTTTTGTGTATATCTCTAAATTCCATGAATGAAAATTATAGCTGACAAAATTTTCTAGATTTTTCTATATTTGAGGTTTTTCTATCTCTAACTGTGAACGAGTTACACGCTTCGGAAAGCAGCTATTTTACAAAAAAAAAAAAACATTATTCGCGCCACATTTTTCGCCAAACTTTTCACTCTAGTGTCAGCCTTTCATTTTACAAAAAATATCTGAGAGGAAATTGTAGAGAATTAAATTTCCTTCAAAATGGTATATCAGTTTACCATTTTATCATATTATACCTGATCCAAAGTTTTTAAAAATTTTGCTGAAACCGGCGATCCCAGTAGGAATCCGTACTTTGCGAAATTACTGCATAGGTACGTTAGCAGGATTGTTTTCGCAGGGTTCAAACGCACTGCATTATTGTTCGAGTATAGTGACAGGAAGTTGGGTCAGACCAAAACTTAATATCTTGATTTAAATAATGTAAATTGATTGAAATCAAGTAACTTCGGCGGAAGACGCCTGCTACCGAAAATGTAACTTACGCCAGTATTTTATCTAAAAAAAATCTGGTGTGGCCAACACGATACCTCCCGCCATTTACAGCCCAAGTCACAAAAAATATTAAATTAATCCTTTTTTTTGGATTCGCGAATTTTACTCTAATTTTGACAGTTTATTTCTTAAAATATAGTCTAATCTAATCCCTTTTTTTAAACCCAACAGGATTAAATACCAATTACAGAGCGGGTTCACATTTACACACATCCATGCCTTAGTGGGATTCGAACCCAGAGCCCCGAGGGCACTCATGACATGCGGCGTTGCTCTAACCGTTGAGCCACCGGAGATATAATAAAATGAAAATTAAATTTTAAATACCGGGATGGAATAGAATTCACTAATCCAAAAATGAGGATTAGCTAACATTTTTGTGAATCGTTAATTTTATTAATCTAAATACATACCTAAATATTTACTTATGCTGGAAACGGTATTGAATTCCTTTTCTATTGTTCTATTTACTTTTTTCTTATTAAAACGTTACTAATATTATTTTGAAATGACTAGTTCTTTGATAGTGACATTTATCTGTCAGTTACATTTGAATAACTGCGTTTTGTTTGTTTAAAGCTTAGGCTCTGGAAATTTAAATTATAGATAATTTTATAAATTTATCCATAAAATATATAGAAAAGTATTAATGCAAATCAATAGAAAATTTAATAATCTTTAATTTTTATAATAACATTTAGAAGAAAAACTATTTTGAGCTTCTAGTAAAGTGCCAGTTCCGGTTATCCGATTCTCACCAAAATCTAGTGGGATCTTTCCATTACAGAAAAAGTTCGAAATACAAGGTTTCAAAATTTTCTGAATGATAGTATTTGAGTTAGAGTGGAGGATCCACACACACATGCACACACACATCATCGTGAAAATGTTAAAATTGGATTCTAGGGACCTTAAAACGTACTCATTTACCAAAAACTCGATATGCAATTTTTAGCACAATCCCTATACCTCCCTTACCAAGGGTGGCGGGAGGTAAAAATGAATTTTCAGCATCCATTAACTGTTATCTTTTATATTTACAATAACTTTTGCTATTTTGGTTACTGAAAAATATCCTATCGGATACTTAAGGCACTTGTTTCACTCCCCATTTTATCGTTTTGTATCGGCAAATCACTAAATCTTTCCCCATGTTTGACAATAACACCAGGCCATCAACTGGGCGTGATATTCGTTCAGGTGTCGAATCTGTAACCAGTTAAAGCATTTTCGATGTGAATTTATAATTTTATGGCCCCAGATCACGGACCTGTCCTCGTTAATATTTAAATTTCCTTATGAAATTTTAACCTGCTTCACAGCTAGATAACATGTATTAGACTTTAATTAATTTATCGCATGCATTACCAGAACTATTTATAGGTTACATTTACTCCAATATTCAACGCCTGAATAAAGACACTGTTGAAATGGAGATTTTACGAGTGTTAGAAAGTTACTGAATTTATGGGTTGACTGTAAGTGGTTAACATACAATAAAAATCAGAAGGAAACAGGTGGAATGCTTGTCACTCTGGCTTTATATAGGGACAATGATAGTTTATTGGTTCACAAATGCAAATGTCATTTGCAATTGACTCACAAATGTATGTTTATGTTTAGTACTCTTACAGGTTGCCTCAAAAGTTACGCTCACCAAATCGAGAAATAAGACTGGGATATTTTCTGATTGTCAAACACATATTAGCATTTAATTTAAAAACGAATACCTACTATTAAAAATCTGACGTGGCCAGTACATAACCTTTCGCCAGATATTTTACCTGGTTGTACGCATAAAACGAAAAATATTTCTAAATACAAATACATATATTCATGTCTCACTATAAAATAATTCTCACATACATATATTTGCAAAATCTATGGGATATTTTAATATAAATTATGTACAATACATACATTTTCTTTACATTCAATATCCTGAAATTTTATTTATTTATTCTACTTTCCTTTTCTTTTTCTTTATATTCGTCATTTTTACGCAAATTCCTTTTATATTCTTTTTTACGTATATTCTTTTGCGTTGTTGACTTTTTTTTTATTTTCATAATCTTTATAATAATGTACAAATATTTTTGACAGTGGCATACAAATATTTTTGACAGTAACATTTAAGTGTCAATTACAAACATTTGAATTTCTTGCCTTGTAGTTTGATCTGACATTTTTTACATCAAATTATTTTATATGCATTTCTTTATCTCTAAATCTATAGAAGATATAATAATGAATTTATGTTTATCGAATAAAGAATTTAACGTTCTTTAATATAAGTATTTACATAAATTTTCGATATATAATATTTAGATGATTTTTTTCTTGTAACTACTACTTCCGGTTGTCCAATTGTTACCAAAACTTAATCAACTCTTCCCATTATTGTTAGATTGAGGAATCCGTAGTTAAAAATGTCTGGTCTTATAGTATTTGAGAAATCGTGAATCCAACATCCACACATCCTCACACATCTACACACACATACGGACATCATCGTAAAAATGTTATAATCGGATTCTAGGGACCTTAAAACGTGTTTATTCCTTAAAATCTGGATATGCGATTTTTAGCATGAGTACAATACCTCTCTTAGCGAGAGGTAAAAAATCTGATGTGGACACCACACGACTTCCTTGTACGCAAGACTAATATGAAGTATAGACTCAAATATAAAATTGCACGTATTTGACGCAATTTGACATTGACATCTATTTTTTATTTTTTTGTTATTTTTTGTCCTAATCCATAGCAAGCTTCATTACAAAAACCAAAAATTATATAAGTTTTAAATTTACATATCTCGCTTATACATAGGGCTAATTTAATAATACTTGATGTGCTAGACGCAGAATTTAATTCTCTAAAACTCTTATTTGAAGCATTTATTTCTAAAATCAAAATGAAACCATTTTATTCAAGAAAAACTGTTAACAACTTCCGGTAATATATCACTTCCGGTTAGCCTGTTTTAACCAAATTCTGCTATGTTATTCCAATTGATATAAAAGTCTTATATACCAAATTTGAAAAGTTTTGGATTATATTTTAATATTGTTTTTCATTAAAATCTATTATAGGCTTCAAATAAAGTGCCATTTCTGGATATTATGTAATGACCAAAAAGGGAGGTGTACAACTAGAAGTTATAGATGTCCTAAATACAAAATTTCAACTTTCTACGGCTTACCGGTTTTGAGTTATGCGAGATACGTACATACGTATATACGTACGTACAGACGTCACGACGAAATTAGTCAGAATGGATTCAGGGATGGTCAAAATGGATATTTCCGTTGAAATCTGGAAACCGAAATTTTTCGCGAATTCAATACTTCCTTTACTTTGATATATACAGGGTGTAAAAACAGGCCCGTTCCTAACGGGCGTGTAATGCGTGCCCGCAGGCGGAAAGGAGGGGCGGCCCTCATTATGTTCAACGTATAGCAAAATATTTATAATAAAGAACGTAAATATTTTATCAGATTACAATATGTGCGAGAATCAGATGCTACCCAAGTGTCATCCTTGGGGAAACATATAAAGCCTCATCTAACCAACTAATGCCAATAAACCAATATAAACAAATACAGGCGAGGCAAAGCAAGGCGAGTCGGCGCAACTTTTTTGCGTCTACACGTTGGCGAGTATTTGGCGCAGACCATGCCAGTGTCAGACGTTTCTCGTTTCTTTGACTTGTGCTCCAAAAACCGACACTGAGGCGAGCGTCGGCAAAAGGCGAGTGGCCAATGCGAGTCGCTGCGAAGTTAGACAAAAAGCCTTTCCACACGTTGGCGTAAATTCGGCGTTGGCTTTCATTCGCCTAACCTCGGCTAACGTGTAGATGAGGCATAAGACATCAGTTTGATTTTTTCGTGAGTGCTCTTTGACGTCTTCGGCGAGTTTTTACTGGCGGACATAAAACCCAACGTTTTAACATCAACTCTTGTTTCCTGTTAAGAAAATCAGCATCATTGTTTGGGAGAGCTTACAAAAATTACTATTTGAAAACCCCACCTTCAATCTATTAGTAGAACCAATCATCTCATTTTGTTAGAAAATGGACATTCATCCTTTTTTCCCTGGCCCTTCACTTTTCAAAATCCCATGGGTAAAATACTCAAGTAATGACATATTGATTTCTAAAGAAAATCCCTTGTAAAACAATAATGAACTTTGTACCGAGTTTTAAAGGTAAAAATCTGGCTTGTGCAAAACAATTTTCCCTTTGGTGCCTGTGAATTTAATTTGGCGTTAGTTAGGTAAGGCAAATCGCCCGGAAGAGTAACACAAAACTCCCGGTTATTCGAAATTAGATTGAACTCTGAAACAATGCACAAACTTACAACATTTGCAACTCAATTATGGCAGTACTGGCTCCCTAGCACAAATAATCGTTAACTTATTTCTCATTACACAAAAAATATTAATAATAATAATTCAACACATCTAGACAATAATAGTGATGCACGACGAGACTACATTACTCTCGCATCTCGTCTTGTAGCGTTATGGGGGACGAGAACGAGATTATGGATTCGAAAATGAGGCGAGTACATCACTAGACAATAAAGATTTCATGTTCTTTTTATGAAAATGTGCATTTTAATATAAAAACGAAATAGTATATTACTAACCGAGGTGGAAAGTGTTTCATTGCCAAGGTGCGAAGCGCCGAGGTTATCTATACCCCGAGGCAATAAAACTTTTCACCGAGGTTTGTATACTATTTTATTTACAATCTGAAATAAAAAAATCTGTTGTGGCCAACACAATACCTCCCGCCATTTACAGCCCGAATCACAAAAAAGTTTTTTGGATAAGCGAATTTTACTCTAATTTTGACAGTTTATTTATTAAAATGTAGTCTACTTTTTTTTTAAACCCCTCAACAGGATTGAATACCAATTACAAAGTGGGTTCACATTCACACACATCCATGCCTTAAGGTCGTCGCGCACTTGAGCGAGGCGCAGCGCGGCGAAGCGAAGAGCGGCGAAGAGTCATTTTTAGAACCAACGCGCACTTGCGAGCAGTTTTCAACGAGAAAGATGGACAGCTCGGAGGAAACGCAACAACGCAGACACTATCAATACGAGACAAATTTATAAATTAATTTGTTTCATCCGTAGGTTCAGTGCAGTGGCAAAATTCCATGGTACAGAGAGACCAAAAAAATGTTTAATTCTTTGATATATTCTACTACATTCTGTAACCAAGTAGTTAAATCTCCTTTTTTGTTGAGTCTGCAATACTATTTTGTACAATAGAAATCGTTTAATATGTAAGGATTTTTCAGAACTAATTTTTTTTTAAATTCTTATACATTGTATAACTAAATAGATAATCTCCTTTTTAATTGACTTCATTTTTATTTATAATAATATATTTAGTTTTTTTTTTTTGTTTTAAGTAGTTGTCATAAACTTAATATACACAGCATATCATACCGGTTAGATTCAATGTCTGATTAGAATACTCGACAAATCCTATATCGTACAGATCTTTATATTTTGAAACCAGAAGAACTAATTTCTCTTCTGTGTTTGACATTTTCATACAACCTATACGTATTGTTGGATATGAAACGTGTGAAATTTAATTCTAAACCGGCTATTTCCAATTTGTCTCGGGCGTATTCTGATTTAGGTAGCTGCGCTGTGCTGCGCTATCGCACACTTCAGCTCAGCGAAGCGAAGAGCAGAGAAGAGCAGAGAAAAATATTCTCCCCGAAGTATTCCGGCAAGTCGCCTCGCTGCTCTGCTCTTCGCTTCGCCAAAGTGCGCGTATACACATAATAATATATTAAATGAAAAAACGGCTCTTCGCCGCGCTTATCTTCGTCTCGCCCAAGTGCGCGACGGCCTTTAGTGGGATTCGAACCCAGAGCCCCGAGCACACTCATGACATGAGGCGTTGCTCTAACCATTGAGCCACCAGAGCTAAAATAAATTTAATAATCTTTAATTTTTATAATAACATTAATCTCGAAAAAATAACATTTAAAGGTATTTTTCGAAGAAAAACTATTTTGAGCTTCTAATAAAGGGTAGCGGGAGGTAAAAATTAATAATTGATATTTAAATAATAATAACCTAACATAAATGAACGGATGGTCTGAGATTGTTCATTTGTTACATGAACTGTTAGTTTCATTTCTAAAGTTAAATTTTGATTTCACATTTATCTTCACTTTTATATTATTTAGAAATTCATTTATTTCTTCACATATAAAAGGTAAAAATATTTGTATTACATATTTTAAGCAGCTAAGCTACCAATTGTGGGGATATAAATAAAAGTACGAGTTTTAATAAAATAACACATGAACTGTCAGTTTGATTTCTAACCTTAAATATTGATTTCATTCCATTGATAACTTGTATTATTTACAATTTTATACCATTTTTTTATCATATAAATTCTTAAGAAGCTTTGTTTATATGTAAATACCCATCACTGATACGCATTGATCTCTCAAAGCGGGGGTCAGCTATACTCACGCTATAGTTTCCAACCTCTTGGAAAATGAGGTTGACAATAACTAACTTCCCAACTTTTTAAAAGTCAGAAATCGTCATTATAACTAACCGATTGTGAATAAAATATAAATTTGCAGAAGAACTTTGAATGAGTTTTGCTGACAATGAAATAATATATTTACCATTCTGGGCAACTTTATGATCACAGTTTCGAAAATAAAACGTAAATTAACGTCAGTTGTCATTTAGTATATTCAATATTAATAGCAATATCAACTTTATACCATTTAACGCGCTGAGCGCAATCATATAAATGCGACCCTTTCTCTAAAAACAGATTTTTAAGAAAAAACGTATTTATACGAATCGAAAGAAAACAAAATAATTATTTTTTTAAGTAAGAATCAAATATGGGTTTCATTTTATAACAATAATAAAAATATCAATTTTTTTTATTTGATACATTTTTCCCGATTACTAATAGTTTAGAAGTAATTTAAAAATGAAAAAAATCTGATGTGGCCAGCACATTACCTTCCTTCAGTTCTATGTATTTTGTACAAATTTCATACAGAAAGTTCCTTGCAAAAGATTCTATTTCTTATCCATTACCTTCCTGCTGTTGTATGTATACAAATTCCATACAGAGAATTTCTAGCAAAAGATCATATATTTGCAGTAAAATTATAAGACAAACACACTTATGCCAATTGCACTTGACAGTGCAACCAAAATCTAATCAGCTCTTCATATGGATGTAACGAAGAAGAATACGAAAGAATTATAATTTTTGAAATTATAATATTTGAGTTATCGCAGACGATTTTCGTTACCTTACCTAAAGGTGACGGAAGGTAAAAATCGACCAAATTCAGTTTTCCACCATTATCTAGTAACCTATGAGAAATTTTGGCAAAACAGAAGCACATCTAAAATGGCCCACTAAAACTAAAGGCGTAGGTAATACATGTCCCATATAACCGAAGTCATGTCTCTTATAGTTTCCGGGATCCCAATAGTGACCTTCGAAATCCGGACAGTCTGTATAATCAAAAATATAGAACTCGGGAAAGTTCCCTCTCCTATAATCCTTTGATGGATACATCAATAACTATTAATTATTATTTATATACGTAATTAGTAATATGAAAAGTCATTATTATTGCGGTAATGCGGTATTTCCCTTAAAATTTTACCATATTTTTTATTCTTTTTGTTATTTACGGTATTCTGTCAATCAATTTTTTAATTATCTACTGTGATGAAATTTCACCACGGAATGCTGTATATGAAAAACATTTAATTGAAATAAAGATTGGTCAAAACAAACATGATGCAATTTTGAATTTAATAAATATAACTTTTAAAATTTGGAATAAAAACCGATTGGCAAACCAGTATACAGATACAATTTTAAAATCAAATCAAATTTGTGACAATAATTCTGTTTTATACTTTAAGCTGCATTTAAAATTGATTGTATTCATAAAATCCCCCTTTTCCTAATACATAAATTAAACAGTTTCCTTTTCTTTCTTTCATGAATGAATTTTCATTCTTCGATTCACCTCTTCATTGCTGTGAAAGGTCACAGTATTTAAACATAACCTTGTTATCGATTTCCCGGACTTTCATTCCGGAATTACTGGAACCATCTTCCGGAAAACTCCGGTAACACAGTTGCAGGAAAATACAGGATTTTGTAGAAAACGGTAAAATAACAGTTTCGCCCTCTGTGAGCAAGGGGATGAACTAACAAACCGGTTGGAAATTACCGGTTCGTGGAATAGGGTTGGTGTTCCTGCTAGCAAATGATCAATAACGCAGCAGGAAAGGAGACATCTGGTGGTGGATGCTGGAAGTAAATAAGGGATGTAGCAGCAATATGAACCAGCATGTAAGGGTAGTTTTCTATAATTTTATACTGATCGGTATAACAGAAATTTGTACAAATTTTATGAGATACAAAACAAAAAGTACATAACATTTTTTAGCTTTACATGTTCAAAATTTTGTTTTTAATAAATATTCTTAAATACTAAAAATAATAATGATTTTTTCATCCATTTGTATTAACAGATTTTTAATCTTTTTTTAGTACCAATTCCCTTTAATTTACAGAGCAAGGGTTACACAGATCCTTTTTTAATAACTTACCAACTATTGTTTCTGGGGGTACCCGAATTTTTTTTACGATTCTAATATACACGATGTTCAATTTAAGTTGGGCACTATTGCTATAAGAAATTCGAAGTTGATTGAATTAGCAAACAATTTCTATTTTATAAGACTACTTCATTACCGAAACAATTTTTTTTTAAACCAGTGGTTCTCAGAATATTGAGTGCAACTTTCTTATTTTAAATGGCAACCTATTTTTACTTCCTTGTACAAAGTAAAGGAAGTATTGTAATCGCGAAAAATTTCGGTTTTCAGATTTCAACGGAAATATCCATTTTGACCATCCCTAAATCCATTTTGACTAATTTCGTCGTGACGTCTATACGTACGTATCTCGCATAACTCAAAAACGATAAGCCGTAGAAAGTTGAAATTTTGTATTTAGGACTGCTATAACATCTAGTTGTCCACCTCCCTTTTTGGTCATTACATAATTTCCAGAAATGGTACTTTATTTGAAGCCTATAATAGATTTTAATGAAAAACTATATTAAAATATAATCCAAAACTTTTCAAATTTGGTATATAAGACTTTTATATCAATTGGAATAACATAGCAGATTTTGGTTAAAACAGGTTAACCGGAAGTGATATATTACCTGAAGTTGTTAACAGTTGTTCTTGAATAAAATGGTTTCATCTTGATTTTAGAAATAAATGCTTCAAATAAGAGTCTTAGAGAATTAAATTCTGCGTCTAGCACATCAAGTATTAATAAATTAGACCTTTGTACTTATAAGCGAATATGTAAATTTAAAACTCATATACTTTTTGGTTTTTATAATGAAGATTGCTATGGATTAGGACAAAAAATAACAAAAAAATAAAAAAATAGATATTAATGTCAAATTACGTCAAATACGTGCAATTTTATAATTGGGTCTATACTTACTTCATATTGGTTTATTTTTTTTTAATTTAACGATAACGATGTAATTCGCTAATATTATAAAATATTTAAGAAAAATGTAAATAAAAATCATGCTGTTAATTTAAATCTGATTGTAATATTTTGAAGAAAACAATTGAATTTTTGGTTTCATGTTAGTTTTAGTTTAATGACAACAAATATTTTGTATTTTTTTTTTAGCAATGAGTGCCCGTGAGGTGACGCCATATAAACGCCCACAAGGTAGAAACATGTAATCATTACTGAAATCTGTGTACAAAGCAGATTGGTACACCCAGCAATGGATAATATGCTGTGATGATATACTTATTTATTTATTTATTTATTTTTTTCATTGATAAAATGAATTTTATTGACGAAGTAAAGCTTGATATGTATAAAGTTTATATTTTGTTTTCTTCATATCACTCTTATTACCATCAGATTTAAATTATATCAGCATAATTTTCGTTTGCATCTTTCTCAAATAATTTATAATATTGGGGTATTACATACGGATATCATTGAATTCAGAAAAAAAATACTGAATCGAATAAGCAAATATACAAAATAGGTTCCCATTTACAATAAGAAAGTTATATCTCGTATTTTGAGAACCACTGGTAAAAAAATAAAATAGAAATTGTATGCTAATTTAACCGACTTCGTAGCTCTTATACTTCTCGAGATAGCTATAGAGTAGGTATCAAATAAAATTACCACCCTGTAGTATGTTGTAGACATTATTTGATAAATGCTAAAGAAACACTTTGATAGTCACAATCAATAATTTTTTTAATCACTAATTACCTAAAAAAATACTTAGTATGCATAGTAATCAGTGTTGTGACTGATCGAGATCGTTTAATCTAAAACACTTATCTAGTTCATTAAATATGGTTTTTGATCTAATCCAGATCCGTTTATGAATTCAGATCTTGATCTGGATCTAGAACTAAAAACTATAATCTATGATCTTAAAAAATCAAATATACAGAAATGTAAGGGAAATAGTTTAAGCCATGACAAATGAGAAAAAATACAAAAATTTGAAACCAGAAAATTCAAGAAAAATTAAATACAAGTAGGTTGTAATTCATTTAACTCACTTAAAAAATTCCGTGGTATATCATGATTGTCTGCCTATTGATGGCCTTTCTTAATTTATTATTTTTCAACAATTCTAATGTTGAAAATTATTATTTTTGTTTCTGTTTCTACTTTATTCGTTAATCCAGTATTAATAAAACTAAAGTATCATTCACAACAAAAAAATTAACGTAGCGGTAGAATTAGTGGCAGTGGTTGTGGTCTGGGTAAAAGATTGAATGCGTTATAGCAAATATATTCGTTCACATCCAAAAATTAAGAAAATTAGTAGTAGCGCAGTGGCAATGGCAGCGGTAGGAGTTTGCAAACTCCAAACTTCTACGTTGCCACTACGTTACCGCTTAATTTTTTTGACAGTTTTGACGTTTATTGACATCTGATTTCTGATTTCATCAGATAAAATGAGCAATATAAATAGAAAAGGATCATTTTGTGGTGTGCCTCAGACTTTGCGCTATATAAACAAATACACTTATTAACAAACTTTACACAATTAAAAGTGAACACGTAACATACCATTTTCGCTTATTTTAAAGGCAATTGTGCCCACGCATTTTCTTTTTTTGAAATAATTTTAAATTCCCTTAATCTCTTCGCTAATCTCAAACAATGGAGTGCTTGTGGATAGGTGTAATTAATAAGTCATCACCTATGTCAGTTGCTTTTTGTGCAAAAATAAAATGGCAACTATAACTGTGAACCTTGTACCCTAATAATTTATAATAAAAAATTCCTAGAAACTATAATTTCAATCATTTTTCATTGTGAACGGAAATAATTTTTACTATAAATTTCTTACGCTACCGATGCCACTAATTCTTACACTACCGCTAATTTTTTTTATTCTGAATGGGCCTTAAAGTATGTATCTAATTTTTCTTACCAAATGTAAGTCATACGGCTAGGTATATTCTTTGTAATTAATTTGCTTTTTGCATTCCTATTTAATTAATAAGAAAAAAAAGCATTTGAAAATCGTTACTGATCTTTTTTATGACCTAAAAAAAAACAGTTCCCAAATTCGTGATCTGTTCCGAAAAAAAGATCTGATCGCAGAAATTGACCTATGTTCTTATTTAGAACATATTAATTATAAAGATCTTGATCTTGGTCTAGATCCTTTATAAACTGATCTGCCACAACACTGATAGTAATCAACAAAATTTGCGTTGAAAACTACAAAATAAAAATAAAAATGAAGACCCTGCTTCAGGCAGGAGCTAGCAAAGTAGCTCCACAAATCGTTTTTTGGAGATCAACGAAAATGACAGTATGAATACATTTTATTTATTTATGGTAATAGAAGTCTCAATCTCAATGAAAATTGTATAAATGTATTTATAATAAAACTGCCTAGTATTATGTACAGTACTGATGAAATGAAATAAATGATCGAAACTTGTGTATGAATAATTAATAAGTTTTTCAAGATCAAGATCTCGCCTAATCTCGTCAAGAATTGAAGTATGTAATCTCGTCTCGATCGAGTATTTGACCTTGAAATTTATTTGGATCTTGATCTCGAAAATTTACTCAAGACGAGACGAGATCAAGAAAAATCTCGTCTCGGCGGCAACACTAACCACTAGTGTATGATACTTGGGTGTCGCAACCATGATTAAACCATAACTTTTTAATGGCAACGCCAATAATGTAAATTTACTGTTTTTCAGAAAGATACATTCAATAGTAAACTTTCGTGTCTCTGCGTAAGTTATATCTGTAACGATTTAGTCAGAAGAAAATAAAATGTAAATGCCTACGCCGTGTAATTTTTAAAATAAATTTTATTTAGCAATCTATCCAAATGTCAAACAACTAATTTTTAATTACAGAAACATTTTTTTATGAGTTGTCAATCTTCTAAAGTTGTTTAGGAGAGAGCTAACATTATTTAATCGTCTTATTATAATAAAAGCAGTAAAATACTATAAGGCCAAACAAACGGATATGTTACTAGTTTTAAAATATGGCAAAGGAAATTTTTGATAACCCAGTTCATCAAAACGAACAAATACAACGCGATTTTGTTATTAATAGTTTAAATATCGAGTATATAGTAATTCGCAATAAAATAAAATTTATTACCAGAATATACCGCTACCTCCAGTTTGTTAAAAAAATGGAGCTACCTCCTTCTTGCTGCGAAATCTTCAAATATCCAATTCATTTACGTCAGCTTTAATTTTTGTGCAAATTTTGTGTGCTAATCCGTTTGTAGATAAAATGACATCTCACTTATACAGTTTCCTCTTCTTGGCGTCCGCTAAACACTAAGCCAATAAAACTTGGCATTCCACGCAATAAGTAAAAAGGTGTCTTTATATATTTAAAAGCAACATAAATAAATATATCTTTATCGCAGTGAGCTGTGTTCAGTTTATTTTCCCCCCACAAAGCATCCTCATATATTAGTCCTCCTACTGTCCACCAGTCGGCGCTGTCTGCATTCCTGCTGCAATCATTTCAATAATTCTTTCCAGACTTATTGAATAAATTCTTGCCCACATTCAATTTACGCGTTGAGTTGAGAGATTTTAATCTGGCGTATTCTTCATGCACTAACATGTCTTGTGGGTTTTTATCCGCGGACCGGTTGGGTTGGATGCCGTGAATCGATATACGATTTGAGCGACCATTTTAGGCGATAGAGTAGGAATATCGTGGTTAAACAATTTTCAGGGGATAACTCAAGATAGGATAGTGGCTAAGGGTAGTGAACCTTTAAGGGCTGTAAATATAAACGCTGAAAGTTGAAAGACTTGGTTTTATGCGTGGCATGACTGAAGTATATATCACAAAAATGTGTTCCTTTGGATTTGTTGAAACAAATACCTACGTCGTCTTAAAGAAAACTGTTTAAAGCTGATTGCCGTTATACTAGCATTTACGTGATGTTTTACAAATACGTTAAGTCGAGCGTCAAAATATAACACAGATATTGGTGATGTTTTGTATTTTGATGGTTATTACAATTATTTATTCATCCTTATCATTAAAGTGTTACTTGAGTATCGGGACATGAAATTGTCGAAGTAGGAAAAAAATACAGGGTAATTTTTATTTTTTGGCACCTCCGCCAAATTTCGCCTACTAGGTACTATAAAACCATATTTTCTTTCCCTAGTCAGGGACGATACTGTTTCATAAAGATGTAAGATATGACTAAGTAATATTTGATCCGACTTATTGCTCCGTCTGCCGGTCAAGATATGGACATCTGTTATAAAGCAACAAAATTTATTTCTTAAACTTTCTGTTCATTCTTATTTTAAGGTAGCTTTAGCCGATCAAATAAGTTGAACTTTTATTGGAGAAATATTTACAAAATAATTTTTGATCAAATGGACACGTTCAAATTATACTAGTATTAACATTATTTGCTTATAAGTGAGCTACATAATTACAATTTATTTTGGTTTGACATTTCATGTGCGCGTTTGTCGTTTAGCTCGACTCTAGTGTGAGTTTTAATATTGTGTATTAATTTTTCTGTACTGAAAATACTATTAAATTTAGTCAAAACAAAAACATATATGAGTTTTATCAAAATATCTTTATGCCAACATTACAAAATACAGTGCATGTAACCTAGGATGAAATAATCCTTCGAAGTTTTGAACTAAATGACTTTGATATTTAGAACATGCCCTAAGTTGGGTTTTTTTGATCAAATGGTTTGAACATTGAACATGCAAATTTCTTTGAACTTGTAAACTTCCAGAATCTTATAGTTCAATAAGAAGTTGTAAAAATTGATCTAAATATTTGATCGTCTTAAGACAAACTGGTAGCGAAGCGCAAAAACCATAAATGCGACTAGCCGGCCGTGTGTCGTACAAAGTTTTTTTTTTTAAGCTAAACAAGTAAAGGAAGTAAATAATTTGGTTTATTTCTGATATCTGGCATGTAGGAAAAGCTGTCAGAAAAGGATCATTTTTAAATAAAGCCTTTTAAATTGCAAATGTACTTTTAGCTTTTAGGCTTATTGAACTATTAGATGTATTTTATAGTTTTCTAATATTTAATAGGTATTCTAATCTCAAAACAAATGCTTTATATACAGGGTGTAATCATACTTCGGGAAAAAATGAAAGGGCATATAGTACTGACCAAAATGAGTAAAAAAGGCTTAATCAACATGGATCCTATCTTCAATAGTTTCCGAGATATAGGCAGTGAAAAATGAATTTTTACGTGGTTTACCTCTGCTACGACTTCGATTAAATAAGACTTTTTCAGAGGTCAACTTAGATGTGTTTTTGTTTTTTTTAAAAAACATCAAATAATTGTACAAAGTTAAATGTTGTGGCAACCTTGGTCAATACTTGATTTTCAAATAACTTCGTTACTATTAGAAACTGACAAAAATGTTTCATATAAAATTCTATTGTTTCTTCATAGTCTATTTCTATTTACTGACATAGACAATCACTATCTCTGTCAATTTTCTTCGATTCTTATAGTAAATGGCCTATTTCTCGGACTATAAATATATATATATATATATATATATATATATATATATATATATATATATATATATATATATATATATATATACAGGCTGTCTCACAACTCGCGCCCCAGAGCGAATGAGGAAACACGAGACTGCACTCGGATGTGTAATTTCGAAGAAAAAAAAATCTAGCTTGAAAGATATTCGAAAAAAGACGTCTTAAAATTGACCAATCAGAGACCTACACCTTTAACGTGTGTTTGCCGTAATTTTACGGTACTAGGGTTTTATACAAATCAAATCTTCTTTAAAATGTGTGGGCGACTGTAGTTTTCAAAAAATGTAAGTGTTAAGTTAAGGTAAATAAAAAAGGCAAATTCTTACCATGTATTCAGTCGCTGATTACTTAGAAATGATTATAATTTTCGGAGAATGTGGACATTTTACACAGCTGCTACAACACGTTGTACTGTACGATATAAATGATGATCTCGGATGACACCTTCGCTAACCTAAATTTGTTGACAGTGAAAACTCAACTCAAAGTGTCAAAATTACAGTAAGTCAAACAAATTTTGTAACTCACTAGTAGTATTTTTAAAACCTAGCAACCAGTTTTATTTTGTAATAATATCATCACACCTCAAGATATCCTTCCGGGATTGGTGGATTAAGAAGTCTTGTAACTCCGTTATGCAAGCAGCCGCAAATTATTTTCTTCTATTTGTTGGCAACCTATTGTCGTCGGCAAGTGTCAGTTTCGTCTGGTGCGCGAGTTATGAGACACAGCCTATATAAGTTCTGTTTTCAGCACATAACAGACTTCAATTTTGGGAATGGCTCATAATGTTCATTAATGAGACTGAATTTACTTGGGAAGGTGTATTTATTATGCACAATACACATCTCGACAGACGAAAATGCTGTAAAAATTTTCATTAAAAAATGTTTGGGGAACAATAAATGGACGACTAATTATTGTTACTTATGTACCTCTTTTAAATGGACAAAAGTTTGTACTTACATTTTTTGAATAACTTATTTAAACTATTATGATTTATCGACGATAAATAATCATCTCATAACCTAATAACTACGCCTTTGCTCTTCGTCTCGTTACCTCGTTTCTCCTTGTCTTCCACTATTCACATGTGATTAAAAGCCTGGTTCAATACACAACTTTATACTTTTGTTATCCAAAATTTAAATTTATTTATTTAAAAAATTGTACTATTACGTATTAATTAATAATAATGTTATTTCCCTTGATTCGTTTGTTAATTACTGTGACTGTAAGTGTAACCGATAACCGAGAATTTTTGAGCTGTTTGTATCTCACTTGAATATGGCAGCGCAGCCATTTGTTCTCTTTGTTCTCCATAGGCGGGTAACGAAATATGCAACAAATCTTTAAACAATTTTAACTCAAAATATAAAAGACTTAGAAAAAAAAGTTATTAAGAAATATTGTTGCTCTCGTCGAGTTACATTACTGGTTAAATTTAATGCACTTATTTCATTTACACCCTGTATATACGCATATAAAAAAACTTTATAGGCCTAATATTGAACTTCACTGCCGGAGGGATCACATATTAGGTATATACTATAATAGGTGTATTATATTTAAATAGTAAAACATCTAACTCAAAAATCCATGAGTTAGAAAAGATTTTCAGCAAATTATTCACACAATTTTTTTTTTAATAATACAGCTTATAATGTATTTCAGATAAGAATAGACTTAAGAGTAAGATACGAATACGATTCCAGCTTTCTGATTGACCTAAACGCAAACCAAGTTTACAATAATAATATGTAGAGCAGATATATTATTCATTCCATTTTGATTCTGTAATCTATTTAACAACTTTAAGTAACTGTTTATTTACTAAATAATTAAAAATTATCAAATTTTGACGTTGCGAGCTGTCAAGTATGTTATACACGAAGCAAAATTAAATTTATAAGTTTTATGTGTGTAAAACACTCTGGCGCAGCAGCGCCACCAAGTCTATTCTTATCTGAAATACAATATAAATATTTATTGATTAAAATTTTGAAACTCTTAGAACTATGTAATTTCAAATTTGATTAAATTGGGACAATTAATCTCCAGAAAGAAAAAACGATTCCCAGTATTCCACAATTGAACAAAATTGCAGGATGTTGTGTTCATCAAGTACAATAATTACTTACAAACATTTTTCCTGAAACAATTGTAAGCTTGGCGCACTATGTCATGGGAATATTGAACGTGTCTGGCACAGGAAATTAAGTGAATCGAAATTATTTCCTTTCAAATGTTATTTGTAAGGCACATAAATTATTACAATGACATAAATTGGACAACTATTAATATCAAGGGATTTATTGCAGGAACAAATAGACTTATACAGAACTAACTGCAAACTTGAAATGGAATATTGCCTTTTGTGGACGACGAAAAATAATTACGTCGCCTTGGAAATATCAACTACTATGAAATATATCTAATTACAGCCTATCAATTAAAACGATATATTACTTTCGAGAATAAATATACCGACAAGAATGGATGAATAAATAAATAAGTGAATAAATAGACTGCAATATGTTATGAAAGATTTCATTGAAACTTTATTTCTAAAAAATTCTTCTACCTTGCTTTTAATTTTAAACTTACATGCCTATTCTACTAAAAATATGTATAACGATATCGTTACCATACGACTGTCGCTAAACTTTTCGTTGAACGACTTTAATAACGACGAATGCCAAAAAGGTATTCTACTAACCATTTCATTATCGAGTTATCGTTATGATGAGTTTAACGATAATATCTAACTTCATGTTGATTTTGACAGAATAAATTTATATTTGTTTTTCAATTCAAATTTGAAATTTTCATCGTACATAATAGTTATTTGTATATCAAGGCCGCGAAATCACTCTTTAGCGTACCGAGAGAAAAATTGTCGCCGAGGCCGCGCAAGACAATCTCGAGGATTTCGCGGACAAGGTGTACACAATATTTTTTGTGCAATCGTAAAAAAAAATGTAATTACAAATTTTATTAATTTTCAAAAGTTTCATTATAAATAGAAAGTTAGCTTTCGAGGTGGCTATGTGATTAACATTTCATAAACAAAACCATGCAATTCTCAAGTGCCAGAGTGATTGTTTACCTAATTTCGCGGCCGCTACCATGACAACGGCCGCGAAATGAATTTCGCGGCCGTTACCGTAACACCGGTCGCGAAATCCAATTTCGCGGCCTGTATCGCGGCTGCGAAATGCTTATTTCGCGTCCGGTTGCACAAAAAATTATTTATTATTCTCACCCTCGTTTTACAGTTTACACGCTCCATATCTACTTGCGCCGTATGAAATTTGATATAGGTATATATCTATAAAATGATCAACAATAATATTGCAGATTTCTAATAATGATTGACTTAATACCACATATCAATCCTTTTCTACTGATATCCTCCTTGCTACTGATGTCTGATAGCTTCCATGAGCAAAAAAATGCAAAGCTGCCATCATCTGAATTGAAAACAAAATATTTATGTGCATTCATATGTAATGTAATACGCATAAATAATAATTTAGAAATAATCTAGAAATTTTTGGCAAACCATCACTTCAACGAGTTCCTCATCTATGATGATATTTGCGTATATAAATCTCTACATGCTTCTTTATACATCAAAAAAAAAAAATATATAAAATTTTCCTCCGGTACAGAAAAAGGACGATTATATAAAATGTAATATTAAAAAATGTAATAACATAATAATAATATCATGCTCAGCTACAATTAATAAAATATTTTCTCAGCCATTTTTACTTTTGTTTTCAAAATATATCTAACGACTTCAACGAAGCATGTGAATAGGCCTGTTAGTAAAAATTGAATTTTTTACACGAAAATAGTTTCATGCATTTATTGGAAATTTGAGTCAGTGCTTTAGATCTTTAGAACGGTAATTTTAGCAAAAGATAAATCAATATTTTCCTCAAAGGTTCTATATTTATTTGGATATTTCCAGAAAGACAGGACGAACGCGCCTGAACGCATGGTGCGCTTTTACAATAAAAAAATATTCAAATTAATCAAATTAATTTCAAATAAAATTTGTTAATATTTTATACTGCATTTTGAATAAACATGCCAAATTTTAATTCTTAATTATTAATACAAGCTGAGATCTTTACTTATTAATTGTTATAAACAAAATCGAAAAAAATATTCACATAGCCTATGGTTCCAACATTAAAAATTAATAATTTTCCATTCATATAGGTATATTGACTATTGACATTAGACATCAATGAAGTTGAGCATTTCTTCAAACGCACTAAAAATGGATGTCATTTTTCATATATTTGTCATTATTTTTATATTAATTTAAAAACATGAAAATTAGTATAATTACATAGAAATGTACAGTCTATAAATGAAAGAGTGTTTCATAATTTTTGAATTTTTTTAAGCAAGTTATTGATCTTCAAACACAACTGACTATAATGTTTAATTATTTCCGGTCACCTGAACCTTTTGTATTCGTTGTTGTTATGGGGTCGAATATTCTAGAGTTCTCTAGAAGGTAATGGCAGCTTTATAAAAGTTAGATAGTCAGCTGAGTGAGTTGATGAGTGAAAACCCGTGAGTGAAGGTGAATTCGGGCAGTTGTGTATACAGAGGCTGTGGGAGTTCTTTTAGTAGAGTTAAATAAATAGCAGTATCGTGGTAAGCGTATGCAGAGTAGTGTCGAGTGGAGTACTCGGGAAGTTACTGGTATACTGAGATAACTGTGGATGAGAATACTCGGTAGTGTTGACGAGTATTGGGAAGGTAAAGTATACGAAGACAGTAACGGCGAGTCGGGAAGTTAGTGGTATACTGGGATAGCTCTGGAAGTGAATACTCGGTAGTGTTGATGAGTGTTGGGAAGCTAGAGTATACAAGGACAGTAACAGCGAGTTGGAGTGAATATTCGGCATTAGTGAAGAATACATACGGACAGTTGGTGATAGGGGAGACCGGTGTCAATTGTTACAAAATTTTATTTTATTTTTTAAATTTTGAATTTGAAACTTTTGAAAATGTGACAAATATAAAAAAATAAGGATTTTTTGTCAGGCATTACAAATGTTACAATTGACACCTAACTGGTCTCAATAGTAACAGGGCCAGGGTTAATTATAACAAATTTTAACAGTGATGTAATAAGATAAAAGAAGAAATTATTGAAAAAATAAACATTTATTTATTACCTCAGAAAATACAATGTATGTCACTCTGTATTTACTTTTTTCTCGATTTACAGATATTCGTCAGAAACAGACGCCGCATTTGCGCGTATGTACTTACACTAAATACCAAAGAGCTATGACACTTTCTGCTTCACTCTGCAAGCGCGTTTTAATCTACTTCGAAAAGATGGCCCTGTTACCTACCCTTGTAACATTTGACACCTGTTGCAATTGACAACGGTCTCCCCTACTGGATCGGACAATTGAATGTCATATAAGTAAATATAGTAATATAAATATCGCGTAAAACGGTCTACAAGAGCCTGCAACAGACCGGCAGTCTAAGATTGGAAATAAAATAAATGAACGGTTAGTTAAATAAATAAATAAATAAATAAGCTTAGAGTTTAAGTAATTAATTATATTTTTAGTCTTAAATTAGTATATTATATTTGTTTAACCATAGTATTAGACATTTATATTACCATTTAATATTAATTTATCGTTTAATAAACATCTATTTTAATTAATAATAATTCTTTGATTTTTACACTTTACCCAAAAAAATAAAAACGTTACAATATATTGCAATAAATCGTTAATAGTACATTTTTCAAATGTTACTTTTTATAATGGATTTAATAGCAAGTGACTTTATAAGCCTACGGCTGTGATAACCAAATAAAACGTGAATTCCAAAATTCAGTGGCCTCTAATATATGAACCATGTTACTGGAGTAAGTTATTTAAGAAAATTTTAAATATACAACATATTTTACAAGAAGTCTGCTACTAATACATTTTTATGTGTCAACTGCTAAATATTTCATAACTAATAAATGTCAACTATCAATGCATTTCTTTTTCTTATTTTGTAATTTTTTATAAGTTAATTAATTATAATTTTATTTTTTCATGCATTTTACTTCCTAAGACATCAATTTATGCGAATAACAGCTTTTATTTTTGCTAAGAATAAAGCATGTTTTTTAAAAAACAATTTTATACATATTTTAATCTCTGAAAGTATCAACTCCCGGTGCTTTCACGTTTCACCTTAGTGGTCTTTAAATTCTTCATAATTTAGTTACGCTTGAAAATAAATTACTGTACTGAGAGTATAAATATAACACGGCCTTAAATTGAATTTTGCAATTATTGTCCATAAAAACTTACATATGACACGCTTTTTTACTTAATAGTTTTTTCATAACAGAAACATTTCCGCATGAAGATTTTATGTGAACGTTTTGTTCTATTTAGTTACACTACCACAACAGATTGCCATCCAGATGTGTATCTAATTTTAAATATGTCGTACGCCAATAAATATCTTCCGGTTTGAATCTTAAAGGAGTTCTTTAAACGAAATTTAAATTTGGGAAATTAGATTTAAGATCGTAAGATTTAATGAGATTTTCCTGGAAATTTGATAAAATTTATAGCATCGCAAGGTTATAAATTTAATATTTTTATGAAATTTATTAACTGGAAGAAATATTGCTTTTGGTTTCATTTTCACTACAATGAATGTATTAAACAAAGTAAAGATAAATGATGTATTTTTGAAAAGGAATTTTACAGCAATTATTAACAGAAGTTGAATTTTAATATTCCTATTATTTAAATGATTTGCAATATTTTACATAGGTAGTTAATTATCTGACATTTGATATTATGTTCAAAAGTTAAGTTAGAACTTAGTAAAACGTGTGTGTGTAAGTATGTACAATGGACGTAAAAAAATTAACTTTGTTAATAATAAAAGAATTAATGGAAACGTCCGTTTGTAAATATACAGGGTGGTGGCGGTTAGGAGTGAACATAGGGATTTAACATGGGATTTTAGTTTTTTACAATTTCCTGCTCTCCTATTCATTTTACGGCAAAAACTGTAGAGTACAAAATTGTTCAGAATTAAAAATTGCATACAAAAATGTATTTACATTTATTATTATGTTTTTGGTTTCTTCACAATTTTAATAAGAAATTTTAAAATTTCTGTTAATTTGTAGCAATATCCATGACTTATAACTCAAATGTTTAAACATAATGTCATTCAATGTCAAATTTTCGAAATTTTCTCTAATAAAAAGTTAATTTAATAATGAATGTTTATTCGAATAAGGAACGAGTTTTCATTATAAAAAAATATTATGGTGGAAATAGTTTTAGAAGAATACGTGATTTGTTTTCCATAAAGTACGAAAATACACCAATTCCTATTATAGCAACAATTTTTAACCTTGTTAAAAACGTTGAGAACACAACTAGTGTAGCTGTGAACGAAGGTAATGAAGGAAATAATAATAATAATAGAAGACGTTATAACGAAGTGAATGAAGAAATGGTATTGGCTACGATAAATCAAAATTCTACGTAGTTGATACATTAGATTAACGCATGGTTGACGTTTATAAAAAAATTTGGCAACCAAAAAAAAAAAAAATTCCATGGCTATTGCTACAAAATAACAGAATTTTTGAAATATCTTTTTAAAATTGTGAAGAAACCAAAAACATAATAATAAATGTAAATACATTTTTGTATGTAATTTTTAATTCTGAACAATTGTGTACAGTTTTTGCCGTAAAAAGAACAGGAGAGCAGGAAATTGCAAAAAACTAAAATCCCATGTTAAATCCCTATGTTCACTCCTAACAGCCACCACCCTGTATACAGAGTGATCAAAAATGACTAAAGTATGCCGCTCCATACGATTTTGACATTTGCCGCTTACTTAGTACGACAGATTTACTATTTCCAAGGACGTATCTTTCGAATTTTGTTAGCTGTCATAAGATTAATCCTAAGAACCGTTTCCTTTATGTTCAGGCGAACGAAGATATATTTCCAGAATAAGTTTGTCACGCTTTTCATTAAAGGCCACAATGAAAAGAAATTACTTAAATTTTTTTTATGAAGGTATGCCAAACAAATTTTGAATGAATCAACGTATGCAGTGGTATTAATCAGATGTCATGCTCCTGTCATCATCTGTCATATGGGGAACGTAGTTTTGATAATTTATGGAAAATTGAAATATAATTTTGACATTATTTTAGAACAAAAGTTGTCACGTGACCTATAGCCATTTTTAATCACTCTGTACAAATAAACAGTTTATATAACGTATTTCATTTAAAATGCACTACAGATGTGTTAGAACAACAACTATATTCACAGTCAAATAAGTATGAAATGATGTTCAACTTTTTCCTTTCTCCGCACCCTGGCCCTTGCTCAGCGGTGTTGCCGCTTCTTCAAAGCTTACAATTTTAGCATGACCACTGAACTGGCAACAGTACAGAAATCTCCAGTCCATACCTATTTGACGGCAACTATAGTGCCGGACATGATGTCATTAGCTGCACTCAGAGCAAATCTAAATATATACAAAAAAAAAATTAGAAAGATATCCAATCAAGGTCATCTGTATCATGAACGAATTAACAAATTGGCATATATTTATCTCTCTCACAAGAAGGGTGTGCGATAAGGATGCATATAACACTCTTGTCTTTCAAAAATTCATATTGTTTTCACTAAGTTAGGACATTCAATTTTAAGACGATGCTCGTTGGTGACAATATTTTCGCTGTAACGCAAGTTTATTTATTAATTTAGATATATTACCTTGACTCATAGCCGTAAAAATAGAGTTATTTTTTGTCAGTATCACTGACACTGTATTATTATCATATTTTTCACACATTTGATTTTACATTTGCTAATAAACGTACCAGTTGACGTAAGGTGCATTCACAAATTAAAATTAGGTTTATGGTTTTTGCTTAGGTTTAAGTAAGTCATTCATAAAAGTAAGTTTAAATTAAATGTAATTTAGTTTTTATTGTGCAGATATCTATGTAAATGGTTTAAAAACATGATTAAAATATCGGTAGAGCATTCGCTTAGCATAATTGGTTATATTTCAGCAGTTAAGTTTTGACAGTCTCCCTGTTCTTTTCGCATTTGTTTTAAAAAGCCGAATCCACCAAGGGAATACTAAATAAAGATGGGTATATCGTTTTAGACTCGTTCTCATTGGTGAAGTTTGTGACGTCAAACTAAATCATAAACCTAAAGTTTGAACCTTGCAATGTTTAGCTTTATGATTTAGATTTAGACACTAAATTCTGAAGTGTAAATGGAGTCATTACATATTATGCGGCCAAAGTCTTTCAATCTAAAGTATAAACCATACATCTAAACCTAATTTTAATTTGTGAATGTACCTTTAGTTTTGCATTTTCAGTGCTTTTAGTTTAGCATATCTTATTATAATAATAAAATAACAGTAGTACCATATGTATCCTCATAAAAACTAACTAAACGACACTACTGAATTTGACAGAACAAAATTTTAATTCATACAATTCGTATATGACTTTGATTTAACAACTTACAAAAATTTTAAGGTACATTCACAAATGAAAATTAGGTTTAGATTTATGGTTTATACTTTAGATTTAAAGACTTTGGCCGCATATTACGTACTGACTCCATTCACACTTCAGAATTTAGGGTCTCTAAATCCAAATCATAAAGCTAAACATTGCAAGGTCCAAACTTTAGGTTTATGATTTAGTTTGACGTCACAAACTTTACCAATGAGAACGAGTCTGAAAAGGATATAGATATATACACCAATCTTTATTTAGTGTCCACTTGGTGGATTCGGCTTTTTAAACAAATGCGGGAAGAACATAGCTTAATTGCTGAAATATAACCAATAATGCCAAGCGAATGACAGGTTCACGGCGCACAAGTGTCTTGTTGAGTATTGCTCTACCGATATTTTAATCTTGTTTTTGAAGCATTTACACACATGTCTGTACATATCAAAACTAATTTTATGGTAATTTAAACTTACATTTGTGAATGACTTATTTAAACTTAAACAAAAACCATAAACCTAATTTTCATTTGTGAATGCACCTTTACTGTAAATGGAAAACGCTGTAAATCTCGCAGAAATTAGTTTGAAAGCATTTCAAAAGAAGATCCGTTGGAAGCTTTTTAGATGCGTAAGGGGAGAATGGTGAACTATATTATTGTTGAAGGGAAATATTGTGAACATATTTATAATAAGAAAATTTGAGTTGTCACTTACGAGTTATTGTCTTGTGACTTTTCTCATCTCACCTTTAATCGTCAAACGGAGCAACGCATCGGTTCATATATTTCTCAATCGTACGAAACTGTGTCGTTCTTACCAGAAATACACAACTATCGGCAAGAAAGATGACGTTTCCAAATGCGAGAAGCAAATCTAAACTTTGCGCTTAGCATACGAGTGAGCTGACCATTCAACCACTACTACCACCACCTTTTGAATATTTAAATATCCGTAATATATTAATAAATTCCTAAAAATGTAAAACTAGTTCTCTGCTTGCTTCTCTATCTACAGTTCATATCAACAACCAATCCTTTTCATTTATGTCAATAACTTCCCATTTAAAATCCTACTGTCTTCGAACTTCACTCAGTTCGATAACCACATCTAGCAAGCCATGAAACAAGTGAATGCACTGCACAATAAAACAAAATAGCATCATACCCACGCCGCGTACCATGGCCTGCTATAAATAAATGAACAAATAATTGTTACTCCCGTTGTTGGCTTATCGCATGACACTAGATATGAACAGGGAATTGATTTGTTATCGGGCATAGCTTATCACGTGATATGTGAATGGATTCCGTAAGTTTATAGATGAATATTTCACAAGAAGAATATATTTAGTCGGAGAGAAGGGTGTAGTACTGCCTAGAGACAAACCTCGATGGCTAAGTCAAAAAAGCGGAACATGTCTTAATGACGATATAACCATTTGCTTCATATTGTATCATTTTTATAGTTTATCACTTTGGATTCTCTATGATTTTTTGTTTGTATATCTACGTATGTTTCAGTTATGTTCGTCAACACATTTTAATTTTCAAAATTTTCATTAATCTACTTTTCATACAGGGTGTTGACGATCAGATGCGAACATAGGGATTTAACATGGGATTTTAGTTTTACGCAATTTCCTGCTCTCCTGTTCATTTTACGGAAAAGACTGTGCAGTGCAAAATTCAGAATTAAAAGTTGTTTACAAAACTTTTTTCGAAAACTGTCTTCAAAAGTTGATATTTATATGACAACTATTAACACGCGAAATGATAGTTTTTTGGTTACAGAACGTAAAAGACTTTTACATCCTGGATGTAATAGTAATTTACTTTATAAGTCCGGTAAATGAGTTTTTACAACAATTGGACAACCGGAAGTAGTTACAAGAAAAAAATCAGTTAAATATTATTTATCGAAAATTTATGTAAATACTTATATTAAAGAACGTTAAATTCTTTATTCGATAAATATAAATTCATTATTATATCTTCTACAGATTTCTACAGATATATATTTTTAATACATTAATAGACGTTTGGTAAACTAAAGACAAGTTCCTCACTAATAGTGACTTTCATAGTTACAATACTCGAGGTAAACATAATTTTATAATTCCAAAAATTAATTTGAAGAAAACAGTCCACAACCCCCGTCATATAGGGATTAAATTATTCAATCATTTGCCTGTAGCCATGAAAAACGTTAATTCAAAAAATAAATTTAAATCTGATCTAAAAAAATTTTTAGTATCTAAAAGCTATTACCATGTGAATGAATTTTTAAACGATAAGTTATAAACTGCATTACTTGTAACTTGAAGGACTATATTTATATGTTAAATTTTTGTAAAATGTATTTGTATCATCTTTTTGACTTTTCCTATGTCATGTATCTTGATCTTCAGGAAATAAACATATTATTATTATTATTATTATTATTATTAGAGATAAAGAAATGCATATAAAATAATTTGATGTAAAAAATCTCAGATCAAACTACTTCAAGACAAGAAATTCAAATGTTTGTAATTGACACATAAATGTCACTGTCAAAAATATTTGTATGCCACTGTCAAAAATATTTGCACATCATTATGAAGATTATGAAAATAAAAAAAGTCAACAACGCAAAAAAATATACGTAAAAAATAATACAAAAGGAATTTGCGAAAAAATGACGAATATATAAAGAAAAAGAAAAGGAAAGTAGAAAAAGAAAATTTCAGGATATTGAATATAAAGAAAATGTATGTATTGTACATAATTTATATTAAAATATCCCATAGATTTTGCAAATATATGTGAGAATTATTTTGTAGAGAGACATGAATATATGTATTTGTATTTAAAAATATTTTTCGTTTTATGCGTACAACTAGGTAAAATATCTGGCGAGAGGTTATGTGCTGGCCACATCAGATTTTTGTGGTATGGGAAAAAGAAAATAATTTTGCAAACATAACAGATTTAATTTTGGCATATATTTATGTTAGATCTGGTGAGTTAGTGTTTATTATGTTGCAGTTTTATCTTTATAGAATTTTTATAATTTTCTAGGCGAAGAAAATTAGTAGTTCTTCCTTATAGTCAAAATACTCCGTGGGTCTCTGGTCCTGATGAACAAAATGTAGATAATTCTCATATTTATTTGGAAATAAAGTTATTACAAATAAAATATTCTATTTCAATTTTGAATTTCATCATAAATTATATGTGTTTGACAGTTTAATTTGCTTAGTAACAATACAGTACCGCAATAGTAATTTACGTTATAAGTCCGGTAAATGAGTTTTTACGGTACGAATAAGATGTTTCCGGACGAGGCGACGAAGGAGCCGAGTCTGGAATTTTGAAATGAGTACCGTGAAAATCATTTAACGGACGTATGACGTACAACATTTTATTTCATATCTGTGTCGCATTTTTGGATGAAAGTTTGCTTTATTTCAACCTTTCTTTTTCTCTTTAAAAACAATCATGTCGTCTGGGTCTTAATAAAAATAAAATAGTCATGATACCATAGCAACCAATTTTGTTTTGTTGATATTTCTAACAACGTTTTGCAACGTTTTCAAAAATGAATATGGAAAATGATATTCCGGATCAAATTTTATTAAAATCTGCGGAAGCAAAGGGAAATTTGATCCCCAAAAAATCCGCAGATAGATATAATAACGAATATCGGCTTTTCATGGAATGGAAAAAAGAAAATCAAGTAAGAAACATAACAGAGGATGTAATTTTAGCATACATGTTAGATCTGGTGAGTATTAGTGATTATTATATTGCAGTTGTACCTTTATAGAGTGTATATCATTTATTTGTATAGGTTTGAAAAATCACAAAATATAAAATTGTTTATAGAAACGAATGTTTTGACAAAATGTTCTATTCCATCACGTAGTTCATTATAAATTATCATATTAAGAAATTGGTTGCTTAGCAACGATACAGTACGGTAAAGAATAATAATACCGTAAAGTCTCATTTACCGGACTGAAATCACAATTGTAAACATGGAAATGCGACACAGTATGAAATAAAGAATATTAGTACCGTAAAACCTCATTTACCGGACTGAAATTACTCCTGTAAATAATGGAAATGAGACACAGTATGAAATAAAAGTCTTTTACATTCTGTAATTTTTTGACAGGAAAAAAGGTTCACAATTTAATATATTCTGTCAATTTATTTTTATTACCTTAAAAAAATAATTCTATTTTATATATTTTTAACAATTCAGCTTATATATATATATATATATATATATATATATATATATATATATATATATATATATATATATATATATATATATATATACATTGCTGTCACAGGCACAATAATTAAACCTAACCCTCAAAATTTTCTTTTTATATTTTTATTAATTGTGGAACGTCGTTTTGTAAAAAAACATTGTTTGATACTCGATTGCGAAATGCTTTTGCATTCTGGAATGATTTCATTCTTGAATGCCAAAGTGACATTTCGTAATCTAGAATCAAAAATAACTATCTACATTTCTTATTATGTTTTTGGTTTCTTCACAATTTTAAAAATAAATTTCAAAAGTTTTGTTAATTAGTAGCAATAGCCATGACTTATGACATTGTAGAAAACAATATAAATATTCTGTCAAACTTTTTTATGTATAAACTAAATTAAACAATTAATGTTCGAATGAGGAAAGTATATTTGTAAAGAATTATTACGATGAAAATAGTTGTCGAAGAATACGGGATTTATTTTCCATAAGTCAGATTGACGTTTATAAATAATTTTTGAAAACCGGAAAAAAGGAAGCAAATTTCATTACTATTGCTATGAAATAACAGAAATTTTGTAATTTCTTTTTAAAATTGTGAAGAAGCTAAAAATATAATAAAAAAATTCATAAACAGTGTTGTATGCAACTTTTAATTCTGAACTACTTTGGACTCTACAAGTTTTGCAGGAAATTGCGTACAATTATAATCCCATGTTAAATTCCTATGTTTGCACCTGACCGTCAACACCCTGTATATCTAATGCCCGGTTGCACCGCTGACACTTAAATTTTAAATGTTCCTTAAATTGACAATCGAAAAGAAACGTCAAATGAATAAATGAATATTAATGTATAAATTCAAAAAAACGATGTTCGACTGTGTTACAGTTACAATTTTATTCTCGCCGACTATACAATAGTCTTCTTTAGGGCTAGAATGGTCCAGTTGAAGGAAAATATACACGTGTGGATAAGCGTAGATATACATAAAAGACGAACATTTAAAAATATAAATAAATAAATAGTTAAAAATCACAGATTACAGAGTGAAAATTAATGTATAAAAATTGGAGTACCAATATTTTTTTTTTTTTAGAAAATGGGTGTATTTTGTTTTTGATGTCTATATGCCGACTGGGCTAAAAGGTGAATGATTTTCCACTGGGCATTTTCAATACTTGCCCGGGACATATATGTAGGTATGACGTATGACTCAAAGGGATTCAGAGGGTTAAAGTGCAACATACCGGTAGATTCACATCGAAGATCGAAGTACATCAAATACAAAAAATACATCATATTCCTTAGCCTTTAGCGAGCTCGGCGTCCGAACGATAAATTTCTTATTTTTAGTTTTAGAAACTTCTGTTGGCAACCTTTAAATTTGATCGTACTTTGCGTCGTGTAAAAACACTCCGCAAATTTAGTGATTTATAGTTTCACTTATTGCAAAACATTACAGAAATAGGTTAGCGAATTTCAAATTTATGATTCATTATTGCTCAAGTAATGATCAAATTGTGTAGGTTGAACAACCTTCAATATAAATTGAACTGTTCAATAAGTGATTACACATTAATTACTCTTCAAATAGATAATTAAAAATATCACACTAGTTGGCATGTTATTAAACTATTTTGAACTACAAAAACTTGTACGCGAGGGACTATTAAAGTTTTAGAAAAATTTCATGTATTAAATTAAATGTTGTTATACAGGGTGTCCCGCGACTCGAGGGCCGTAGCTTAAGGGCATATAGTATTGACCAAATGAGTAAAAAAGTTTCATCTTCACCTGTTTCCGAGAGAGTGGTAATTTTGTATTACAATAGAAGAAAAACTGACAAAAATAGTGATCCAACAAAATTTTGTTTATATCAGTAGACTATAAAAATAATAAAATTTTATCCAACAGTGACTCATAATATACTTGTTACTATGGTTATTTGAAATAACTAATATACAACATTAGTCAACATTAGAGAATATTTTAGAAGTCACGGAGGAATTATTACTGATTCTTTTGTTGTTTTTAATATTAATAAAAAGCAATTTTACAAAATTATTTTATTATTGAAATAACATTTATGCTAATAGTTATTTGTATATCAAGGCCGCGAAATCACTCTTTAGCGTACCGAGAGAAAAATTGTCGCCGAGGCCGCTTGCGGCCGAGGCAAGACAATCTCGAGGGCGCTAAAGGATTTCGCGGACAAGGTGTACACAATATTTTTTGTGCAACCCTAAAAAATATGTAATTACAAATTTGATTAATTTTCAACAGTTTCATTATAAATAGAAATTTAGCTTTCAAGGTGGCCGTGGGATTAACATTTGATAAACAAAACATGTAATTCTCAAGTATCAAAGTGATTGTTTACCTAAATTCATTTGGCGTCCGTTACCATAACAACGGTCGCGAAATCCAATTTCGCAGCCTGTATTGCGGCTGCGAAATGCTTATTTCGCGTCCGGTTGCACAAAAAATATGTTACTTATCTTTAGACAATGACAACTGACATGTACGGCTGATGAAACGATAACGAGAAACGAGTTAGTGGTTACTTGCTTCGGAATTAAATTCAAAAATGCTGCTTGTGCTTCTAAGTGAATACGTTTTAAAGGTAGGTCCTCGTTTTCACCCATTTTAATGTATTTATCTTTCAAATAATTCCCAATGACAGACCATAATTATAAAAGCAAATTTTTTTAATAACAATATAACAAAACTATAACAACCATTCAATGGCTACTTTGGAATTTAAAATACTACATCAATTGATTTGTCAGTGTCAAACGATGAATGAAAACATAAAAATGATTTAAGAAGTTTTTAAAAAAGTGTTGGATAAAACGTTTTATTACACTCGTGTGGAATGTATATTAGTCACTAAAGAAAATTAGCCACTCGCCCTGCGGGCTACGTGGCTAAACTTTTCTTTCATGACTAATATGATACATTCCACACTCATATAATAAATAAATATTATATGAAACATTTTTCTCAATTTCTAATAGTTGCGAACTTAATTTAAAAATTAAATATTGGCCAAGGTCGCCATAATATTTAACTTACTACTATTATTTATAAAGCACATCTAAGGTGATCTCTGAGAGGTAAACATATTTTTTTTATTAGATCTCACAAAATAGCTATTGTAATAAGTGCACCATATTCCATTTCGAGTTTCGATTATTTTAAATATTTTTATCTGTTCTAAATTTCGAATGATTATCTATGAACAAATCAAAATATTTAAACATACACAACAAATTCAAGTAGGCAACAAATAACATTTTTTATATTTTGCGTTCATAATGAAGTCATTACGATACGCAATTTTTTGTTTTAGACTGTTGGTACTAGATGACGTTTCTTTAACCCATTTTTACCTAATTTATTTTTAGTTAATTGACAATTCATTTTAATAATATAATGTCGAAATTGTTATTATTTTTTTTTATTTAGGGAAGATTATTTATATGAAAATGTACAAATGGTTACAAATATAATCACAAATTGAGTAAGTAAATGTTATCGTAGAAGGCGCAAAATATAAAAAATAGTATAAAGAACTCTTTTTATAAGACTTTCTTTCGCACTTGTCATTTAGAAAACGAGCGTGCGAAAAAAACATGTCTTATAAAACACGTTCTTTAATATACTATTTTAGAACCGTTTGTTGTATAACTTTTACTATTCAATGCAATAAGATGAATTTTGAGTTGTTGAATTGTTAACTTACCAGTCGCCTGCAAATGATTTATTTATAAAGTAGGTACTCACCTGAAACAAAAGAAAAATAAATTACTTCCACTTTTACATAATTCCTAAAATTATCATTCATTGTGCGTAGAAGAGAAATTAACATATACATTATACAATATTACGCCTAAAGGAGTGCTGAATTTTAATTTTAAGTTAATAAATTGCGCTATTACGCTGTAAGTTATGTTATTTATTATTATTGGAAATTTGTAATAATTATTTAAATATGGAAATGTAATGCATGATATCATTATTTGCTCAATAAATACATAAATACTACCTTTCAATATCCGTGTAAGAATAATAAATATTTATAAATAAATATACCATAACATTTTACTATATTTATACATACATACAGATAAAGAGTGTACCGCGCAATATAAGCTATAAAGCGATTAACATAAGAAACAAACATTTGAGAAATGCCTCTTAAATTGCTAAAAATAATAGTAATAAAGGATAATAAACTGGACCTAAATCGAAAGTGGTATTTTATAGCGATACTTCCTATGGCGAATCTGTTGTATGGAGGACAACTACTGATGTTATACTTCTTATGCGGCTAGTATAATAATAAACAGCTATTTTACGTAGGTATCCATTAACAATTGTAAAATGTCACTTTTTTGACATCTGTTAAATCTACTTTTTACCGCCTCTTACTTCACTCGTTAATTTTAAATAGATAATACATTTTTTGTTACAGTACCTGCAGCTTTTTTCAGTTTCAATACTCTACAAGTAACATAAATCAAATATGCTTATATGATATTTATTTTTAAATAAAAATATGACGCCCAAAAATTAAAAATTCTTTTCAGCCTCATATGATTTGCTGCCCTTGGATGCAAACTTCAGAAAAAGATCACTTGTATTGATACACAATAACTATTTTTGACCCTTAACATTTTTGCGATGATGTCTGTGTGTATGTGTCTGTGTATGTGTGTGTGGATCCTCCACTCTAACTCTAATAATATCATTCAGAAAATTTAGAAACCTTGTATTTCTAACTTTTTCTAAAATGGAAAGAGCCCATTAGATTTTGATGAAAATCGGATAACCGAAAATGGCACTTTACTAGAAGCTCAAAATAGTTTTTCTTCGAAAAATACCTTTAAATGTTATTTTTTGGAGATTAATGTTATTATAAAAATTAATAAAATTATTTAAAATTTAAAACCCAGAGCCTACGCTTTAAACAAACAAAACACATTTATTTAAATGTATGTAACTGACAGATGTCACTATCAAAGAACTAATCATTCCAAAATAATATTAGTGCCGTTTTAAAAAGAAAAAAGTAAATAGAACAATAGAAAAGGAATTCAATACAGTTTCCAGCATAAGTAAATATATAGGTATATGATTAAATAAACTAACGATTCACAAAAATGTTTAAGCTAATCCTCATCTTTGGATTAATGAATTCTATTCTATCCTGGTATTTAAAATTTAATCTTCATTTTATTATAGCTCCGGTAGCTCAATGGTTAGAGCAACGCCTCATGTCATGAGCGCCCTCGGGGCTCTGGGTTCGAATCCAACTAAGGCATGGATGTGTGCGAATGTGAACCTGCTCTGTAATTGGGATTTAATCCTGTTGATAGTTACTTGGATTAGATTAGACTATATTTTAAGAAATATACTGTCAAAGTTAAAGTAAAATTCGCTAATCCAAAAATAAGGATTAACTTAATCCTTTTTGTGACTCGGGCTGTAAATGGCGGGAGGTATTGTGTTGGCCACATCAGATTTTTTGTAACAAACGTTTTTTACGACCTCTACTCGCTTCACAATGCTACAGTACAACTGGAGAGGTTATTCTGCATGTATTTTGAATAAATCAAATCAAAATAAATTACTGGTTTGTCACGTACTCAATGGATTTAAGTCCTTTCTATTGTCTCTCATCTTTTGAACAAAATCCTTATTCATTGCTTGGCATTCTTTCGAGCGGTCTGTTGAGCAACAAAAACAAATTAAAAAAACACATTCATCTGGCGCTGCGAAATGGCAAATAACCGCTGAAAAACCCGAACACATGCTGCAGTCGACGGAACGAGAAAGAAATTAAACCTATGAAATATGTATTAAGTAATTGTCGGGAACATTGAGAGAGAATGAATGGACATGTAATGAGGGAATGAAAATGATGGCGAGATTAAAAACACGATGAAAATGCACTCAAAATTTACATTTTGTTTTTTTAAGCCGTCTGTGTTATAAGGGTCTGTGGGATGATAAATGGCCAATTCAGATACATTGTAATAAAGATTGTGTACGTGAATGGTTGTGATTCAGGCAATTCGAGTTCGAATCGGAGTAAAGTCAAATAATGAAGCACAAAATTAAGCATTGTGATACACTTGGAATACCAATGAAATAATGAAAGTCCTTTACAATAATAACGAATGATTGTTGATTTTTTTTTAAATAAATCATTATTTTTGCCAACCCTGGTTGACGGTCAGGTGGGAACATTTAACATGGAATTTTAGTTTTTTGCAATTTCCATAGCCAGATTTCTTTATAAATTGCCCTCGTATCTATCCGATTATAAAGCAGAATGCTGCACAATACTAAAATATTATGTATATACACTATACATTACAGATTACATGCAATCATGCTTCACATATTTGAATCATTTAATTAATTTTATACTATGCTTTCTCGGAATCAATATTAATATTTTAAGGAAAATTTATGACGGGAATTTCAATATCGGCAACAAATAAGATATACACACATCTTTGTATTTCTTAGAAAATTTAATAAACTAGCAATATTAATATGCTTTACAATTTATTATAATATACAAACATATATTCAGTTTATTTCACACGTATTAAATTAAAATGAACTCCACCATTCAAGCAACATTTATTTATTGTTAAATTAGTTTATCAAAGAATATTAATTTCGCTTTGTTCGCATATTATTTCGAGTTATGAATAACAAATAAGAATTACTTTATAACATGAATATTTAATGGCACATTATTATTAGGGAGAGATTTAGTACATCCCGCTATCTACTTAAGGAAGAGTTAGAGATCATGCTAACAATTTGATAAATAATTACGTGTTTAGGTCCCTATAATCAATCAGATTTTAATATTTTCTCGAGAATATAATTCATTAGTCACGTGACATGTTTTCCACCAATCAACATTCAGAATCTCCTTATTTACATGTCTATCACAGCGATGATAAAAAACAAAGAAATTATCACCTTATTTATATCCGTTTCTAGGGGATTTGTTTTCTTTATTTTCAACATTACAGTTAATTTAGAGTATAAAAATGTGCGGTAATCTTTTTTGACATCAACAACAATGAAAATAATAAGGCAATTCTAAAATTAAACATATTGTAAAGCAATACATGAAAAGTTAAGTTACCAGCACGCACAATGTGACATAAAAATTCATTATATTCTCTCATTAAATATAAGCTCGTGATATGATTAATAATCGAAGATATTGCTCGAGAAACCGAAGCAGCACATTTCACTCGTCCTTCGGACTCGTGAAATCTGCAATTCGGTTTCACTCGAGAATATCATCGATGATAGTCATATCACTTGTTATATTACGTATGATAATAGGTTTGTTCCTACACGACTTTTTGGATGCGTTCATGTACGAATTCATGAACTCTTTCGTGCGCATGTCTTGTTCATGTATTCATTCAGACATATGTAAGAAACTTTGTATGGTTGGAACTGACAATGGACTAGTCATATCATTCTATTAAATTACTATTATTTTCTGTAATGTTTGTACATTCATGAAATAGACTTTTTTTTCTGGTGCGCCTATGGTTTTTATAACTTTTCCCTAACCGCAGAGAAGTCTTTATTACTTCTACTCGCCAAGTAAAATCGTCCTAAATATAATTATTAGGGCATGATTTGTCTCTCGGTTTCTAAGGTGAAATAAACTGGACATAATTTTAGTAGCATTTAGACTCTAATTTTTATAATATTTAGTTCAATTGGTTGGTCATTAATATTGATATTGAATAGAGTAGGTGCTAAGACACTTCCCTGGGGAAGCCCATTTTTCTAATGCGGGGCGGTCACTCTTTGGACATCGTTGTTTTCATTTCTTCCATCACGAAAGAGCATTTGTCAACCAAAAACGTTGCGACAAGTCACTTTGCATAAACGAACACAAAATCTGATTGCGTACCGCTGTTCGACGGATGCATCCATGACGAAGCAGATCTAAGAGGTCAATAAACTATGCCCATACGAGAACTGTACTGAACCAATATATAAAAACTTGAGGGGGGTGTTGATGAAGGTTAGTCAAAAATAGTTTGGGTGCCAATTCATAGATGTTGCTGTTATTTGGCTATGGAAAATCAGTCGTAAATCGTTATAGCCACACAGTATATTTAGCGTCATCTTTTTATGAAATATTGTCAGGTCACTTACATAATGTAACGTGGAATGCCCTCCGTCGCCGTCACTGTAATCGAGTGTCTATTTATAGCGGTGACGTAATCGCGCTACTAGCCGGGCGACGTAAGCGAACAAGTCGCGACGTGTTTAATTACTTCCGGTCGCCTGAACCTTGTGTTCATTGTTATTATGCGGTCGAACATTCTTGGGCTTTTCTAGAAAATAATAGCAACTGTATAACAGGGACGTAGCTATGCTCGGGAGTTAGTCAGTTACATATAGTCGTAGAGTTAGTGACATAAAGAGTCATAGAGACACATGGAGTGTTAGTATCGTAGTGAGCGTATGCAGTTGATGTCGAGTAGGTACTCGGGAAGTTACTGGTATATTGCGATAGCTGTGAAAGAGAATACTCGGTAGTGTTGAAGAGTATTGTGAAGCTAGGTATACGGGGACAGTAACAACAAGTGGAAGACAATACTCGGCAGTGGTGTTGAAGAATTGTGGCATACGGCTAGTGGGTGATACTGAGGCTGTGGAAGTTAGACAGAGAGTTAAATAATAAACAGATAGTGTAGTGAAAGAGGAGACTTCTGTCCCAGCAGTTGAATATACAGATGCTGTTGAGTCAGTTGAGTATATAGACGCTGTGGAGGTCGGTAGGCGGACAGTTGAACGTGATATAAGTATATAGTAATATAAATATAGTGATATAAATATCGCGTAAACAGTCTGCAAGAGTCTGCAACAGACCGGCAGTCTAAGATTGGAACGCGTAGTGAAATAAATAATTTTTAATATCGTGGAAATAAATAGTAGTGTTAATTGGTTAAATAAATAGTGTTAGTATTATCTAGTTAATTACAGTTTTAGTCTTAATTAGTTTTTAATCATTGTTTAATATTAAGAGTAACGTACATTATAGTTTAATAAACACTTAATTTTAATTAATAATAATTGTCCAATATTTACACTTCACCCAAATAAATAAAAACGTTGTAATAATTTACGAGTGTCACACTGAAATAGGGTTATCTTCAAATACCCATCCTCTGTTTTATCTAAATCTTATTTTATTCTTCCTTAGGTATATTTATCTTCAACGAGCATTAATTTCAAGATTAATCACAAAAAAACAGTAGAACAAATGAGATAAGTTAATGGTTACCTTATTAATCGATCATAAAAACTTCATAAATAAATTACTGACTGATCTTCTGACCAGATAATGCCAGATTACTTAATTAATTATTCATAAATTTGTTTGCAAACTCTTCAACCGGACGAATTTCCCAAGCATGAAATTGCTTCATAAAAAGTAAAGAATTACATGGAAATATTCACAAATCACTGGCTTATACTACGAACGGATAAAACGCTTCTGGATTCAGAGATAATTAAAATAAAATTACCAATAAATACACGAATTAGCATAATTAAATATTCATGGCGACACAGATAACGAATGATTCACATAATCTTGTATTAGTATCTAGATTTGATTGTAATTTATTATCTATAAGGTTACTAGAATCGTATTTTATTTGGATTAATATTACGACAGAAATGAGAGCGTTAATAAATAAGAATTTATAACTATGTTTTTCATTCGTTCATAAATATATTACCACAATTTTAAACTGTTACACTTGTTAATTCGTACAAGATTACAGAGTAGATTACTTAAAAATTTACAGGTAATATACAGTCTCTTTCTAAATAAACTTCTCTCTAATTTGGATTCTACTCTCAATCGATTTATTTTTTGACATGTGCATTAGGACCCGCAGAATCCGTTGGCGGCGTAGGACACCTGTCAAATTTGTTTTCGTTTTAAATGAGTAGTGTTTTACAAAAATCAAGATATACTCCTGATCTTGTCTTGAAATCAAGACAAGGCCAAGACAAGAAGTATTTTTTATTTCCCAAGACAAGACAAGAAAGTATCATCAAGAATCTTGATTTCTTGACAATTAAAATTGCAAATCCACATATGTATGTATGCTGTGGATTCTTTTAACGCCCTAACTCAAATACTATTATTTCTATTATTATTTCTACTTTATTCTAATATGAATAGAAGAAAGAAGCCATTAGATTTAGTACAAATCGAGCAGCCGGAAATGTCAGTTTCCGTGAAGCACAAAATAGTTTTTCGCGATTTATGCTATAAATTCAATATTAAAAATTATTAAATTTTTTATATTATATTAATACTTTTTCTATATATTTTTTAATAAATTTATAAAATTAACTATTTTAATAAGTCCTGTAGCCTATGATTTATTATATTCGAGTACAAACACAACTCCTTAGTTTTGTTGAAATATTCAAATACATATACCGACAATATGCACATTATTCTACTATCTACTTTTACTGTAACATATATAAACAAAATCTATTTTTTAAATAATAGGCTGTGGTATATATTAATTTTGAAGTTTAGTTATACATATTTAATTTTCTGCAACATCTCAATTAATGTGAGGCGTCTAATGTCTCGGGACCCGTGTGCCCGGCAAATCTTATGTGAAATGAATGAAATATAATAAAAATTAAATGACGAGAGGTATTGTGCTGTGCTGGCCACATCAGATTTTTATTAGATTTGAGAGACAGAAATATTAGTTTGGGATAAAATCGATTCTGAATCTAATTTATTTTTCTTTGCCTGCTCATTGTTTTAAATAAAATTACGGAATATTGAAATAACACAATAAATAAATAACCAACGAACAACATCTAGTAATCCAATGCAAGCGCGATGCGACCATCAAAATAACATTATTTGATTAAAAGAGACAAGGGCAGACGCAAACGCCACCGTTACTTTTTAGCTTTCGGATTGGATAAAGCGATAGAGAAAGGGCATTCCCCTAAAATGTCAAGAAACAAGAAATATCAAGAATTCTTGAAACAAGACAAGAATCGTCAAGAAACTAGCAAGACAAGAACTTTTTATTTTCTTGTCTTGGAAATCAAGCCTAGACAAGAAATGATCATCAAGACAAGATTTCTTGTCTTGATGAAACACTATAAATGAGCGCTTTCTGACCCATTATATCAATAAAAGTTCAAATCAACAAAATTTTACTACAAATAGCAAGTCACTATAGGTAAATTCCAACTTTTATAATTTCACTTTACCCTAATGTACAGGGTGTCTCATTTTAGATGTTTTTTTAAGGTATCTCGGGTAATATTAATGATAAAGCAAAACCGTTTGCACGTTCCAGGGTCAACTTTCCCAGAAATGTTTAATAGTCACCACAGGAAATTTCGATCTTCTTTTGTTTCTGAGTTACAGGCAAAAACTCGTTTTTCGCTCATTTTGAAAATATCTCATATCTTATTTATTATAAAAGTTAGAGAAAAAATTTTTATACAAAATTTTTACCGTTTTTTAAATAGAATAAAATGGCGTAATAAGATTTTTTGAAAACTTAATAATTCTCGAGATATGACACAAACTTATGATTTTTTAAATGAGAACCTATATTGAAAATAGTCTCATCGTTTTGCTTATTTTATAAGCTTTTCAATGATATATAACAAGTCTACATTATTTTGTTTTAAACTTAAATAAAAGACGAATTATTAATTTATTGAGGTGAAAATATTGGAAATTATTAAGAAACAAATGAAAAAATTTATTATAAATCATCATTTGTTTATTTTGATTCAATATCTATTAATTATGTTCTCAAAATTATTCTTAACTAATTATTTTCGGGATAGTTAAATTACTAGTTATCAACGTTATAGTTGGCTTTGACACAATCCGAAAAAGATGGTTTAATATGTTTTTGAAGTAAATAAATTGAAAAAACCTGAAACAAGTAGTATTATGACGATGTGTAATAGATTTTTTCATTTGTTTCTTAATAATTTCCAATATTTTCACATCAATAAATTAATAATTCGTATTTTATTTAAGTTTAAAACAAAAGAATGAAGACTTGTTATATATCATTGCAAAGCTTATAAAATAAGCAAAAAGATGAGACTATTTTCAGCATAGGTTCCCATTTAAAAAATCATAAGTTTGTGTTATACCTCGAGAATCATTAAGTTTTTAAAAAATCTAATTACGCCATTTTATTCTATTTAAAAAACGGCAAAATTTTGTATAAACATTTTTTCTCTAACTTTTATAATAAATAAGATATGAGATATTTTCAAAATGAGCGAAAAACGAGTTTTTGCCTGTAGCTCAGAAACAAAAGAAGATCGAAATTTCCTGTGGTGACTATTAAACATTGCTGGGAAAGTTGACCCTGGAATGTGCAAACGGTTTTGCTCTATCATTAATATTACCCGAGATACCTTAAAAAACATCGAAAATGAGACACCTTGTACATCTAATTTTTCTAATTGTTATGTTTCCGTTATATGTATAACTGAATAAGCATTTTATTCTATTGCATATACATACTCCCCAGGAAACACTGTATCCTCTAAAAAACGTATAATATACGTATAGTTGGTTTAAAAATGGTATAATGTATATAATATGTAGGTATAATACGGTATATCTATATACTCTCTTAAGCCAACAGTAATATATACGTTAAATATACAGTTATTTTAAAATATTTTATCTTGTTTACGTTTATAATATAAAAACATTGGTATATATCGCTATAAATTTATACGATAATAATATTATAATCATATATACACGTAAAATATAGTATTTGACTAATGTGGGTTAAAAATGCATAGGTATAATATGGTATAAAAGTAAACGTTAATAAGACTTCATAAATATATACGTTATATAAACGATTATACGTTCGTAGTATAATAAAGCATTCGTATAATACAGTATATAGTTAAACGATAATAAGTCTTTGTACACATATACGTTTGATATATGATTACATGAACCTGGTATAATAAAGCATTCCAATAATACAGTATATCATTAAACGATAATAAGACTTCATAAATATATACGTTATTTACACGATTACATGAACTTGGTCTATAGTAAAGCATTCGTATAATAAATTATATCGTTAAACGATAATAATACTTTATAAACATATACGTTAAATACACGACTACATGAACGTGGTATTTTAAAGCATACGTATAAGAAAGTATAACGTTAAAAAATAATAATACTTTATAAACATATACGTTAGTTAGATGATTACATGAACGTGGTAGGTATAATAAAGCATTTGTATAATACAATATACAATTTCTACTTGTAAAAAAAACACACACACAAATTTACACTAGAAAGTGCATATGACGAAGTTTAGGCCCAGTATTACAAATGAATGTTAAAATTTAATAGCATATTAAAGAAATTCGGTAAACTTTGGTGTACAATAATGTGCCCATTTATAAAACGTATAACATTTACCCAAAATAAACTGCGCAATGCGCATGCGCATATTTCCACTTCCACCTCAGGCCTCTCATGAGTCATACGTATAAGTTTTACTAAACAAGTTTGTGTTCGAATGCAATTTACTCATTTATTTATTTGAAGAATGTAATTGGATATTGAATTGAATAGTGTTTAATTAATAAAAGAAGTAACATTCGAAGTACTACCAGTCTACTTGAAAAAGTTGTAAGTTTAACACAAATAACAAGTTCAAACTGCACCTATCTTCCCACAACTGTAGTTAAAACGGATAGAGTATAGTACAAACATTTTAAAAAACAATATGCTGTAAATTAAGTATTATTATATTTGTTATTTGTTTATAATGTAGTAGTAGTAGTAGTAGTAGTTCATTATTCGTTTATACAACGTATATTATATAAGTTGAATAAACTGCGCACGCGCATATCTCCAGTTCTGGTTAAACCAATCATCTAGCTTGTATTTCTATAGGTTCTCGTGAGTCATGCGTCATACGTCGTATATGTAAGTTTACTAAACAAGTTTATGTTTGAAAGCAATTTTATTCATTTATTCCATAAATCTGAAGTAATTGATTCTTGAATTGAATAGTGCTTATTTAATAATAGAAGTTACTACTGAGGAACTATCAGCCTATTGGAAAAGTTGTAAGTTCAACACAAATAACTTTAATAACCATAACCTTACTTATAACTTCTAAAATTTTATTGTGGGATATTTTTCAAAATATACCTTATATAGTATGTAGTTAATTTGTAGTGTCTTTGAAATGTATATGATTTAAAAAATAAAACATTATTTTGGAAATGAATTATTATATTTGATTATTACAATATAAACGTTTATTATTCAATTTTAAAACGTTTAACCAGGGATGCGTTTAAGAAATACACCTATTATTTTGAATTATTTATCTATTTGTTTTCAATAATATTTTTTATTGTTAGCTACTACCGTATATATTTCAATTAATCGAGTGCAAATAATTTTGTATCATAACCTCAAATGTAATACTGTAAAGCCAAGTTGTAAGTACGCTGAGAAAAACAATCTTAATCTTAATTTCTGTATACAGATACAGAATAAGTAGTTAATTTATTATTCACTATACTCCATCCGTTTTAACTATACAGTGGTGGGAAGATACGTCCAGTTTGGTCTTGTTTTTTGATTGGCTCATATCGAGGTATTATCAAACAACAAGTTCAAATTGCAACTTTCTTGCCACCACTATATAGTTAAAATGGATAGAGTATAGAACATACACTTTAAAAAACTATGTTGTAAATTAAGTATTATTATATTTGTTATTTGTTCATAATGTAATAGTTTATTATTCGTTTATACAACGTATAACAAAATTTGAATAAACTGCGCACGCGCATATTTCCATGTCTGGTTAAACCTAACATCTAGCTTATGTCTAATTTTAATGTGACATGTCACAACTATCGACACATTTTACTACAAAAACTCATCATCTCATCCCAAATCTTTGTTTCCGCGCCCTAAAAACAATATGATAAAAATAAATTATTAGGTATATTTGATTATTACCATATAAACGTTTATTATTCAATTATAAAACGTTTAACAAACATTCCTATTATTTAGAATTATCCTTTTTCGTTTTCAATAATATTTTTATTTTTAGCTGCTGCCGTAAATAACATTTCATTTTTCCTATCCCCAAAAAAATGTATCGTAAAAAAATTTTAAGTGATCGGCAAATACGCCGTAAAATTGCAAAGAATGTGAAAGAAAATATTGCGAATATTTCTAAATGGGAAAGCAATGAAATAGAACTAAGTGAATGTAATGTAGATACCAGTAATAGTAATGATGTACACGTACAAGTGCCTAATTTTTCGCATTTTATAATCAATGAGAAAAATTGTATAAAACAAAATGAAACATTAAATTGTGATGAACAAGTTACTGATACGAAATTTTTTGAAGAACTTAAAAACTGGGCATGCAAAAATAACATAAAGCATATAGCACTAAACGAATTACTGTCAATTTTGAAACAAAAATTTCAAATTAATATACCAAAAGATTCAAGAACTTTGTTAGGCACACCCAAAGATATAACTACTATAAAATTGGATAACGGAGAATTATGTTATTTCGGTATTGAGAATAATATAGTAAATATACTAAAATTAATAAATACTAGCAATATATTTGAAATTAAACTTGAAATAAACATTGATGGGTTGCCAATATATAAAAGTAGTAGCATTGAAATTTGGCCCATTTTGGGACGAGTGAAGAATATCACTTGTAATCCGTTTGTCATATGTTTATTTTGTGGCAATGGTAAACCACAGCCTATTGAAATATTTTTAGATAAATTTATAAAAGAAATAATGTATCTACAAGATTTTGGAATTACGTATTTAGATAAAAATTTCAGCTTTGAAATATATTTTTTTTCTTGTGATGCTCCAGCCAGAGCGTACTTAAAACAAGTTAAAGGCCATACCAGCAAATATGGATGTGAGAGGTGCCAAATAATTGCGAATTATACTGATAAAAAAATACACTATCCTACTGATATAGTAGCTGAAAATCGTACACATGAACAGTTTTTAAGTGAAGAAGAAAATTTACATATTAAAGGAAAATCTCCTTTATTAAATATTAAAATTGATATAGTGAAGCAATTTGTTTTAGATCCAATGCATCTCGTATATTTAGGTATAGTAAGAAGGCTACTTTTAAACTTTTGGATTGAAGGAAAACGTCCTTTCAAAATTTCTAAAACAAATATACGTAATATTAATTCTAAATTGCAAATTTTTAAATTTTATGTTACAAGTGATTTTTCACGCAAACCTCGCAGTTTGTTTGAAATAAAACGTTGGAAAGCAACAGAATTTAGATCTTTTCTTTTGTATTTTGGCTTAGTTGTTTTAAAACAAAATATAAACGATGACTATTACAATCATTTTCTTTTGCTTCATGTAGCAATTTTTATACTGAACTCAGATTCTTTGATATTACTATATTTTGATTTAGCTAAAAAATGTTTGCAAGACTTTGTTTTTCAAAGCTCTTACCTATATGGTTTAGAATTCATTGTTTATAATGTACATTCCTTAATTCATTTATGCGACGACGTAGAAAAATATGGTTGTCTAGAAAATTATAGTTGTTTCCCATACGAAAATTATTTGGGAAAATTGAAACGAAAAATTCGTGGGCAAAAACATCCGTTAAAACAACTGTGCAATCGGGTAAAAGAGAATAATATTAATATTTATGAAATTAGTGATAATTTAATAAAACCTGTTCATATTTATGACCACATTAGCATTAATAGTTTTAAATGTAAAAAAATAAAAACCGACAAATTTATTCTTTCTGTTTATAAACCCGATAATATAATAGGAGTTGGTAAAAAAATATATCAGATAAAATCAATCATGAATGTAAATGGAAATTATAGTGTACTTGCTGCTCCATTTAAATATTATTACGATTTATACAAACAGCCTATTAGATCTTCAAAGTTGGGTATTTATTATACGAAAAGTTTTAATCCATTTGTTATGTTAAATTTAATTGATATAACACACAAATATATTGCTTTTCCATACAGAAACGGTTTTGCAATATTTCCTATTGTTCATTTTTTATAATGTTTTTTTACATCCTATTACGATTTAGTAAGATGTACGCTGTAGTAGAATTTTTATCAAAACAGAACAATCTGCCAACTAGAGAATGTGCCATAGTTCCAAATTTATGGCTTACGAAGGAAAATAAAAAATGTTATTGGCCTCCAACATCAACGGAAGTTCAGTTTTTAAAATATGTAAAATTGAGAAAGCCATTTAAACTGCATTGGCTCCTCTTTGATGTTCACAAAATTGTGGCATTTGAAGGTAATTTATTTCATAATATTTATATTTTCATTCAAGATAAATTACATTGTACATACATAGATTCGATTTAAATAAATTAAATTTATTAGGAATCAGATGGTTTTAAATAAAACTCCAAATATCATTCTTAGATTAACATATTGCCTACCGCGTCACCCATAAATGACCGACACTAGTGATTTCGTCAGGCCGTGTCAATCATAATTCGGTGACAAGTGTTAATGTAAATTATTTGATGTGGCCTCCCACGAAATTTTTTTGACAAGCATTCGCGGTAGGCAATTGTTAATTTCATATTTATATTTATTTTCTCAAAGCTGATTGAAAAAATATTTCTTTTATTAAATTTACTTTTTGTAGATACCTTTGAAAAAGCAGAAAAGAAGCTAAATACATATATTGAGAAAGATACAGGCGCAGAAGCTTCTAGTGGAAGCATCGATTTACCTATAAGAAAAAGATTTCAAGAAGACAGTGACACAATAAGTAGTAGTGATTCCGATGACATTCCCAAGAAAAGACAAAAAAATGACACTACACCATTTACGTATAATTACGCACCGCAAACAAATAGTCCTGCTTCATCGTGTAATACTCCAGTTTCTTCATCCCCCAATAATTTTCAACAACTGGTAATTAAAAAACTTGAAAAAATGCAATCACAATTAGATCAACAAGGCATTATATTAAATAAGTTATTTGAATCAAATAACTCAAATAATAAATATATACCAACTAAACCTGCAAACACGCCGGATTTTCCAATGGAATCCTTAGAGGAATATCAAGTATTCGAAACTTATTTAGATACAGACGAAGGATATTATTATATGGTAAAAATGCGAAACTTATTTTATATAAATTCTAAATAAAATTATTTTGGCAGAAATCTCGATTAGCCGCCGTAGGAGGTTTTACTGGTCGCCAAGCTACTATGAATATATTAAAACATATATTTACTAATAAATTGGCTATGGAATTTAATTGGGCGGGGCGAGAAAAAAAAGCATTTAAGGAAACAAAGGCATGTAAGGTTATACTTGGTAAGTATAATAGATTATATATTATTAATAATAATGATTATTATTATTTATTATTATTATTACAGAAGCAGTGCATCAATCATTTGGAAGTGAAACAGATGAACTCATAGGGCAAGCCATTAAAGACTGGCTCAAATTGGCCAAAACGAGGTACACATACGAAAAAGGGAAATTACAAAAAGAAAATGTGTAGTACAACAACCGCCTGCTTTATAATTTTTTCTATGCAAGATGTAGGAATTTAGTTTTTTTATATACAGAATGTATTTTTTTTATAACAAATACAGATATTTATGTAAGTAAATTGTCAACATTGTTATTAATCCTACATGTAGAATAAAAGGATATTATATGTATATATTAAACGTATAAATATAATTGATAACTGATACAAAATAAACGTTTATTTAGTATCAGTTATAAATTATATTTATACGTTTAACATATGCATATAATAGATGTATATACAGATAGAGAATAAACGTTTCGTTTATACGCATAATATATGTATATAATAAACGTATATACAAACACAAAATATACGTTTTATTCAGGCATATTACACGTATTCAATAAAGTATATACAGATGCAGAATAAACGTTTTATATACTTGTCTAATATGTATATTTAATAAACGTATATATTGATACATAATAAACGTTCTATTTATACGTATAATATATGTATTTAATAAACGTATATACTGATACCAGATAAACGTTTTATATATACATATAATATTTGTATAATCGCCGGTCATTTTTCTGCTTCTTGTACGGTAGGTGTAGGACCTATTTTATACGTTTAATAAACTTTTCAGTGTTTCCTGGGTCTGTAATTTATACAAATGTTAATTTAATTATCTTTTACTCTCTCTAGTACAAAAACTCTCTAATTCGAACAAATTCAAATACCCCTTGCGAATTCGATTTATAGAGCCGACTGTATATAACAAAACGGTAAAATAAAAGTTATTAATTACCCCAAAATTAAAACGAACAATATGTTGACAATAAAATGCTCCACAAAACTGAATTGCATGAAATGGTACTAATTCCACAGACCTATTCAAAAGAAAATTTTGCTAAAAAATAAAAAGGAGTCAAAACTTGGAAATCTTTTAAATTTGTTAAGATCAGCCATAAAGTAGTCGGCGGAATCAACCCTCGTTTTTCTCTAAGATCAATGAACGATGTCCTGTTTTCTTTTTAATCAAAGCAAAAACTGTAACCAAGCAACATAGAACAAAACTCTTTCGTTGTTATTTTTCCTGTAACCCTGCAAGACTGTAGTCCATTAGCCACCAGTGCAGTACTTGATCTAATCCACGATCGGCTAATCCCCTAATCCCTCCCTGGCAAACTTACTGATGGGATTAATTTAGAAACAAACAATGCGGAAACTTCCGCCTCCTCCGCCCTCTAATCAAATAGTTGGCGCTGGCGTCGAGGGACGCGGCAAATTCAAACGAAAGGAATGAGTAATTCTGGGGGGTAAGTGTTTTCTTACTCCCAGGGAAATGTCGCAAAAGCAATCAAAGTTGGGAATGTTTGTGACGTGATTCGCTGATTCAACTTATAATTGGTAATTGTAATTTTGGTAAATGAACTAGAGAAATGTAAATGATAGTGAAAGGGATTTAATTGTTTTTGTTAAGCTGAACTTTGGAGGACACAACTGTTGGTATTAAAATAATATACTTTTAAAAAATTAATTAAAGCTACGTTTCCAGCTCTTAACATAGTCACTGTTTTAGTCTTTGTTTTTGTATTTTGTCTTATGTTTTTGTTAGAAGATATTGGCCATTTCCAGCTGTTAACATAAGCACAGTCTTAAGTTTTTGTACTTATAATGTTTGTTCACTCAAAAAGGGAACACATTTATAAAACTCTTCACAATGCTTCAAAAATTATATAGTTATTAATGATATTAATGATGAGTAGTAATTATTACTCAAATTAAGTAATAATGTAATTATTTTGTATAATTCCAAAATAACGTTTGAAATAAAGCACGAAATTAATATGGTGCACGAGCCAGAATATTTCTAATATTCCACTTTAAATTTCAATATTGTCTGTATATCCATAAGATATGATATAATTTTATTTGTACTTGTAATATAAAAAATATGACTTTTTTTCTTTCTGTTGTCCATATTTATATTATCTCAACACAAATAATAACATAACCACCAAAATAATGACAGATACAACGCGTAGAACTACTGCGCAACATAAAAAGAGATAACGCTTACATCACTTATCTCTTTCCAACAGAACAGCGACAAAGACTATGACGAAAGTATGAAGTATGCAAACTTTGTGTTTATGCGCTATGACAAAGACAAAGACTAAAGACTAAAACAGTAGCTGGAAACGCTCAAGCCATTATACGTATGACAAACTTTCAAGGTTATGACAAATAACAAAAACAGTGACTATGTTAAGAGCTGGAAACGTAGCTTAATCGTTGAAATCTCTTATATTCTTTAAAGGTACATCTCTTTAAAATACAGCTCTCGAATTGAGGAAAGTTGTTATAGTATTCTTCATGTAAGGATGGCATTGCGCATTAAAAAGTGTATGATTGTTGAAGACGTACGTAATTAAAGTAATTTCTTTTTGCCACACAGGTTATAGAATCTTTTCATAAGGTGACATATGTCATAATTCTGTTCAGGATATAATTTGGAACTCTCACCGTAGGTCTTCATATACATTGGCGTCTATTTTAGCATTGTTGTTTCTCGTATTGATTTATGTAATTTATCAACATGTAACAAAATTTTTGAGAGTAATTTTACGCTCCAAATTTTATTACTAAATAAGGTCTAATCTAGTTGTCACTGGACATAATAAATACATAATAGCTGTTTTATAATACATCTCGTTAATATTGCCAGAAAAAGTTTCGAAAGATGTGCTACGTGAAAAATGTATAGTATTCCACATACTGACCCTTGGTACTTACTTTAAATACCCTGGAGAACGATTTGTTGTCTTCCCCGAAAAAAAGACGATCTACCCAGCTGTGGGTCATAACCTAAAAGTGTTTTAAAAAATGATATTTTATAATCTAGATATTCTTTGCTCTGTATGGGACCTGCATAAAATGACATTATGTATATATAAATGGTAGCCGATAATAAATGCCAGCCATTTTCAATCGCTGTAGGGGACGCTAAAGCCTTTTAGTGCTGTGATTTTATACTATCAGAAATTGTCCATGCCATAAAAGACACAAAAAATGTTGGTCCGATATAGAATACCTTGATTCTAGAATATTATTTTTTAAAACAAATTTGGGTCATGGCCCACGGCTGCGTAGATCGTCTTTTTTCCGGGGAAGACAGCAAATCGTTCTCCAGGGTATTTAAAATGAGCTCCAAAGGTCAGTATTTGGAACTAGGGGAGCAGCCCCAGGTCTAATAGCCGACACGAGAAATTGTTAACGTTTTAGAGGATTAAAATATTGGACAGACGACTATTTACTGAACTATAGGAGAATGTGAAAAAATGTAGTATGTATAAATTTACTAAAAAGTGGGCGACCCAAACTTTTGCCCCCAAATCGAATCAGCAGAGTCACTTAAATAATTTAGTATTTTGAGATGATTGTCAGCAGAACTTTGGTCAAAAATGATTTAAAATTTCGAAAAAGAAATAATATAAACAAATAGACTACAGCCCAGCTTGCGCGACGTCCAGATGCTGCATTAAGGGTCAACATTTTATTGAAAACAGAGAGAGAGTATAATCTCCCAAATGTTTCTCAGGCGCGATTGGTTGAAAACTTTTGAACATTTCTTAGCAGAAAAGTATACAATAATGGCAGGGAATACATAAAGAACAACGACGATCCTCGGAAGTAGATTTAACATCGTCCAGTGACAAATGAGACAAGGTATAAAAAAAACTGCGTCACTTTGAAGATATGGTGCTCTATCAATGTTGTAAATTTAGATTTCTTATCTCCTCGGTTTATAGGAACAACGATTCAATAAAAAAATCTTTCTAGGGCTCTAAACTTTTTCTAAAAAATTTTGTTACATACGTTAAAGCCATAAAAACTACCGAAAATGGCTAGAATAATAGTACTGTTGCTAAAATTCTACAATGTTCAATATAGTTACAGATACACACTCATAATAGGGTATTCTCTCATATTTTTTTTTTCTTAAAGAACAATTATATCTAAAGTACCTGTGAAAACTCGAGTTAAAAATTCCTTCTAATAATTGAGTTATTAATCTTTAAAATTTGATTTTGTTGTGTCACTTGATAGTGACGTACTAGTTGTACAGTAGCGGTGTACTATCAGTGGTTCATGCGGCGTCTTATCACATTCGAACATGGAGTAGGGATTTCAACTGGTCTCCCATTGGAAGGTCATCTAGTACATCAGTAAAATTTAAATGCTTTATATCTTTTGTAACAATTAATTTAAATGATTTTTTGTTTTTTCCCTGTTGTTTACCTATCAACACTAATATTTTTAATAAATTTTTAATATTGGTAATCTTCAGAGAATACCCTATTAACAGTATTAACCGAGAACATTCTAAATATCCTTAAAATACCTATACTAATAATACCTCGGCAATTTCCGCTCAGTTTCGTATGGAATCGGCCTTGTAAGCTTCTTGGGAATATCTATAGCTACTAGATAAATTTCAGCTGACTCGTCCGCCATTCTGTAGCCACTTCAATCATTCAATATCAGTGTTACAGTATTATTAATCATAGAAATTATCTACAATAACGGGTTGTTCTGCTCCAAATTGTGCAAATCATTTGAGAAATGGTTATAATTTTTACAGGTACTTATGCAATACATATATTTTTCTCTAACTTCAAAAATCTTAACAAACCGTATTTTTTTTTGTTTTATGATTTTTATAAAAATATAATATGGCACATATGGAAGTTATATTTAATTATGAAAAAAAGTTTATACATAAACTTAATACTCAATTTTAAATATGTAAAATAAAATATGACATGGCGTTTTTACTCTCTGTAGAAAACAATAACTCTCTCAGAATTGTCTAACGAGAATAAAACAATAAAGAAACGATAAACAAAGTTTAATAGGTTGCTAAACATCGAAGTAGCTATGAAAACCTATCCGTGTTTTAGTCTAGCAGTCTAGTGCTTGACGATATGCTCTTTAATTGTATTGGAGAAGTTAAGCGACTTCATAAAATATTCTTCTTGTCAAAAGTAAGTTGCAATTGTTTTAATCAAGATTTTAATGTGAAAGTTGAATAATTTTACCCCAGTTGCGTGATACAATGGAGCTGTGTATTTAATTCTCAACTTGGAGGATGATATTCTAAAGATTTTCTTAATGTTCGTATAATGGAATATTGAAATGAGAATTGCATGTTTTAGAATTGGCCAAATGTTACGAGATGAAATTGAATAAATTATCTTATTTAATTACGGGCTCTTTAATGAAAAGGTTACTATAATTGGGAATTTTCTTGAGACGGATTATTCGCAGATCAAAAAGTTACGAGGGTCACGTTAAAATTACTGAAAATAAAAAACATGTTTAATATTTTTTTTTGAAATTTATTTTAAATATGTTCTAAATAATTATCTTCTTCAAGAAATCACTTTATCCTCATGCGATATGGACATCATATCCACACTTGTTGTACAAAGTAGAGTAAAGTCGGTGAATGTGGAATAGTCATCTAATGTGGAATAGGCGCTTTTTGAAAAAATGGTAGACGACATCTGTGATCTAATGGCACAAATGCACGTGTGTAGGGGAGTTATTACCCACATAGAGACACCAACTTAAATGCATTGTGCATAACATCAAAAACCTGGAAAAATAGTGCCTACCGAACTTTTTACGCAAGTGTAAAGATATGTAGTTTTATTACTGATTGTGTAGTCAAAAATACGATTTTTTGCAACTGCAGTATGAATAGGGGTTTGGGGATGTAGGCTAGATTTAAAAAATACTTTTCAAACTAATTCCTAAATGAAATTCGATGGCGGGAATTTAAAGTCAACAAATCCGCTAATGTGAAATACCGAGGGGTATGCCAACGTGGAATATCTCAAATTAGCGAAAATGTTATAATATGAGTAGATAACTGTTCTAGGTTTAAAAAAATGTACCAGAAAATCATACATAGCAACAAGCAAACATGCAGAAGGCAGTGCGGAATAATATAGTTTATTTTGTTACATTCTAATACCATACTCATTTTGTTATTGTTTATATTTTGAAAAGAAGGTATGAATAATTTAAAGAACATTTTTGCATTGTTTTCTGAATTTTCTTATACTGTCAAAGTAAGTATGGTTATGTGGTATGTAATCCACGTTAATGCACTATGGTATTCCACATTACCGTCCCTTTTTCAACAGGTGTAAAAATTTCAATTTTGAAGAAAATTGCTCTTATAAGTGAATTATTCTAGATAATCAACCTGCAAGTGTTACTATTTTGTAAAGTACATTTTAAATGACCTATATACAATATTTGATGATTAACCGCCATCTTTTCGCATGTTTTTTTCAATGAAATAAAAATGGTATTCCACATTCACCGACTTTACTCTATTATATCAGTATTCATGGATATATTTATCTCACAGAAAAAACTCAATAGAATAATATTAAAAATTTATTTATAATAATATGAAGGTTATAAATATAGATTTACCTCTATAATCAATTATTAGATTACAACTAAACCAAATGATATTAAAAACAATACTTTTGCGGCTAGTTGACCTCGCGTATATATGTCATTGCCTTATAGTTCCTCAAAAAATTAACTTCACTTTTACTTCAACCTGTTACTTTTTATTGGACATGAACTTTATAAATAAAAATATCACGATTATTTTAAATATATTTTGAGTGAAGTAATTATGTTTTTATAGTGATTATGATAGGATATTATATTTTTATGACCTTGCAGTTGTTATCAAACAGTACATATAAAAATATATTCGAACTTGTATCGCCATTAACTGAAATATAAGCAAAACAATCTATAATAAAATTGAAATAATTATTCCCAACAAAATTTACACATAAGAAATATGATAATTTATGTTCTTTTGAGAAATTGTAAAATAAAATTTTTAAAAAAATTATTACAGTAAGCTCACCGAAGTGTATACTACTTTTGCAAAGTTTGATTTTGTGGTTTTTATGTATTGTATTACACTATTGTATTCTTAATTGAATTCACCAATTTTTTACCTCTCGCTAAGAGAGGTATTGAATTCATGCTAAAAATCGCATATCCAGATTTTAGTGAATAAGCACGTTTTAAGGTCCCTAGAACCCGATTATAACATTTTTACGATGATGTCCGTATGTGTGTGTGGATGTTGGATCCACGATTTCTCAAATACTATAAGACTTAAGACATTTTTAACTGCGGATTCCTCAATCTAACAATAATGGCAAGAGTTGATTAAGTTTTAGTAACAATTGGACAACCGGAAGTAGTAGTTACAAGAAAAAAATCATCTAAATATTATTTATCGAAAATTTATTAAATACTTATATTAAAGAACGTTAAATTCTTTATTCGATAAGTATAAATTCATTAATATATCGTCTATAGATTTAGAGATAAAGAAATGCATATAAAATAATTTTATGTAAAAGTTCTCAGATCAAACTACTTCAAGGCAAGAAATTCAAATATTTATAATTGACACATAAATGTCACTGTCAAAAATATCTGTATGCCACCTTCAAAAATATTAGTACATCATTACGAAAATTATGAAAATAAAAAAAGAGTCAACAACGCAAAAGAATATACGTGAAAAAGAATATAAAAGGAATTTGCGAAAAAATGACGAATATAAAGAAAAAGAAAAGGAAAGTAGAAAAAGAAAATTTCAGGATATTGAATACAATGAAAATGTATGTACATAATTTATATTAAAATATCCCATAGATTTTGCAAATATATGTGAGAATTATTTTCTAGTGAGACATGAATATATGTTATGTATTTGTATTTAAAAATATTTTTCGTTTTATGCGTACAACCAGGTAAAATATCTGGATAGAGGTTATGTGCTGGCCGCATCAGATTTTTTTTTGTGTGTGTGTGCTCTTTAGAACCAAGCGTAGAAATTTCCAGCAGCGTAGAAATGAAACTTCTACCTTGCGAATCAGTTAACAAAAAAGCCATTCCTACGACGTTTGAAAAAAAGTACTTTATAATAACTGGTATTAACGAATAAATAAATATTTCCCTTTATAAATTTGGTTTGATTTAACAAGTAAACCAGAAAAACGATTGTTGTATTATTTATTTCTACATCTTCAGTTTTTTTGTTATAATAATATAAATTATGTAATTCGGTTTTATTATTAGGCCAGGAATTATTTTAAAATACGCGGTCAATAAATATTTGTATTTTGAATTTGGCGCTTCAATTTGGAATCAAAATGGATGCAATTGAGTTACTTTAAATGATCTAGTGACTTTACCATATACGTATAGGTAGTTGAAACATATTGAAGTGAGTGTGCTATTAACTCACCAATACGTACAATCGTACAAAAATAAAGAACTACAGGATATGAACGCAGTTAGCCCACTTACGTATGTACTTCCGTGAGTTTACCTTAAACTTTTTTAAATAATTTATTTTAAAGAGTTTTCTAATCGCTCTATATATTTTCCCACAAAATATTTAATATAAAAACATGTCGCGTCATATTAAGCAATTAGCCTAACGAGACTTTTCCATGTTTAATGCCTAAGTTAACACCTAGGCCCTCTATAAACAATTTGAAATTAATTAAAGTAAGCGGTGCAATCAAAGTCCAAAAATCGTCAACATACGTTCATTCTTTAATTACGGAGCGAGAGAATTTAAGCGATTTTTCAGCTCACACACGCTATCAACATATTTACATAGCCAAGTGTGATTCAATCTGCATACAGCAAAAGTTGCCGCACATAAGCGTAGACAACAGGAACAGAAAAAAGACTATTTTCCTAATTAATAGATAGAGCCGACAAGATTGTATAATTTACTTATACCTAACTCACACATGAAACAATCGGATATTCTTTTCAAGCTTTAATTGCATTTTAATGGACCGAATAATTTTCTGTTATTATATTTCGAAACATATCTCAATGTATAGAAGTATTTATAGTGAGTCGAAAACCTCACTACTGTAGGGTATATTGCCAGCAATTGCATTGCAATTGTTATGAAAAATACTACAACTGAAGCATTCACAAAAAATCGATAGAAACAAATCTGCCTCTAGGAATTTGGTTTAATGATTTTCGTTTACCAACCAATACCTTACCGACACTCATAGCTATTATAGAAAGTGTACCTCCATAGAAAATACCAAATGTTAAACTGGAACCATTAAAATTAATTTTACTTAGTAACTAACAATGATTTGAATGCTCGAAAATAGTTAGATATTCTAAGGATAGTAGATTCCATCACGACAAGAATGGCCCTATAGACTAGAAAAGTGTGGTTAAATTTGCCTTTGGCGCAAGTTCATAGTTTGAATTCCTTAGTATTGGTTTCATATGCGAGTTTGATTTTACAGACAAAAAAAAAAGATATTTTGTAAAAGAAATAAAGCAGCTCTTGTTAAGAATTCGACAGTTAGTTTATTCAATAATAGATTGCAACAGTTTAAAACCCTTAAAAATGTAAAGTAAGAAAATTATTAGAAATTAATATGCTAGATGCAAGCTAAAATAACATATGTTGTTAATAGTCCCTCAGCCACCCGTAAATAAAGGCTGGTTTATGCAATTTTTCATAAGGAATAAAACAAAATATAAATGTATACTCTTAGTTCGCACCGTTTTGCACTTTTAAGATAAAAATATTTTTTGTTAATTTCTCTGTTAATTATAAAAATAAATTATTACTATTATATATCATTGTAAAGCTAAAAAAATTCTCTTTTCAATGGCGTAACTTTCCAATATGGCGTCCATATAAAAATTAAAACTTTGACATCAATCCTCGAAAACCAACATTGATAAAAAAATTGAGCATCGCCAGTCGAAAGAACATAAAAAAGTGCCCTAAAGATGTGCAAACCAAAATCCAGTGTAATTTCACACTTGTATAGGTGATCTAATAGCGGAATAATTTTTTTATGGAATAGTTAATAGTTGTATATGAAATAATATTAAATGAAATATATTTTTAAATTAACTCTGAGAAGACAGGAAATGGATAACTTTGTGAAATACAAAATTTGGATGATAAGCTATACATCGTTCCCGTGCCTGGTATATTAAAAACGCTCCCTTCTCTATGCAGAAAGTTCCAAACTAAACACTCGAATTCTCTTCATATTTCCGCGTAAATATTGCATAAACACTCCGGCATAATTTAAATATGTGACATTCTGGTTGCAAATCGTGCTAGTCTGATCGCAATTTCCAAATTCCGCCGCATCTGTCGGCCGCCAGATGGTGTCCGGTTCCCTTCCGTTTTTCTACCCTGTTCCAGTGACGTGGCGTAGGGGATAGAATATAGAAATAAGGGTAAGGGATGCATGGAGGAAAACTTTTGAGGGAGTTGGCTTGTATTCATTTTTCGGTGTGTTAATTTGCTTTCATTTGCAGAATTCGGTAATGACGATGTATATATATATATATATATATATATATATATATATATATATATATATATATATATATATATATATATATATATATATATATATATATACTCATTTTGGTCTGTATTATATGCCCTTTAATTTTTTCCCCGAAGAGTGATTACACCCTGTATATATATATATATATATATATATATATATATATATATATATATATATATATATATATATATATATATATATATATACATATATACCGTGTGTCTATTTTAAAGGTGTACATAGGAGATTAACATGGGAAATCAGTTTTTTGCAATTTCCTGCTCGCCTAATTATTTTAAGCAAAAATGTGTCAAATATAAGTTTTAGGGTATAAAATTCTACATCTAAAACAATAAACAGAATTATCTTTACATGCTTTTTAACGACAGAAATTAAATATGAAAATGTCGAAAATTACGTTAAAAATATCGACAGCCATGGAATTGAACAAAAAATAAATAAATGCTTGACGTTTTATCTGTCACGTGATCTGTCACAACGTAAGTTAACTTCTTGGTTAACTTATTTGACGTTTCTGTCAATTTAATTTGCACAAATATCGTTAATTATGGCAATAATAGAAATATAAAATTAATAAATAACGTTAAGAAAATACAGTTTTCTTTAAATAATATGAATATATCAAAAATTTAACATTGCGTAACAAAATTATGTATGATGCTGTTATGTACTCTCAACTCATTTCCAATACATCTACCTAAGTACTACAGAAGGGATCTACACTTATCATTCCTATCCTAACACTCTTTCTTAGAGTGACACAAGGAGGAACGAGTGACGCATGTTCTGCTCGTCCTATATTCTGATTACGCAGCTCACGTGTATTATTTGAAGACACATTAGCAGTCTTTTCAAATTTTGTCACGAATTTAGCTCTTCATTCGTATAAATGTTCATTTTTTAATCATTTCAGACAATAAAACTAGAGACAAAATCAAATTGTCAGAAACGTCAAATAAGTTAACCAAAAGTTAACTTACGTTGTGACAGATAAAACGTCAAGTATTTATTTATTTTTTGTTCAATTCCATGGCTGTCAATATTTTCACATATAATATCATAAGTGGTAAATTTTTGCCGGAAAAATTTTCAGATTGTTACGAGAGCCGGTTGCTTAGCAATTTATTGAGTGGCATTGACAAAAAAATTACGAGTTGTCAAACGAGTAATTTTTGATCAATGTCACGAAATAAATTGGCAACAGGCTCGAGTAAAGCAATCGGAAAATTTTTCCAGGATAAAATTTAACCACGAATGGTATTCGGATGACTATTTCCAAAATAAAAATCAGGTAATCATTTATATAATTTTTTTCTTGACAAAAATCTTGTAAATATTTATTGTGTTTCGAGGTATTATGTTTCAGTTTGTTTTTTCAACGTTTTAAATATACTCCTGTTCAAATCGACTCGTTTTTAATAAAAACTGATAACACTGAAAATATACAGACTTTGACAGGTATGTACACAATATGTTTCTAAATGTCAAAATTTTTTCGCTTATCAAAACTCACTTACTTGTAAAAATACGACATCTTATTGGCTTAAAGGGTGCGAAAAAACTTTTGTGGCGGTGTTTTGTCGAAATGAAACTTGGTAACTAGGTAAAATCCTGAATTTGGATTGGTTTATATATTTATGAGTGAAATAGTCAACGTAATTTTCGGTATTTTCATATTAAATTTCTGTCGTTACAATGCATGGAAAGGTAATTCTGTTTATTGATTTAGATGCAGAATTTTATGCTTAAAATTGCTTAAAATAATTAGGCGAGCAGGAAATTGCAAAAAACTGATTTCCCATGTTATTCTCCTATGTACACCTTTACGACAGACACACGGTATATATATATATATATCAGTGGCGGTGCGTCAGATGAGGCAGGTGAGGCCAGGCCTCACCTCTTAAATTCAAAACATTTGTAAAATTTTATAATTTTATTTTTCATTTAAAATGTATTGAAATAATACAAATCTACAATATTTGAACTCATAAATAATCATTGTTACTATAATATACCAAATAACCATGCAAATAGTGTTATTTTCACGCGAATTTACACATAGAGGCCAAATTATACTGTCCTCACGGAAAATAATAGCGCAATACATAAGTGAGATTGAGACGGAACGATTTTACCCACTCTACGCTCTACATCTACACTACTGCAGATGAGCCAAGCGATGAGTTGGCCTCGCTCGTTGCGAGCAGAGGGCACATAAGCGCTTACTACAGAAAATGCTCGTTTCAAACAAGTATATTAGTATTATTTTCAATTAGTTTTTCTAAAAACTATTTAATAATTACTATTTATTGTTACTGTTGTTATTTTTTTATGTTTTCAGAAATTTGAAACTATTATTTATTTCTATTTTAATTGTACCTACTGTTACTTGTCACAGTTATTTTAATTAAACTTTTATAAACAATTAAACAATAATAAATGTATTGTAGAAATATACAAATACCAACAACCAAGAGACAAAACAACAGTACGAACTACTTACAACAATGGGAATAATCTAATTTTACTGTTAAGAAAAAAGTTAAATAAATAAATAAATCATTACAATGATTACTTTTGCATCTAATATTTTCATTATTAGTTATTTTGAATTATATAAATATAAAAAATAGCGCAAAATAGCAAGATAAAAGCATCGGAATAATAGGTGAGGCTGAGAATTTCTTGGCCTCGGTTGAGTGGTGGGGAGAACCCACTAACTGCTGCTTGGTCTTTACACTACCGGCTACACGCTCACGTCGCACAGCTAGCTATGCTATTACTCTGTAATATAATATATTAATTTAATACAATATTGTATTTTTAGATTTTCTGTTTCTGTAGTTATTTCTTATATGCTCACATCTCGCATCATAATTATAATTCAATTGCTAAATGTCTTCTAATGAATTCTTTTATTGGAAATAATAAAGATGCAAATAAAAATTTATTGGTATCTTTAAAATCGCAAAAGAAATATAAATTTAAAAATATTTTTAATATTTAAGACTGACAATGTTACTTTTGTTATAGAATTTTTCTTAATTTTATGTTAATATTTTATTTAAATGAATTATTTATGTAACTGTTTTCTTTCAATAAAATAAATTATTAGTTTTGGACTTTCAACCGATTTTATTTTTTAAGAATTTGTTAAATTTGCTTTATTGTAAAGAACTCTATATTATCTTACTTTGTATTAAAACACGTTTGACCTTGAAATTTTTTAAAAAATCGCCTGCGGCACATTTTTTTCTCACAAATTTTAAATCCATCGATATGTCCCGTATTGTGATATTATAAATCTGGCTATCTGGCCTCACCTCACTCTAAATTCACGCACCGCCACTGATATATATATATATATATATATATATATATATATATATATATATATATATATATATATATATATATATACCGTGTGTCCCAAGCAAACCTTGACATAGGCGTTTAACATGGGAAAACTGATTTTTGTGAATTAAAAGTGTCCGGCTTAAAATTAAGCCATGCTATTTAACATGATAATAGTACATTACCTTGTGTACCTTATTTAATATTAATTACATTATTATCATTGGGTAAATCAGAGAAAATTATAATAAATATTTGTTTCAATATTTTATCACGTAATATCAAAATAATTGCAATTGTCATTGTAGGTCAATGGTTAGCATAGCTGACTGTAGAATGAGATGACGTTTAGAGGTTGGGGTTCGAATATTATGTAATACAACAAAGTATTTATTAAGTGAAACCAGCTTTCTAGATTTAAGTGAATAATTTATGTGTATTTAATGAAAATAGCTAGTAGCATAATGCATTACTAAACGATTAAACTATAAAACAATATGACAAAGTGTTACTAAGTAATTTATCTCTTGTCAGAAATATAAAATTATAATATGGTTTCTACTTTGATTTATTATGTACACTAACATTAAAACGTTTAAAAGAAGTTATAAATTACTTCAATTATTATTACTAGATTTTGTTAAATTTAGGAGGCTTCGCATTTCATTTATTTTATATTACACTTTTCAAATGTAAAGAATACCAATTAATTAAATATTCAAATTGATGTACAATTACTTTAATATGATATTTAATTATTATATCTGTTATTTCATGTCATTAGAAATTTCTTATTCAAAAAATTTGTATTGCAAGCCTCCTACATTTAATAAAAAATTAATATTTTAATCATTCGCCATTTTATTTTTTTTAATAATATAACATAAGATAGTTTTTATACAGTTAGATAGCAAATTTCATGTACTTTTCAAATTTGAAAAAATATATAGGCTGTTCCATTTTAAAATTAAAAGTTGCTATCAATTTCTCCAAAACCGGAAGTAATAATACTGATCTACTTCCGAAATTTTATAGAGGAATTAACATACGATAATTTATGTTATGAAGTTGAAATCGCTAATAGTAATAATAAGCGAGATATTTGCTGTTGGTGACATAAATAAAAAATAAATACTAAACGAATGGTGAATATAAATAAATGTAGTTATATAAATAAATAAAATAAATATTGTTTTTCTATTTTGGTGCTTTAATGTGTACTTTATGAAACCCATTTGGGTGTCATAAAGTACTTCATTATGACATCCAAATGAGTTTCATAAAGTACACATTAAAGAACCGAAATAGAAATTCCTGAACATGAAATAATGTATTTTTTTTAAAAAAGTGACCAAGATAGAAAAAATACTATATTTCATTTCATAAGACATTTCAGCGCACTTGTCCTCTTAGAAAACACGCGGCAAGCCGCTCGTTTTTAAGAAAGACGCGTGCGCTACAATCATGCCTTATGAAACTTGTATCTTAATGTACTATTAAATAAATAATCTGTTTTTAAGTGTTTTACAATATTCTTAATATTTAAATTAGTGTTAATATTTGTTTATTCGTAGTGTTCGTTATATTTATTATCTTTTTCTATTTTAGTTATTTAGTATGTACTTCATGAAACCCATTGGGATGCCATAAAGTGTACCTCTTTATGACACCCAACTAGCACAATTAGTCGACGGAACGTAGCGGCGTCTATAGTAAGACATTTTAAATACGTTCCCACTAGTAACAGGCACCTTATTAGAACGTAAAAATTACGTGCGCGTTACCAAAATGGGGAATAAATTTTCAGTGGCAACAACGTTCTGCTTACGATCCTGGGTTTTGTACGACTACGTTCTAGGGACGGATTGGTTACGTAGCTGTGTAGTTGCAGCATTGTAGCCTCGACTTTCGTGGAACTTTTCTTTTGCTCATTTCAACTAGTGTTACTTGCTTTGTCTTACAACTGCTTTTATAATTCTTCTTTTTCACTCTTCCATGATACTTTGTCTATTTCATTTTCCGAACTCAGAAACGAAATGTATATAATGTACATAACATTTGTAAGCATAACTTACACCAATTTTCAGTTATCTGAACCACAGAATTAAAACGAATGCTACTTTACTGTTGAACATAACAATGATAAGTCCATAAAAGATACGCGCCTCTTAAAAAATGCATTTTTATTTGAAAAATTATTTTTTAATATAATTAATATCATGTGATACGAAGCTAAGTAGTTATAAAAACCAATTTCTTAATTATTATTAGGAACAAAACATGTAATATTTTGAATTCATATATTATATTTGATGCGAAAATTATGACGGGCTGAAGTTTTTAAATCAATGCAATATAAAAAATTACAAATTGTAGTAATGGCGTCGTAAGTGCTGGCATTAAATATGGCGTATTTTCAATAAAGTTACTTTAAAGGCTTTGCCACTAAAATTTGATACTTTAAAGTACCTGCAACCGAATGACTACTGACGGAAACTGCATATAAGTAACATTGAAGTTTTAATTACCGCAAAGTATCACATGGAACTACAGTAGTACTTTAAAGTGACGATAAAGTTGCGGTTATTATAATCTGTCTGCTTAAATAGCTGTTGCTACTTCATTGTTCCACCTGGAACTTTTACTTAAAATTTTACTGACAGCTTCTGTGTTGCTGAATTAAATATGTATTTAAGAATTTCTGTCCAATAATATAAAAACAATAATATATCATATAATTAAAAAGTACAATGGCGAGTGGTTAAAATATCACATTTTTATTACATGTAGAACAGAATGCTTTGCAATAATAACTAGGTATGTAGGTACTTTTGAATATGATATCCTAATAATATAACTTGACGTTAAATGACAAATGTAATAGTTAAGTTAAATATCAGTAAATGTATATACATTTTCTGAAAAAGTGTTGAAAAGTAGATGATGAAGAGACTTCTGAATTTAATAAAAATTGTATATGTTTAATTCAATTATGATCGTTTTTATATTTAATAGAAAATTTTATGTACTTTTTAAATTGAATAAATATACTTATGGGAGTTCCATTTGTCCATTTGATGGCGGCATTAACTACATAGTTATTTTTAATGGTATCAGGGACTTTACAGTTGCTGTGCACACAATAAAGTTTTAATCTATAGGTACAGGAACGTTGTTGAAACTAATAAATATTACGTACAAGTTTCAGAACTTTAAAATGACACTGAAGGTTCCCAGAACGTCGTAGCAATTATCATTGTTACTTAAAAGTAGTTATAATTTGAACGTCAGATTTTAGTAACTTTAGTTAGTCGCTGCTACTTTCGTTTGCCACTTTAAAGTTCTGAAAACTTTAAAGTCGTTTCATTAGAAACAACAACGTCCCTTAAACTACAAAAGCTACGTAGAAGTAATGTAACTATGAAGTAACTATTAATGGTAGACACTACGCCGTAGCGCCTATGAATTTCTCAAATAAAGTTATATCTACATTAAAGTCGTAGAATTAGTAGGAAAAACGTAACAGCTACATACTTGAGGTTCCCGTCACAGTTGCGATTACTATGGCGCTAGTTGGGCATACAAATGAGTTTCATAAAGTACATATTAAACAACCGAAATTGAAATTCCTGGACATGAAATAACGTACAATTTTTGAAAAAATACCCAAAATAGAAAAAATAGTATAAAATACACGTTTCATAAGACATTTTAGAGCACTTGCCCCTTAAAAAACTCGCGACAAGCCGCTCGTTTCTAAGAATGACGCGTGCGCTAAAATCATATATCTTAATGTACTATTTACTAATAACCTTTTACTAAATTTTACAACTAGGAGTAACTTACTAAAATAGATTAGTATAAAACTAATGATACTGGTGCTCATAATTCCACTACTAGCTTATTTTAACTAGTAGTAAAGTATATATGGCAACTCTGTACTATTAATGAAAACGTTGAATGAAAGAGATAGTAATATACAAAAATAAAATGTTAGCATGAAATGAAAGATCTGTTAATACAGGTTAGAGTACTACTAAGTGCACGTAACCTATAAAGGAAAACAGATTTGACAGTTGTGAGGTGAGAGCAGTGAAATTGTGAAGTGAAATGAAGAAAAATAAGATTACATATTAAAGAAAATGGCAAATAAACGGAGCGTGGGAAAAATTGGACACAAGAAGAAAAAATATTAACGATTTTTAACATGACAAGATTGGTTAACCAACTTTGTATGTGGAAATTAGCCAAAGAAAACGTGAAATATCTGATAAAACTTTTTTAAATGTATATGGATTTCATTTTTGATATAAAGACACGTTTAAGGTGTATTTATTTTAAATTATGTATTTTTTAGCTGAATAGTAATAATAAAACTTTTTTAAAAGTATGTGGATTTCATTTTTGATATTAAGACACGTTTAAGGTGTATTTATTTTAAATTATGTGTTTTTTAGCTGAATAGTAATAAAAAAGATGTTAAGTACAGTAATTCTTATTGCATATGCCTTACTTTTTATTCTACGCTAAATGCTAGTATTGAAATATTAATGAAATTTCCTTTGTTGGATTTAGATTCTTTGTTGTAATCAATGTTCTTGGACTGTAAATATCCTTTATTGTAATCAGCATTAGAATATTACAAGTATTGTTTGCAATATAATAAAATCAGAAAAACTGTAATAAATATTTGTATATTTTCCTAAATTAATTTTCTATAAGTTTTTCTCATGAATTTTTCCTCTTTTTATATATTTTCTTTGGCAATGGCAAGTGATTTTCTCTTAATTCAACCATTTTTTAAAAAACTATTATCACGACAATCTTTTGATTAACAGGTAACAGTACTTAAAATAGCCTTTGGTGCTACTAATTATCACTACTAAATATCTCTTTTATTAGGTACTTCTAAGTTATACTTGCACTAGTTTTACTTTATGAGCGCAAATAATTTAATAGTGAGTAGTTGCAATCAATAGTAGTGCTACTAATATTTAGTAAAAGGTTATGAGCTTGGCTCCATTTAATAATATTTAATTAATATTTACACTTCACCCAAATAAATAAAACGTTACAGTATTAATGAATTGCATCTTCTTGTACGACATATTTAAATTTGAAATTAAAAATAAAGTTCATAAATAATCCACAGACTGGTATTGAGTAATTTATTCCTTGTCACAAAGTGAATATTGTGATATAGTTTCTACAGTGATTTATCGTGTACATTGTCCCACATTAAAATGTCGACAAAAAGTTATAAATTGCTTGAATAATAACTAGATTATTTTGAAAACAATAAAATGTAAAATACGGTTTATCGGTAGTTTATTGCATATTTATTATCCATTTTCGGAATTTTGTTTTTTATTATCCGTTGACCCTATAAACCAAGCTGTATACACGGTGTAATATTTTATTTTTAATGTAGGGATCTATGTTTTTTAAGCGATACACGCAGTTATGTAGATATTAAGTTAATCCCTCTGCAAATAGATGGGGCATTTGCAAGAGCGTATAACAAGCTTTTATTTTGCAAATATTTTTTACGAAGTATTGTATTGTTTATCGCCTGTACAAATATTTTTCAAGCTCCAAATAGAACAAAATTGACACACTTTGTGTTGAATGCAGCTTTTGTTTTATTTTACACAAAAAATTAGTGAAACATGGTTGAGCACAATTATTTGCAGTAAAAAAATATATCAACAAACTAGGTAAAAAGTCCGGGGAATTTAATACAAAGGTACCTGAAATGAATTGGGTTAAACAGAACAGCATAGTTGTTTCAAGCAATAAATTTTGTTGATAGTTAACAAGTCGGTGCACAAAATGTAAAGTCTACATAAGTTATGGTATTTTTCAAATCAACTGACTACTATACAATTAAAATTCGTTAATTCGTTAATCGTTACTATCATTAGTAAATTATATCTTGGGACAAGTCTCACCGAAAGTTCTGACTCCACATCAATTTGTCAGTCCTGCGAAAATGGATCCTGGGCCCCTATTCTCGAATTTAAACGTATATGTTTGCGGCGTTCGAAACGTGGAAGAGATTTTGGTATTCTCCAGCGTCCGTTTCATGAACGTATATGTTTCTAAACGTACAACTTTCATACGTTTGACAACGAGCGGGGATTGACCATTCGTTCAATGAATTTTCCATGCGTTTACATCCAAGTGCAATAGTATTATACATAAAAATCTATTCTATGGAAAATAATTCTATTATAAAATTATTTATTATTTATGGGGTGTCGTGGCTGCTTGCCTGAGTGTCTGGTCGCGAATCTGGGGAACCGGGTTCGATCCCGATCGACGCCACATATTTCGAATTTTAAATGGCACAAAATTGACCACTGTGGTGCAGCCATAAATGATATTTTGATTACAGTAAGAATAATGATTATGAAAATGAATCCAATAAAGCAAATTGTATGTTTACGATTAATTTTTTGTAACAAAAATTTCACAGCTAGTGCTACTGCATTCAATTATCACAAAAATATTTGGAACGACTCGTCAATTTACGGGGTGGTAAAAATGCTAAAAAAATATGCGAGATATATATATATATATATATATATATATATATATATATATATATATATATATATATATTATAGATTTAGTGTATATCAATGTCAAGATGTCAAATTGTGACATTTAATCAAACGCATGGAGCGTGGTGCTAATGTCTGATTGGTCCATTCACAAATGAAAAAGTCTAGTGGAACCGTCCTTTAGAAAGCCAAACGTATTGGAATGCAAATCAAGCGAGGCATACGTATACCATTGGAGTGTCTGGTCGCGTATCTGGGAAACCGGTTCGATCCCGACCGACCTCAAAAGAAATATTTCTAATTTTAAATGGCACAAAAGTGACCCCTTTGGTGCACTCTCCACGCCAGCAATGAGTATCCGTGAGGTGACGCCTGGTAAACGCCCGCAGAGTAACATTACCGAAATTTGTATACGAAGCAGATTGGCACACCTCGCTATTGGTAATATGCCGTGATGGTATATTTATATTTATGATATAATATACCTACTAATCTTGTTTTGTGAATACCCCTTTATTATTGCATCTTCCAATTGTACGGTACAATCTGAAACGAAATATAAATAAAAATGCAAATCCTACTTTATATCAAAAGTTGTAGATTTATGCTGGACTTATACAGCGTAAGCCGTAACGTAACGTACCGTGCCGTGGCGTACTGTAACGTATCGTAACGCGTGATTTTTCTAGGCTATTTTATACAGAACTTTTACGGTACATTTTCGTAAAAAGTAAACTAATGCTCTGTCGATACAAATGTAGTGTACATCAGATTTGTATTTATCAGGTTCGTTAGTTTATTCACAATGCACTATATTTCATATATATTTCCATTTAATATATTAATCTAAACTTTGACACATGACACATGTCACTTATGTCAGTCAAAGTCACTCAAGACAGACTATTCGTAATGTAGTATTTTTTATATTTATATCCATTTAATTTATTAATTCCAACTTTGACATAATTAGCCACACAAAAACAGACTATACCGCGGGTAAGCAATAATTTTCATAATATCGCAACGTACCGTAACGTAGAAAGATAAAAGTTCGCGATCTTTGGGTTTTTGACACGTTACGGCACGGTACGTCACGTTACGGCTTACATCTGTATAAATTATCACATAAGTATGCATTGATTTATTCTTTACGTTACGTTACGGCACGGTACGTTACGTTACGGCTTACGCTGTATAAATTCAGCATTAATTAGAGAATACATAACTGTGGTGCTGGTAAATTCGTATAAGAACATGATCAAATTTAAAAATAATTTTGTTCATTCGAGTATTATTATTAATTTAAATGACAGTTCGTGCTTTGATAACGTTAAACCCTTTTTATTTTATTTCTTATTGTCTTTCTTTTATAAACTCTTATTCTTCCTCTTAAATATATAATATTTAGATTTGAATTTGAAAAGTACTACAAGCCTGTAGGATTAGTCATTATCATAATTTCTCGTACTATAAACTAAAAATATCCGAAACATCAAGACAATTATTCATTCATAAAGCTTCTCAGTTATTTACATTCCTATTTAAAAAGTAGAACAGTCTTATTTACATTCCTCATTCTCCACAGTTTAAAACGTCGTTACTCTCAATTTGAACACTAATGTCGCACTACCAGTTCTCAAGTTTGTCAACAGTGACACTGTAAGCAACTGTAAGAAAACCACAAATCCACAACAACTCTGTTGAGCTATTGGACTTGACGTGTGGCCCAAATTATTTTTCTTTCATTAAATATGCACATATTTAATTGCTCTTTGGTCTGCCGGGTTGAATTAGCGATACAAGTGATTAGAAATGAAATTGCTTGAGTGACATGAATTATTGTTGTTTAGAAGGTGTTTGTTAAGTGTTTTTCTTATATACAGCTTACCAAGCTTGACACTAATGTTGTATATGGTGATGGTATAGAAATAAGACAGAAATTTAACCAGTTGAAAAATTTATATATTAAGAGATAATATACAGCGTGTTCAAAATAACGTGGGTATAAATATATTGAGAACTAATTTTCCATTGTTTCCTATGTCTTGCAGAAATCTTCGCACCTTTTACTATACTACTATACTAACTTCATCGACCTTCTAAACTTTAGAAGGTCGATGAATAACTCCATTCTTCCTCAACGTTTTTTCCACGACCCCTCTAAATCTTCTATTGATCTTCTTTATTCTGTATTTTTTCTTACGTTGGCTGTCCTATCCTATTTCATAGGTCTTTTGTTCTACATCCTTACAAAATGTTGCTACAAACTTAACTACTTTCAATAAAGTCTAGTGCTGGTGTCGTTCTTAGTTCTTCTCTTATGCCTCTATTTCTTATTCTGTCTAGACACTTTTGACATTTCTTAGTATTTCATATCTAGTGCTTGTATTTTATATTTATTTTCCTTGTTATAACCCATTATTCACTATTACAGGTTAATTTACTATCGCTTGGTAATTTGTACAGTATTTTCTTTTTTTTTGTTATATGTGATTATAATCATTTTACTTAGGAAACTATTTTTCAATATGTGAAATATTTTCGCTGTTTTATCCATTTTGTTGTTTATATATTCATCTTAAATCCCATTATTATTTATTAACACTCCTAGATATTCAAAGTTTTGCATCTACTTTCTTTTATTCTCGATTTTGATGATGCTAGTTTGTTTCTCTTTCGATATAACTATCACTTTATTTTTTTTTTCACACTATATTATAACAATTAAAACAAATTTATTAAATGCAATTTTCTCATAGGACTTTGAGAATAGATTTTAAAATTTCAAAACATATCAAAGACATTACAACTGGATATATTTGCTACTTCATTCTCAGTTAACATCAAAACCAGGGTTGGCATGCTTTAAATCATTTGATTTAAATCACGATTTAAATCAACTGACATTTTTTTCAAAAATCATTGATTTAAATCAAATTTTATAAAATAATTAATTTTTGTAGAAAAATCAATTATTTTTCTAAGTATTTTAGATACCTACATGCAGAGTTAACAAAAAGAAAATACTACTACGATAATATAGTATAAAAATATATACATATATACCGGGTGTCTACTGTTTTTTATGGACCATAGGAAATATAATGGTAAAATATACATATATTTTTAAATTCTGCCCTATTAATTTTATAGCTAAAGTGTAAATACAAAAATTGTTCAGAATTAAATACTGTATCAAATGAGCGTAAATTTATTGGTATAATAGGTTCTTGTCATGAGATAAACGTAAAATAAAATATCCGTTTTAAGCCTTTTACAGAGTGCCGTGTTTTATTTAGATAGGTATGGTTTAAGTTTAAAGTTTAAACAGGCGCGCGTGGACGCGTTATATACTACGTATAAGAAACAATTCAAATGCATTCTCTGGGGTTTTATTACAGATTTCGTTTTCGTTTATGAAATATAATATTTGTACATAAAAAAAATATATCATCATGGCATATTACCCATTGCTGGGTGTGCCAATCTGCTTTGTTCGCAGATATCGGTAATGATGATGACATGTACCGTGCGGGCATTTACCAGGCGTCACTTCACGGGCACTCATTGCTGGCGTGGAGAGTGCACCATAGGGTGTCAATCTTGTGCCATTTAAAATTGGAAATATTTGGCGTATATTTTTCTTCTATAATATTTATATAGCTTTTAAAACAAACTGCGATAACAGCAACAGTAATGATTTATTTAATTTCTTTAAATCAATGATTTTTGATTTTTTTAAATAAATTATGACTTTTGCCAACCCTGATCAAAACATTGCCTGTAGACCTGCAAATAAAATATTTTGGGTTGCAATCAGATTTGCAACTTGAAATTTATTACTTAAGTGTCTTTATTGGACTTTTGAAACAAACCTAACTTTTCTAAAAAAAAAAAAATAAACATCCCATTTTTGCTGTAGCAAATAACGAATAATAATTGAAAACACTAAATAAAATATGAAAATGATAGGCTTTACATTTGTTTGTATTGTTTACAATTTTAGCAATGTTGCTAAGAGCAACTTTCTAAAAGAATTGAGATTATTGTTTTATTGTACCATTAATAACATAATTATAAATAAATATTAACTTCTATAGACAGCCATTGACAAATTTTTGTTGAGCGAGCGGTACGGCCCAGAATGTGCAAAAGGTCCTAGAAGAAAGACATCAATTTTATTTGAAACTAAATTATATACAACAAATAATGAGTTACATAAGTATCCTCGATTATAAATTTGTATTATACATAAATTATATAATACGATAATTAAATTGGATCACCAGCGACGAGTTGTTGATCCTCTCGATCACGAACTCAATTTAGATATGTTTAAACTATATATAAATATACCCACGTAAGTGTTAAAAGCTAAAAATACAGCGTTTTTCTTCCACATCTCCATTTGTAAATTACTGTAATTCAATCCTTTGACCAACAAACAAATTCAGTCCTTTCATTGCACGATAAACACGTCCAGCAAAAACATTCACAAAGAAAATCCAATAATTACAACTGGAAAATCAATCTATACCTCGTTAAATTCTAGTAATTCCAGTTAATAGTTCAGGAAAAATAAACGAAGGAAAAAACAATAATCAACTGTCACTTGTCAAACAGTTGACTCGGCGCTTTGATTTTGCTTTTTACTATCAAGATTCGGAGTCGATATTAAGTTATCGAGACCTATTAAAATTGTTATGTCAATGCAGGACAAATCACATACGCTTTAATTTCTAGATTGACATGAGAATGTAACGCATTCCAGTAAAAAGATTGGAATTTCTGATAGAAGGTGATTAAAAGACATGAATTTCGATGGAACGTAGACTGTTACAATTTAGGTATTTTCTTCTTCCTTTGCTGTTAGTCCCTCATAGTGATGCACGCGAGGCGAAACGAAATATAAAATAGCGATCTTGTCTCGTTTTCGGATCTGTAATCTCGATCTCGCTTTCGTTCTCGCACATTTTTTAGGGTCTCGTCTCCTTCTCGCACTAGAGTCTCGCTATATAAATAAGCGCTTGCGCTCTACGTATTTATGTAACAGTTTAACTAGAAGAGATAAGTTCGCACCAATCGCACCGTCTTCAGTGTATTTGCAGTCGTATAAGTACCAATATAATAAAGAGACGAAACCCTAAATTCTGGTCATCAAATTATTTCAATACGAACATAATGTTTATTCATTAACGGTCACCAGAAAATGTGATAAGTTGGTAAATAATTTAATTTACCTGTAAAATATCCAGTTTATCACCAAATTGTGATCTCTAAACTATTTCAATACAGACATCTGTTAATACATTCTGTCATCGGTAAAACCAATTAAAACATTAAACAATTATTTTTTTGTAACTTTGTAAATCGCCGGCAACCAATCACTCTGCTTCTCTTCGTTTTGGCTCCCATCGACGCTTAATATAACATCCTTTACTTATTAGGGGCGGCAAGAAAATGTTAACCGTGGTTTTAACTGGGGTGAATTAGGGACTGAAATATTGGAGAAATTAGTTCTATTGAATGCAAAACAGATTTTGTTTTTATTTTGCATTTCCTCGCTCTGGGACCGATATCAATCGACTCTAAATAGACTCAATAATATAGTGAATTCATTCACAATCTTGCATTCTATGCATGAATTAGCGTTGACTCCACTCCTTGTACGGTGCATTTTTCATTGAATTTGTGAATCAAAGATATAAAGTTACAAATACTTTTTATTGCGAGACTCTCGCGAGAATCTCGCGAGATTTCTCGCTTCTCGCAGTGGTTACATCGATCTCGCCTCGAATTTTAAACTGTAATCTCGCTCTCGTTTTCGTCTCGCATAATGCTACGAGACGAAATGAGATGCGAGAGTACTCTCGTCTCGTCGTGCATCACTAGTCCCTCATTTCTGAAAGAGTCGGTACTGTCTCATACATAATACTTGAACCACCTTATCTTCAAGGTGTTACATACGAGTATATGTCACAAGAAACCAACACTATACTGTAAAACCGCCATCAGATGGAATATAGCTTCATAAAACCAGCAGTCGACTTATCCTCGTTTTACTGTTATTATTTGTCACAGCAAAAGTTTCATTTCTAATTCTTCAAACAAATTTTATGTTTATTAATACTAATTATGTCTCTATACACGGAATTTTGTAAGGAAGTAATTATTCGACAATTGTGTGAGAAATAAGTGTTCTTAAACTCAAAATAAGTGTGACTATGAAAACAATTATGTTGGCTCAAAAATGCCATGCATAGTCGCCCGAGTAGTAGTCAAAAATGTAGAATACATTTCGTAATTTATTAAGTTATTTACGTTATAAGGCTGGGAAGTGAGTTATTACAGTACGAATGAGAAGTTTACGGACGAGGCGACGAATGTATGAGTACCGTAATACTACTTCCGTATGACGTACAACATTTTATTTCATACTGTCTACGTGTTTTAAATATTTATATTAATTCAAACTTGTCTATTTAACTTAAATCACATCATCTTTGAATTTGTGACAATTAAATGTGAGTCCGGGAAATGTAAAGTAGTATATAGTAGACAGTATGAAGTAAAAAATAAAATTCTTTGCAACGGATAATGTGATTCTGATGAAACTTGAAATCGTTTCAGTATCTCTTATTTCCCACACTATACTTTGTTTTGTTTATTCTCATTATATTCTTTGCTACAATAGAATTATCTAATTCTTCCGTTCTTCTGATTTGTATATATCAAAATTTTAAAATATAGCAACATTTTTAATGTAATTCCTGTGTACAAAGACATATATAAATAAATATACCTGTACTTATCATAACGGTTTTTTACACATAGCTAGCTCTAAGTATGCTAATTTGTGTTCATATAGAAGTTTGATAAACGAACTTTTCTTATCGTACAGGGCGTTTACCTAACGTCATTTTATTGGATGTGACAGTTCGGTTATTATTTTTTATCTGCGTAGCTAATGTAATAATATATTTCATATCAAGTACGGAAAGTACCATTTAACTAAACGGTATAGTATGAGACCAAACCCATAATATTTCGGACGCTTTACGTTCTCAACAAATTATAAAACCTATGCAAACGGTGAGAAATTTCTTTTAACTATTTTAAACCTAGATTTTAAACTTAAAAACTAAATATGTTGTTCAAGTATTCCTCTATTGGGTTAAGCCGGTATCCCACTGTAAAAAAATTTATAATTTTTTTTATAAAAACGTTCCATGAAAAGTACTGCATCCCACTGTAAAAAAAATTTACGCGTTTTTATGGAGTGTTGCATAACTCACGAAAGAGAAATGGCGCCAAAGATACTACACAACTTCATTTTGTGGCCGTTGTTCTGCAGAGGTAGTTGCGTTTTGTAATTTCATTATGAATAACGTCAATTCAAATAAAAAATTGTTAGCTGTAATAATGATAATAATCGTTGGGTTGTAAAACCGAAGCAGCACATTTCACTCGTCTTTCGGACTCGTGAAATCTGCAACTCGGTTTCACTCGAGAATATCATCGATGATAATCATATCACTTGTTATATTACGTAAACCGGGCGAACTATTATGAGTTTGGGCACGTATTTTGCAATAAAACTATTTAATCAAATAGTAAAATTTCAAAAGACTTGTCACCGTCTAGATTCCTCTAGGCCTGTGACACTTTCAACGATGATGGATTTCCACCGGTCCACCTTATCACCTATCTTTAGCTATTTCTGAAGTTTCCTCCCAACTTATCTTTGTGTACTCCTCGAATTATTAACACAACATTTGGCTGCTACTTTGGACCGTACCCAATTTCCCCGTCCTTGTGAGATCCTGGTGATTATGCGCGATATTACCGGTGATTTATCAGGCTGTATATTTCGTCATTTTCACACCCGCCGCTGCGTGTAGGCCCCAGGCCATGCGAGGCTATTATCAGACCTCGTATGTCATCGGCCTGGATTATGGCATGGACTACGCACAAAAGTAAATTAGGAGGACAGATGAGAGTTTCGAACTTAGAAGATTGAATGATACTATATTTCCATATCCAATAATAAATAAATAAATAATATTATATATATATATATATATATATATATATATATATATATATATATATATATATATATATATATATATATATATATATATATATATATATATATATCTTGACTTTTCCCGGATTTTTTTTAAAATTTTGTTTTAAATAATATTATACCTTGGCGCCTGTTATTTTGCTTTGCATGTTTGTGACTTATGCCTGCCCGTTACCTACTCTGTTAACAAATATTGTGGTGCTACGAAATATTTGAAATTATTGGGAAATTTAAAAAAAAAATCTTGGGAATTTTTTCTCAACATTCAATTTCGAGAAATGACCTATCACTACTCGTAGTCGAAACAATATGAATATTTTAAAGACAAGCTTGTTATATCCATCCTTATCGCACACGCTTCTTGTAAGAGAGATAAATATATGCCAATTTGTTAAGTCGTTCATAATAAAGATGACCTTGATTGAACATCTTTTAAAAATTTTACTGTATGCGATATTTTCGAAATTGGAGAAAAACGAGTGTTTGCCTGCAACTCAAAAACAAATGGAAATTCCTGTGGAGTCCATTAAACTTTTCTCGAAAAGCTCGACCCAGTAATCTGCAAACGGTTTTACTCTATCGTTAAAATTACTCAAAATACCTTAAAAAACATCGAAAATGACACAGCCTATACAATAATAGTTATTTATGTAACAAGAGTGTAAAGTAGTACTTTTTTGGTCGAGTGCGATGTTTTACGCATGAGGCGCAGCCGAATTCGGAAATTGTAGCACGAAACAAAAAATACTATTTTACACACGTGTTGCATACAACATTTTTCCTACAACCGGAATGGTATTGATGTTTCTCATAATACTGAGTGTACAGGCATCCAGCAGCTTCAAATACTGTTAGTGCTCTTTCTCATAACACTGTACAAAATGTAACTTAAACACTTGGAAGAATCTCAGACAGACGATGATTAGTCTTTTATAATGTACAAATTGTACATTTAATATTAATATTAAAAATTAGGTTAGGTTAGAATACATGTCAAAAAAATGTTAATGTTCTTAAAAATTAGATTAGTACTCAATCTGTTAAAAAAATATTAGATTTGTTTCATTTATATCTCTCAATCAATTTTATTACTTTCATTATTATTTACTATCTAATTATATACTTGACAAGTAAATTAACCAAATTTTAATGTTGCCTGGCAACGCCTATTTACTTTTCAAGCACTAGTGCGTGAAAAGTACTTTTCACGCACTAGTTCTTGAAAAGTGACACTACACACTGTAATGAGTGCGTGAAAAGTACTTTTCACACACGGTTGTAGGAAAAATAAGTTCTGTATAGGGAAATTGAAATATTGGCCAATACATATGAAATATAGTTAATGCAATAATAATATATATAAAGTATGTACGAATACTTTGACACAATAGAAACAATAAGTACCTATACATAAAACTATTCAGAAACTTGGCGTTCGTATAAACCTTTGCGACCACATGGCACCGTCTCAAAAATTTAAAAAACAACTACTACTTCGAATTCATATTTCAATATGTATGACCAAGAAAAATGGACTTCACATAAATTTACTAGAAAAGTTCTAGCTTCTAACAATAAAATACCCACAACATTCAGAAATCAAACTTACAACTTCCAAATATTCAATTCAAGTCTGAAACTTTAAGTTTTAAATTAAAGTTGAGGCCAAAACAAACCAGAAAATCCACACATCTTTGGAAACAAAAAGGCAGCGGTCTGCATCCGTCTCTATCACGATGACGAAGTGGAGATTTCCCGAGATGAGAGCGACAGAGAAGGAGATAGTCTCTCTCGAATTGAAATTAATGGATTCGTAGTTTTTCGCGCTTGGGGTGCAATACCAGCTGAACGAAATGAAGTTTCGATGGTGCACCGACCGTTAAAAACCAACTCCCATCGGGAGGGAGAATTTTCCAGAGTTACGACAGAGAAAATGTCAGACAAACATTGCAACAAATTTATTTAATTTGTATTTCCAAACGTAAAAATATTTATACGCTTTCAGCTTAAATATAAGTCAAATATTTTACCGAAATTCTATCTAAATTATGTCTAATTCAATTGCTGTTCCAAAATAAATTTTATGTGTTGTTTTATGGTAAAAGCGGGTATGTTACTTTCGGCGAATATAAAAACAAAAATTTATGTAACATCTCCGGCAAACAATACAGATTTATAACTATTTATCAGATTACTGCTTTTATCAATTCTAAAAATTTGCTCCAAGATATTTCATAATCTGTGTTTTATGAAGTCAAAAAGAAAATCTGCATCTGAATTAGTAGTTATCAAAAAATCTTGTTTTGAATTTTTTTATCGATAGTCATTTTGCCACTTGAAAAAATAAAAAATAATTGTAAATCTATATGTTTTACAGGGCCGAAATGTAAAATTAAAAGTTTTTTTTTCAATAGACGGTGTGCGCAAAAGTAGTCAGCGCTGACAGCGGACAAAACTGGTTACTCATTGAAACATAGCAAGGTTATGTTTTATGTCGAATAATTTTGCAATTTCTATTTTATAAAATATTTGCAATGAATGCGAATGATAGGACGTCAAATATTATGTGATGCAGTGGGGGATGTAATAATTCTTACAAAATTACCGATTGAAGTATCAAATTTTATAAATCTCCTAGAAGATTAGGATGAGGAACAGATATATAAGAAATTAACTTTTCAAGAGATATCTTCTACTAACATGAAAAATTCTTTTAGGTATACATATATTCTCATTGTAAAAGATACTTATCGTATGAATAAAATTCCAACAATAATCGTCTGATTGCAATAATGAATTATATAAAAATGTGTTTCTTAGGTTAATATTTGAACAAGTTATAATACAAGAAGCAGAAAATTGTATTAAAATTGTATAATACTTGCAGTTGTATGAAATAGAAGTCTATTTTTGACATAATACGTCTATTTATTATAGATTTTGTACATGTAATGTTAATGTCAAAGAAAGAAATTCACATGGTTCGTATTTTTCGTGTATTTTCTTTTCCGAGCTTGTGCAACTGAATCCACTTAGAGCCTGGTATATTTTCAATGAAGAATCTTCTTCATTTATTGCGAATATAAAAGAAAGATGCTAACATCATTGACATTGATATCGTGATATGTAGAAATTTTCTTCTTCCCAATCATTCAAGTTTTCCAACCCTTTAATCTCAATTTCCATGTATTGTGCATCTTGTAACATTTAACTAATATTATAAATTATAATATAAATTTAAATATGATAAAATGGTTTACAGATATCACACATATTATGAGAAAAATTATATTTTCTGCCAAAGTACCTTTGCAGGTATTTTGACTTTTTTGATTGTCACATCACATATATAGCATTTTAAATATTTTCTTTATTCATTTCAATGTACTACAATGTATAATATTCATACACAATAGCAACAACTCAAAATAAAATTGTAAATTGTATCACTTTCTCGAAATGTCAAAATTGATTCGGTAACCAAAAATGCCAATGTAGCCGTTAGAGGCGCTGACGCTCAAAATGTGCACATCGGTAAATTTTATTTTTATTTATTTATTTCATTTCTTTGGACATACATAGTATGTATAGAAATAGTAACTACAAACATACATAGTTAAAACTAAGTACTTTTATTCTTAATATAATATAATTTGTTAAATATGTTTAAACCTACTCAATTCGAAGAGTATTTAACGATGTTACAATTTGAAATAGGTATATTAAAATAATTTCTTTGTGTCGTGTGTAATTATGAGAATTAAAGTGTAGTGGACATTTTTGTTTGTGTAAACGTAATTTGATATTTCTAGGATGTAAATACAGATTAATGTTAAAAATTTAAAATTATTAAAAAGTGTTTTGCATGAAGAAGTTCTAGGCACTTTCGCTATAATGTGAATTATACGTTTCAGTGCAATAAAGACTTCTTTAGCAGCAGGTGAGGAGCCCCTGAAACATATACCATATCGGAGTCGTGATTCTACACACCCATAATAAAACGTACAAAGTTGATTTTCGTTTAGAATACTTGCTAAAAATTTGATTTGATAGCATGTTGAGCAAAGGAGTCATGACGATTTTTCGAAAAACAAAAGAACTCAAATAACTACGAACCGGGGCACCAAATCCAAAATTGGAACTAAGAAAGGTCTAACTACCATTGTAACGATTTAGTATTAACAGCATGTATATATTATGTAGTATTAAAAAGTATAATACGTTTTTTTCGCACGCTTCAAAATTTAGAAAACGAGCCCTGGCGGGTTTTCTGAATGACAATGAAAAACAGTTTTATAATATAAGTCCTTTATCTACTCTATTTTTTATATACATATTGCGTCTCCGACTCGAGAGTTGCTTACACCTGAGACGAACGAACTAGAATTTGCGGTATTAAATTTTTTAAATACATCCCTGGATCCAGTTGCTAAGGTCATTTTAAATGCCTGCTGGAATTGAGTAATTCTAATTTTCTGTAACGATATACATAAGGGTCAGTTTCCGCTCAAATCAAATATAGGGAAATGTTTTCAAAAGAAACCACATCTTTTAAATAAGATTCAGTGACCATATTAAAAATCTAATGTTCGTATTATTTTTTAAAAAATGTAAACGGTGTTTTATTATACGTACTCATTAGTAATTTGTCACTTTTTCTGTAAGAACTACAGTTATAATCTTCCGACTATAATGAAGGATCAAAATAAATAAAAACTAATGAGCTTTCATATCAAATCGAAGATAAAATCATTACAGCAAAAGTATAGCGAATTCTTTATGTTTTTATTCCTGTTTTTCCTAATAACCTAATTAACGTCCATCTCCTTCCGTGATAAGAATGCAAAAGGCTTGAAGAATAAGTGGAACCTCAGAACGTTAACTGCCTATCATTACCAAGTAATCCTCTTTGTTTTGTGCCAACTAAAATGATCCCCTAATGCGATTTTCGCGTTCAACATTGCGAACATTACAATACACAGATACTCTTGGTTCCCTTCGGCCCGAACACCCGTCTAAGACTTACACAACAAATACTTCGGCCAGATTTCACCAGATTTGGAAGAGGCAAGTTGGTTAAGTAGATCACAATGATAAAAATAAATAAAACTGTGAAATAAATAAATAAAACTTCTTCTTTACCTGTAAAGAATTGGTATGGTAAATCATAAAAATAATACCACGGTATTACTTCATGTTTTATAATTTTTGTTATAAAAATACAGGCTGTGGACGGACGCCATTTAACGATTTTAAATTAATAAAGAATTTTTATTAATTATAACTGTCGCATTTTACAATCGTACGAAAAAGTTACAAGCTTTCACTGATTTGATCACTTTTCGCATTAGTTTGAAAAAGTGGCAGATAAACACACTAATGCACAAAAGAATGTCAAATTTAATTTATAATATATAATAATTACGAAAAATACTGTCACATTAAGTTCATAAATAATAAATAATAAAGATATTACTAAGTTTATCCCGATAATTTCAACCCGGTCGAATTTCAAGGTTAACTCTCTACCCTCTACCGTTTATCTCGCTCTTGTTATAGGAATTATAGCGGGTCGAGTGAACTCTGTTTGATATGCTGCTGGTGGGAGTGAGATTTGTGAGACTAACATTGGACGAGTGCAGACATATATATCTGAATATATAGCTGCACTTGTCTGTAAGAATAGCTCTGCGCAAGCGGCGGATTGCTTTGATTTTATTGGTGTAGAACTATGAAGCGCCGTTTGGGTCATAATTAAATGTGGGAAATATTTATTTTTGCATCATGAGAAATATATTTTTTTAAGAAATAAATAAATATACTGAGAAATAATTTTTATTTCTTAAATTATTTTTTATTTTGTGCGCTATAATGAAATGAGGGAAATATTTATTTTTTAAAATATTTCTCCTGGTCGACACAGGGCGTTTCGGGAAAAATATTTTTCAAAATATTTCTCCCGAACGATGCCGAGCTTTTCGTGAGAAATATTTTTTTAAATATTTTTTTCCCGGTCGACGCAGCACATTGCAGGAGAAATATTTATTTAAATATTTCTCCCGGTCGACGCGGCGCAGTGCGGGAGAAATATTTTTTTAAATATTTCTCCCAGTCGACGCGGCGCAGTTCGGGAGAAATATTTTACGCACAAAAATATTTCTCACAAAGTGCAATGCTTCGTCTGGGAGAAATAATTTTCATAACGGCCACGAGCACTCACTACTACGCACTCCGGTAAGAACAGCTAGCTCAGCGCCATCTAACAGAAACTAGCACAAAAATATGTCTTGCGTTTCGTTTACGTTATGAAAATTATTTCTCCCAGACGAAGCATTGCACTTTGTGAGAAATATTTTTGTGCGTAAAATATTCCTCCCGAACTGCGCCGCGTCGACCGGAAGAAATATTTAAATAAATATTTCTCCTGCAATGCGCTGCGTCGACCGGGAAAAAAATATTTTAAAAAATATTTCTCCCGAAAAGCTCGGCATCGTTCGGGAGAAATATTTTGAAAAATATTTTTCCCGAAACGCCCTGTGTCGACCGGGAGAAATATTTTAAAAAATAAATATTTCCCTCATTTCATTATAGCGCACAAAATAAAAAATAATTTAAGAAATAAAAATTATTTCTCAGTATATTTATTTATTTCTTAAAAAAAATATATTTCTCACGATGCAAAAATAAATATTTCCCACATTTAATTATGACCCAAACGGCGCTTCATATAGAACGGTAAAGGGGAACTAGCGGGAGGGAAATTCTTACACTAACTGACAAGGATAGACAATAATGTTTGTAGCAGACTCCTCTTAAGTGAGAGATAGGGCATCAGCAGTATATTTTAGTTTTATAGGTATATTGTTTGAACCCGATCGAAAGCGTTGGTGAAATGTCAATTTGTTTGGTTACGTTACTTGATTTTTGACGAATATAATCAAAAATAGAACAAGAACAAGTAATGATATTATGCACATATTTTTAAAATAAAAGGCTACGAATGAAAAATAAAACACGAAGTTTTGACTGGTGGGAAAACTTGTGTTACAATTTACAAATTCAGATTGAACAGAAAATTCTAGAGTCTCTTAAAGCATTTTTAATTATATTTGCGAGGTACTACATACTAAATCGAAACCAAAATACAATTTTTTAAGCGACTCTTCTAAAATTGTAAGTACTCTAAACTTTTTCCCGTGCATAAGACCGACAATTTTCATTTCCTTCATTAAGGAAAGAATAGTTATTTCTACGACTAGGCCAGAAACTGAACATAAAGCGAGGCCTGCAAATACGAGGTCTCACAAAACAGTTTCTGGGCGTGTGATAAACAAGATTTTTTGTACCGACTTCTCCATAAATTCTTCGTATATTTCTCAACACTTTGTTATATGTTACATAATCTAAAAAATAAACGTAAATTTTTATCGGTTTTGCATTGCAAGTTTAATTATAATTACTTACATTTGAGCTTAAAATGCGTAATTATTTTATATCTATTGAAAATATAACATACAAACATTAGTTATATTTATATATACTTTCGCATATTTTTAATGACAGGTGGCGGAAACTCAAATGCATCACGTAAAGTTAGTTGTAGTTACAAAACAAACTAGTCCTAAAGTTGGAACTTATAATTAATCTATACGAGATGTCAGTAATGACAGCATATTATTATTTTTATGACTAAATTTAGTTATTTAAGTTCGAACAATTATAGATTTAGCCTTAAAATTTGTAAACATTTTGCTAATTCTTGTGTTGAAAATAATCTTAAATTGACATATCACCAGAACAGTAATGCCAACTCCTTTTGCCGGCCTAGGTCAGCAACAGCGCATATATGGACGATTTTGAGTTCTGTAATACTAGTCAAAATAGAATTCCTGATTCTGCCAAATGTTTCTTTTTGACATAATTCAATTCTAACCACATACGATTTGAATGTTAAAATGCAGCTGACAGATAACGTCTACGATGGTGAATCATATCTGTACTTCGATCGGGTTGAGCATTTATCCCGAAAAGTCAATCCGGTCGAATAAGCTCAACCCATTTGTATTTTAGAGTCGAGTTGAAAATTTCAATCCGGTTGAAAATGCGTTTATTCCGATCATTTCAACCCGCTAACTACAATCGGGTCGATTCAACCCTTTTCCAAGCGGGTTGAAACTATCGGGATAAACTAGGTATATAATAAAGACCAAAAAAAACCCAATAAAACAAAAAAGTGCAAAAACCCCAAAAAACCTAGGTTTTTGCCAGCCCTGCATCAAACTTAGATTATTTAATCAACAAACTGTAGTTCATAGTCTCAGATAACTACATTTCGTACAGTTTATTTCATAATATTCCATCCAGCAGAAATTTGTTCTTTATTGAGTTCTCCACTGCAGACAAATTTTTGTTTTGGTTGTTTGCTCGGTCAGTCCCCCTAAAATTCAATATTTTAAACGTGACGCTGTGAGAAACAAATGGCTCAACATCTACATCAGCTGCATTGGCTTCAGCTCCACGCAGAGCACTCTCAAGCCTATGTCTATATCACACACACACGAACAGACGAACACGAACACCCATTTACATATACGCACTCTTCCACACACACACTTACAGTCTCGCTACAGCTACACAGCTACTCGTTTGGAATACCGACATATACAGATACAACTATAGAGTACAGACAATATAGGAGGCACCAATACAAGTAGATATAGAATGGAAATACATGGCGCCAGTTTGACGTGATCAGTCATCGAACAGGAATAGTCACAGGGAATAAGAATGAAAGTAAAAGCGTGGGAGGATGAGAGAAATTGTGGGAAACGGGCGATGACTTAATTGTTTGTCTATGATGTAAACAATGGGAATATGGGTTAATGCATTAAGCGTAAACTTTTCTATTTTATACGAATGTAAATTTATAGTGAAGCAGAGATATTAGCGAATTCTCATTATTCTAGTATGTTCATTATGAATTAAAATAGCAAGATTCACTTTCAAATGTAATTATACTTCTTTAAGCTAAAGCCAAATATTTCCCTATATTTGATTTGAAAAGAAACTGACCGTTACAGAAGATTAGAATTGTAGTCAATACCAGGAGGCATTTAAAATGACCTTAGCAACAGGATTCAGGGATGTATTTAAAAAAATTAATACCGCAAATTCTAGTTCGTTCGTCTCAGGTGTAAGCAACCCGCGAGTCGGAATTACTGTTACAGGAAATTAAAAATAATCCTATTTCATAGAATTGCCAAACTAAATAGCTTAAACATCAAAATATTTTGTTATAATCAACATAAATGAAAAATGTTTATAATATTTTAAACGCACCCTGCTTTGATATTCAGTTACCCTAGACAGTCATCTATTTTCAGCCAAACATAGTAATGTATTTCTGTGCATTCCTAGTCCAGTATTTAAATGGGTTCATACCTGAATATTTCATACAATTCTATTCTTCTCTATGGGGTCTCGTGGCCGCATGCCTGAGTGTCTGGTCGCGAATCTGGGGAACCGGGTTTAATCCCGACCGGCGCCAAATGTTTCGAATTTTTAATGGCACAAAATTAACCCCTGTGGTGCACTCTCCACACCAGCAATGAGTGCCCCTGAGGTGACGCCTGGTAAACGCCCGCACGGTATAAATATGTCTTCATCATTACCGAAATGTGTGTACAAAGCAGATTGGTACACCCAGCAATGGGTAATATGCCAAGACGATATATTTATTTATTTACTATTCTTCTCCAGGGTTTCAAAAGAAACCACATCTATAAAATAATTTAAACGTCAACTTTCATTCGCTAACACTAAGAAACTACGAAGGCTATTCAACAAATCTGTGCAAAATAAAATATATATGAATCACTACCACTGCCACAATCAAATTTTGATTTATACAATAGTTATCTTTGTTGTAATCGAAACCTATAATAATTATTAATGCTTATAATTTTAATTGTTATAATTAAAATTGTCGATTAATTTATTTTATTCATTGTATCGAAATACTATAATTGCAATCTGTATAATTAAATTCTAATTCATTTCGAGTCATACACACACTTTCATTTAATAAATATATAGTTTGATTCTCGAAAGATAACTATTCAAGGTCACAGGTTCGAAGAAAAAATACACAGTACTTTTATAACAGTAGCTTAGCAACATTTCATGGTTGAAAGAGAGAGATTATTTGACATGTGTCTATGAGTAAGTTTATATCGAAGTCCTTAATCGAATTTCTAATCAATTCGGATTTAAATAAATCCTAAATCTTGACTGTTTATACCAGAAATATTTAAAGCAATCAAATATATTCAAATTTATTGTAGATTTAATTGGATTTATGACTGATACTGTTGGCACAGCAGCATCGAATGCGCAGAACATTGACTTGTATAAATTTTGACTTTTGTCAATTTTTACTTTACGTTTACTTAGATTGTTCATCTTAAAAATCAATTATTTTTCTTTCTAGGATTAATTAAAAAAAATATATTCTGTTTCTTGTTACGTCCACGGATTTCTCATTGCTCTTCTAATAATTATGCTAACTTATCGTTGACACTATGAAAGATGAATAAATTACTTAGCGTTTTTTTATTGTTTCAGTACTTTCTATTGATTTTTCTGTAAAATCGCTGTTTATCTTGTGAAAGTAAATCGGATTTATGTAAAAATCTCATTGGTAAAGTCGATTTAGAATCCGATTCTAAATTCAATCCAGATCGTTTACATCGTTTTCTTATACACGATTTCAAATCCTAAAGATGCATTCATAAATGAAAATTAGGTTTATGGTTTTTGTTTAGGTTTAAGTAAGACATTCATAAATGTAAGTTTAAATTACCTGCAAATTAGTTTTGATATGTACAGGCATGTGTGTAAATACTTCAAAAACAAAATTAAAATATCGGTAGAACAGTACTCAACGAGACACCTGAAAGCCGTGAAACTGTCATTCGCTTGGTATTGTTGGTTATATGTCAGCAATTAAGTTATGACAGTCTCCATTTTTTCGCATTTGTTTAAAAAGCCGAATCCACCAAGTGGATACTAAATAAAAATGGGTGTATATATCTATATCACTTCAGACTCGTTCTCATTGGTGAAGTTTGTGACGTCATACTAAATCATAAACCTAAAGTTTAGACTTTGCAATGATTAGCTTTATGATTGGGATTTAGAGACCTTAAATTCTGAAGTGTGAATGGAGTAATTACATAATATGCGGCCAAAGTCTTTAAATCAAATGTATAAACCATAAATCTAAACCTAATTTTCATGTGTGAAAGCTCCTTAAATCCATTTAAAGGACGTCGATATAAATATACTCTAAGTAATTGTAACACATAGACGTAAGTGGTGACATTACTTCCTAAAACATTACAAATAACAGTGAAGTATGTCGTAGAGATATCTATAATTATCTATTACACTGCCCTCTGTACTTTATCCAGTGACGACGTTTAAATCAAATTATAATTTCATGGATTATGTCAAGTCTATGTTTTTGTGTTTTACAGAAACGTAAATGAAGAAAAAATCTTTGAGAAAGACATTATTCAAAATAAACTATTTTCAAATAATTTTTAGTTATTTTTTTTTAATTAAGATGTATCCATAAATTTTTCATGTTGCACGCCTATGCATTTATGCATACGAAATGCAGAGAAGTTATCTGCAAGCAGTATTATATCAGACAATTTAAAAATGACCTTGAATAGTCATCTTTCATGAACCAAACTCTATCATCACGGCATAGTATACCCATGCGAATCTGGTGTATACACAGGGGTCACTTTTGTATCATTTAGAATTCAAAATATATTTGGGACCAGACACTCAGGCATATGGACAAGAGACCCCAAGGGATTAGGTAATAATAAGTAAATAAATGTATCATTCGATGAGTAGTGTAAAACATAGGCTTAAGCCTAGAAGATATGACGAAAACATCGTTTGTGTCTTGTGTAGAAATTTCTTATGCATCACCATAAATCTTGTCCAACTTGTTTAGCAAAATAGAAATCTCTTTCTCATAACTCCTCCTTTATACGTATTTTACAAATAATTAAATGCAACATATATTATCTGTAAAATATTCTTGCAGAATGCGTCCAATAAATAAAACTAATTAGCCTGAAGAAACTTAGGTTCATTATAAATGAGTTTATTAATAAAGATTACCCAGTAGATGTTTAAAAAGAATTTGAGATGTGGGCGAGAGAAAGCAAATAAATCATATTTTTCCGGTTGACTTCCACTTACGACAGAAGACATAGTCGTCGACATACATTGTGAGAATTAAATTTTTATTTTTGATACATGGACTAAATGCCCGGATGCAGAAATGTTCATTAACGCCATAGCTCGGGGTTTCAAATACTGACCCTTGGTGTTCACTAAAAATACCCTGAAGAACGATTAGCTGTCTTCCCCAGAAAAAAGACGATCTACCCAGCTGTGGGTTATGACACAAATTTGTTTAAAAAATAAAATTTTAAATCTAGGTATTTTATATCGGAACTGCATTTTTTGTCTTTTAGGGTATAAATTGTCAGTTGACTATAAAGTCCGGATAGAATTGCATGGGCAATAGGTAAAATTCACAGCAATAAAAGGCTTTAGCGTCCCCTGCAACGATTGAAAATGGCTAACATTATATATATATATATATATATATATATATATATATATATATATATATATATATATATATATATATATATATATAAGTAATTTTATGCAAGTCCCATACAGAGAATACCTAGATTCTAAAAAATCATTTTTTAAAACAGTTTTGGGTAATGACCCACATCTGGGTAGACTGGCTTTTTCCCGGGAAAGACAGCAAATTCAGAGTGAGTATGAAAGTTAACGTTTAAATTATTTTATTTAATTTTGCCTTATAAAGTCATTTTTATTTCCTTGGATACGGGCCATTAAAGTTGTTGTTTTATAAACAATTTTATTTCGCTAGCGTTTTAAAGGATTTTATTTCACTAGCGGTTTTAAAGTGTCAACCAACATTGTTGGAATAAATTCAAATATTCAAGGTATACGCGCTGTTCCGTCATGAAGAAGAAGAATGTTATAATTTTGTGGAACGTATGTCTGTTTTGATTCATATCTTTGTCATATGACTCATATTGAATTTCGTAATATCCTAACCTCTAAAACAGTATCAAAATTATTTATTTCTGCCTATTATAATAAAGGGTTTATATTCATAAACAAATTTATTAAATAATTAAGCAATAATTTACAAATATTGAACAATTTAAGAATTTATTTATAGGAGGTTACCTCCCTATATCCACATTTTCAAAAATAATGAGACAAGCTTTCAACATCGAACAATAACTCGAGAGTGACGACGGCTTTAAATTCTTGGAATTTTCGGAAATGTAATTCAAAATAACAGCTTTGGTAACATCACTTAAATTTTTTTGTATTCTCCAGGTGTAAAATTTTTGGTAAGTTTTTTTGTATATTTCTTTTGATTTCTTGGGTAGTAAGTTTTCCATTATTGTATCTTCTTCTCTTCTTCCATTTTCAATTTCTACACAGATATTCGAGTACACTGTATAAACTTAGAGAATTTACTGTCGTTCTCTATGTTCCAATTTATTTATTTTTTTCCTGTAAACAATTCAACTCATGGCAATCACAGATCACTATGGCAACGCATAAAAAAACGCACTTAGCGACTAGATACCCGTAAGCGATTAGCGACATTTCAAGCTTCTGATTTCATTTATAAAAATCTTACACTCAAATCGGAGAAGTTTATTATGGCAAAATTAAATAAAAAGTTGTATTGCACTCGCGGTTAAAATGAATATTATAGATGTGGTTTCTTTTAAAACCCTAGAGAAGAATAGAATTTTACGAAATATTTAGGTATGAAATTTTTGCATGAACCCATATACTGGACTAGAAAAGCACAGAAATACATTACTATATCTGGCTGAAAATAAATAGCCGACTTGGGTAACTAAATATCAAAAAAGGGGCGCGTTTAAAATATTTTAAACATTTTTCGTTTATGTTGATTATAACAAAATATTTTGATCTTTAAACTATTTAGTTTGGCAAATCTATGAAATAAGATTATTTTTAATATTCTCCAACAGTAATTCCGACTCCAGGGTTGCTGTTGCTTACACCTGAGGCGAACGAAATACAATTTGCGGTATTAATTTTTTTAAATACATCCCTGAATCCTGTTGCTAAGGTCATTTTAAATGCCTCCTGGTATTGAGTACAATTCTAATCTTCTGTAACTAGTGATGTTCAATTCCCAGAATTTTTTTTTTTCAAAATTTCGTAGTTCCACAATATTTGTTGGAGGAGTAAGAGTAGGTAACAGGCAGGCATTAGTCACAAACATGCAAAGCAAAATAACAGGCGCCAAAGTATAATATTATCTAAAATAAAATTTCAAAAAAAATCCGGGAAAAAAGTCAAGATATTTTTCCCTGCAAATCGTAGTTGCAGGAATTTCTGGGAATTTTCCCCGGAAAAAGAATTTTTTAGTAGCACATCACTATCTGTAACGGAATACATAATAAGGGTCAGTTTCCTTTCAAATCAAATATAGGGAAATGTTTTCAAAAGAAACCACACCTATTAAATAATCTAAACGTCAACTTTCATTCGCTAGACACACTATACCAAGGGTCAGTATTTGGAAAACCATGATACATTTGTCACGTAGCACTAGTCTCCGGTCTACCATGTTCTGTTACCGGATCATCAAAATAAACAAATTCGCATCAGTTTCCTTATTCTTGTGACATTGAAATCAGTTCCCTAAGGTTCTGCCATGAACATCATTCACCCAAAAAATATTCAAACTGAAACTAACCATCGAAACTGCCCCCGCAAAATGTTTTAAACTTATCTGAAATATTTGCTTACTCTTACGCTTTATCAGCTATGATAATAGTTAGATAATAACAGAGAAAAGTTAAACTTTATGGTTTCACCTGCACGTCTATGGCTGTTATATACGAAATAGATTAAGCCAGAAGAAAAAAATTGCGCTTATATGCTATCACACGGCGCACCCATAGAAGACATGTTTATAGTGACCATATGTTTAAGTTTCACATACTGATAGTTTCAAATAACTACGTTGTCACGACCATGCATGAGTGACTCATAATAAAGAAGAGTTATTATTACATTTTTATTAATTCTATTAGGATAAGAGCCCGTTGAGTTTATTAATACAACGTGCACTTAAATGCATAATTGGATTAAATTAAAACTAAATCGTTGTTTGTGTCAATATATTTTACATTCATACATATATGTGCTCCAGATAAGTTATCTATGCAATATTATTTATTTTCTCTGTTTCGGAATTACAATGTCACATTCTAGCACACGTATTGATGTTAGATTTTTGGTAATATTTTGTTATTTGCGATTGGAATGACTGCAATAAATACACTAAATATCTAGGCAACGAATAAAAAAACACAAATCACTGTCACCAACCTAATAATTCTACCAAATATTTCCCAATAATTGTCAAATATTTTTATAAAAAAAATAATGTAAATGCAAGCCTCAACAGAGAAAATAGTATTAAACACACATCACAGAAGACAATTCAAGCACTCGTTCGTGCCGATGCGCGGTCGTGAACGAATTTTATAACTCGTGCTAGAATACGTTGCCTTCTGTAACTTATGTTTTAATGTACTATTATACCGAGGTTTGTACACTATCACTCAAAAGATTTTGTCCACCTGTAACAGAACGTAAGGGCAAATTTCTCTTAGAACTGTTATTATTAAAATAAAACAGGAATTGCTAAACTATTAAACAAAACACTAGCGTGCCATCAGGTTATTTATTGATATGACCAAAACCTAATTTCGAATTTGGATAATTACTCCAAAAGCATGACCAAAATTAATTTATGAGATTTTGTAAAAAAAAAAAAAACATAATTTCAGGACTTTGGGACGCTACCAATTGCTTCTCAGCTTATACAGTGTGTTCAATAAAAATTTGAATTAAATGTCAATTTGACATCAAAGTTTTTCTTCTTGAATCTTAATTTAAAAATGGAAACAAATTAGAAAACGGTGAATGTCAATGTACTGTATCCTTCTTTATTGTTTTTTCTCCTTAAAATAACATTTAAGATCAATTTTGACGTCTTGACTTTTGAAGTGAATAATGATCAGACTTACGTTTTTCTGTTCATAGCCTACTCCGAGTTAGGAATTTCATAATACACACTGTATTATCCAGGGGCGCGCCGTCACTGGGTGCGATATGTGCGTCGCATACGGGCGACACTCGGTCAGGGGCGACACAGCGAGCAAAATTGTAATAAGACAAGTTTTTTAATTTAATATGCCCGTTTTTCGAGGCTCACATTGGGATCTCGTAAACTATAAGAGATACGAAGTCGATTGAATTAGGGCAAAATTACCCCATTAGTAGTCTATTTTAAAGATGTTTTTGACCCGAAAAATTGTATATGCAAATGATTACTGTACAAAACCCCACATTCGGGACAGTTGTTAAAAATTCAAATCCCGACACGAACGCGGGACCGTTGTTGAATAGCTTACTAAGGTTGCTTTTATATTACTCTAAAGAGAACAACAATAACCTCACCTAACGCATAATACTTGGGCGTTAAGTTGGGTAATGTTGGGGTATATTTAGAGAAATTGCGACAACCATGTCAATTTGAGATCTTAATTTTTTGAACATGGTTCCACGGTCGGTACTCTAGCCACTTCTTTTTATATTCACAAATATCATCCAAATATGAAATTATATGGAATTTTGGTTTGCAAGTCTTTAAGGACCCTTTTTTTATTTTCCCTCAAACGACGATGCTCAGATTGTTTTATCACTATTAGATATCAAGTAATGAAAGAGAGTTTATTTTAGCTTTCCAACGACGTATCTATGTTTCAAGCAGAAAATGCAAGAACTATTAATTTTAAGGGTAAAAACAATTATTGTGGTTTATTTAAAACATATGGTAACTATGAAAAAGTACACAGGCTGTTCAAGTTAACGTGTTCACATAATTGTTGCCCCATTAGAAGACCATTTTAGTGGTGTCGTTATTTGAGAAAAAATCCGTAGGGCACTAGATTAGGCAAAAAAGTAAACTTTGCAGTTTTTTTGTGAATACATACTTTCCAAATATGAAATAGCACTAGATTTTAGTTTGCACCTTTTTAGCCCACTTTTTATGTTCTTTCGAATGGCGATGCTTATAATTGGGGGGGGGGGGCGCCAAGTTGAGCATTGGCACCATAGAACTAATAAATACTTCGTAAATGGACGGAGCGTACACAAGGATAGTCTGGGTTTAACATTGTACAATAAAGACAGCGAGAACCACGTGACTGAGGTCTATTGTCGCTACAAATGTATTAGCGCTCTCGAAATTTCTTGTTTTATTTAAATATAATAAGAAAATTATTATAAATAAAGTATTAAGGATACTAAAAATTAAAATGGTTAAGATGTGCTGTGCATATAATATAAGAAAAATTTTAATTTGATAATAAAGTAGTTTAATAGTCTTTGGCCAGTTAATAATATATTAATTTGCTTATTACACTATTAAAATACAAAAGTTACTAATAATCCATAAAATTATTTATTAAAAATCATTAGTTTTATTAATTTTATTCAACTTTTCCTGTTGCCTTACAGAGCGTACACGGTAGTCGTACCACGTAACTAAGGTTTACGTTCTTCTATCGCTCTCCCACTGCAGGACTTTGTGTATAGCTATCTCTCTCTAATGTGGACCACACAGCACACTGCGTACGGTTATAGGCAAGACTCCATCCATATGTATTTATAAGATCAATGATTAGCACACGGGCGACAAAATGGTACGACGCGCCCCTGGTATTATCCCGCCGATCGTAACAGAACATTCAATAGCGTTCCGTATGCACACTTCTAATTTACTAATCTCGAACATTCATATTGTATTCGCTCGGCAATTTCCGCCATAATTTGTTCGAATTCAAAACTATTTTATAACTTTAAATTCTGGCAGAATTGGGTAAGAATAATTATTACAGATTTGATTATAACTCAATTTTCAAACTAGCCGTAAATAAAAATATCAAGTACAAACGATACAAACGTAGTCTACTACTACTAAGAATAAGGAAAAATCTCAATTCGGATCGATTTTGAAATCCAGTAGAATATGAAGATACAAAATCGAGGCTCTGTTCACTTCTTGGGCATATTCTAGCAAAGTTCGATGGGACATAACAATATTTACAGAACATGTTTACATAACAGTTTATATTACACTTATTTTAGAAAACATGAAAATATCAGTTTATAAAACATTATAATAAATTTGTCACCACAAATTCAAAGTTTACAATAACTTTTCTATTTTATAAACACATTGAAGCCAATACAAAAACACATACACAACATCTATCCATTCTTCTGTTATATTTCTGTCACTCTCCACTATGGACAATGTATTACCAATCCATTTACAGCAACACCAACCCTCCTGTAATGTAACCTTGACAGATGTATGTTGTGATAACGTCCCCCTAGCTTCTTGTAACTGTAGCCGTCTTTAGCACCTCGGCGAAGATAAGATTTCCGAAGTAACGCTTTCAATATGGAGGAGTTAGTGGAGTTAGTTTTTGTAGGAACTAAAATTAGATGTTGTTTTAGAGAGAGGTGTGATTTAGAATAAATAAGGGGAGGTTTTTATAAAACTAAATAAAGATGGATAAGATTATAAAAGACGGTCATTATCACTTCAATGTCAATTCTACAAATTTTCGACCAAACAAAAATAGAATTTTCAATATTCACGTATTAAAAATTAATAATAAATGGAGTCTAAGGTTAAAAATAACTAAAACTAATAAAATTACCCCTTAACCTTAAAATTTAATAAAAACTTAGTGCCGGATTAAGGAAATATGGGGCCCTAGGCAAAGAGTTTACGTCGGGCCCCTACCCTCCTCTACCATTTTTTACCTTTCGTCACCTTTACGTAAGGAAGGTATTGTCTTTAGTCAAAAAATTCGATGATGAGTTTTTAATGAAGAAGCACGTTTTAGGGTTCCTAGAATACGATTTTACTATTTTTACGATGATGTCTGTATGTATGTATGGATGGATGTATGAATATATGTATGTGACGATTTTTTCCGATCGCATAACTCCAATACCAGTTTTCCAAAAATTATAATTTTTGCGTATTTCTTTTCTTTAGATCCATATGAAGAGGTGATTAGATTTTGGAGATAAATGGTCGACCGGAAGTACCCTACTTTGAAGATTTTAACAGTTTTTCTTGAAAAAATGCTGTTAAATATCACTTTTTCACATTTAATGTTATTATAAATATTTAAGAATATTTTATTCTCTATACGATTTGATTACATTTTATACTTCATATTCAATTGATATAGAATTAAAAACTTATAAAGAAATTAAATTTCACAAAGCAGCCAGCTGTACTATAAACATGGAAACATCTACTACATTAAGAAAATACTGATTGACAAATGTCAGTGTCAAAGTGCAATTTACATAATATGTTTGAGTTATAATTTTACTGGAAATATACAGAATCTTACAAGAAACTTTCTGTATGGAATTTGTACGAAATACATAGAACTGACTGAAGGTAATGTACTGGAAATATGGAATCGTTTGCAAAAAAAAACTTACTGTGTGGAATTTGTACAAAATACATACAACTGACGGAAGATAATGTGCTGGCCACATCAGATTTTTTACTCAATAAAGTTAAAAACGAAAATAAATAGGTACAATATTGAAATTTTGGTTATTTTATGATATAATGCACATACAAAATTTAAAGAAAAAATAATCGAAAAATGAAATAGAACCTATGCAACCTTGCAACACAAGTTAGAAAATTATAAATCTAAAATAAACTACATAAAAATAATATCTATTACAATATAAATAATAGTATACATTAAAACTTTTTTTTCGTACTTTTAATTCAGTGAATTTAGTAATCAAATCTTCATAATTTAAAAACTCGCTTAAAACATAATTTTCAATAAGATAAACTGTTTAATTTTTGTTGTCCTAAAGTACTTCTCAAATATTTTTTTTTTCTCTTTTGAGAACTGAAAATATTCTCTTTCCACATGCAAATTGGCAAATTTAGATATATTCTTAAAATAATATACAAATTTGGGAAAATTGGTGAAATCAAACTAAATTATAGACCTAAAGTTTGGACCTTGCAATGTTAGCTTTATGATTTGGATTTACAGACCCTAAATTCTGAACTTTGAATGCAGTCATTACATAATATGCGGCCAAAGTCTTTAAATCTAAAGTATAAACCACAAATGTAAACCTAATTTTCATGTTTGAATGCACCTTTAAGGTACATTCACAAATGAAAATTAGGTTTATGGTTTTTGTTTAGGTTTAAGTAAGTCATTCATAAATGTAAGTTTAAATTGTCTGAAAATTAGTTTTGATATGTACAGACATTTATGTAAATGCTTCAAAAACAAGATTAAAATATCGGTAGAGCGGTACTCAACAAGACACTTGTGCGCCGTGAAACTGTCATTCGCTTGGCATTATTGGTTATATTTCAGCAATTAAGTTATGACAGTCTCCATGTTCTCGCATTTGTTTAAAAAGCCGAATCCACCAAGTGGGTTCAATAAAGATGGGTGTATATATCTATATCATTTCAGATTAGTTTTCATTGGTGAAGTTTGTGACGTCAAACTAAATCATAAACCTAAAATTTGGACCTTGCAATGTTTAGCTTTATGATTTGGATTTAGAGATCCTAAATTCTGTACTGTGAATGGAGTCATTTAAATCTAAAGTATAAACCATAAATCTAAACCTAATTTTCATGTTTGAATGCACCTTTAGTCTTTTATATTTTATGTTAACTATACTAGGTTTATATGACAGACATGTTTATTTACAGTAATTAATGTAACTATATTTGCGTCCTGTAAATATTTCTCTCATGTAATGTAGCACTAACTATTATGAATTACTTTTAAATTAAAACAAACATGTCACAAAATGATCCATCACTTCTTTTTATTTTTTCTTTTTTAACCGAATCTACATATGCTTCATCACGAGTCTAACATAAATATTTAATTTTTAACGATATTTGCGACTTGTAAGCCAAATATTTTCTTAAAACATCACGACTGATATACTTATGAAATGTAAACATACAACACAGATCTCCGCTGTAAAAATAAACACAATAATATGCGCGAGAACATTATTGTAAAAATGGTGGCATTTTTCATACTTGAACAATTAAATTTGCTTTAATTTTATTAGAGAAAATTAGGTGAATCGTAAAAACAACAATATGCTTTCTGCAAAACACGGAAGCAAAGAATAAAGAAAATAATTTTCTTACATTCTTTTCTCCATGCATTTAAATAGAACACAACTAGAATTTTAAAATAATTATAATATGTAGAGAATAAATTTAATTATACAGGGTGTTAACCGCGACACCTGAACATAGGACTTTAACATGTATAACAGGGTTGGCCTGATTTAAATCATGCTTCAATTTTTTTTCTTAATCATAGATTTAAATCAAATATTATAAAATATATTTTATGTTGAAAAATTAAGTGTTTTTCAAATTATTTTAGATACTTACAGAGTTAACAAAAAGAAAATTCTACTATTCTAGTATAAATGGTAGTATAAAATAAAAATATAATACATATATACCGGGTGTCTGCTTTTTTTATGGACAACAGGAAATTTTCATTTATTTGTAAATTCTGCCCTATTAATTTTAGAAATAAAGTGTACATATAAAAAATGTTCAGAATTAAATACTGCATCAAATGAGCCTAAATAGACCAGAAAGGTGTGACGGTCAAACTTAGGCGCGAAATTCAAACTCAGTTCATAACGCTGAGAACATAATTTCAATCCCCGTGTATTTCTTACCAAGGAAATTTTTGCTCAACTTTAAAGGCCGAAAAATCTCATAAAAGTAAATCTCTTATGCAAAGCATTATACGTAGCATCTAGACCGATCCTTTATCTCCAGATTCGTTCGATAATATTCACATGAACTCTGCACAGTTTATAATTATTTAAATAATAATATAACACTACAAAATTCATGAACGTATGTTCTAGTTTGATCGTGCATGCTTCATCTTCTATTGTGCTGTCCTATTTACTGGTGGGTCAACGACATACGGTATCCTTGCTTGCACCAAGCATTTTAATTTCTAATAATTTTCTTACTTTACCTTTTCTACATGTTTAAACTGTTGCAATCTATTACTGAATAAAGAAACTATCGAATTCTTAGCAAGAGCTGTTTAAATTCTTTTACAAAATATCTTTTATTTGTCTGTAAAATTAAACTCCTAAATGAAACCTATACTAGGGAATTCAAACTATGAACTCGCGCCAAAGGCAAATTCTAACCTAACTTTTCTGGTCTATTTATTGATATAATAGGTTCTTGTCATGAGATAAACGTAAAATAAAATATCCGTTTTACAGATTGCCATGCAAGGCATGTTTTGACCTGCTTTATTTAGGTAGGCATGGTTTAAGTTAAAAGTTTCAGGCGCGCGTGGACACCTTATATACTACGTATAAGCAAAAATTCAAATGTATTCTTTGGGGCTTTATTACATATTTCGTTTTGTTTATGAAATAAAATATTTATAGACAAATGTTAAACAGACGAAAAAGTAAAAACGAATGACGAATGACTAATGACCAGCAGCTGAGTGATACGTGGATAACTTCAGGTCAAATGAAAATTTTATTTATAAAAATGAATAGAATGATGTTATGTTAATATATTATAGCATTTCTATCTAATATTTAGATATGTAATTCTCAATTTAGAGTCTATATATTTTTTTCTTTTAGAAATTATGTGTTGATAGAATAAGGCTGTATGAAATGAGTCTGAACTTGCAGTGTGAAACGCTGACGTTATAACATGGCTGGTTTTTTGCAACTTTTTAAAAATATCATACTGTAAAACGATTTTATACAACAAAAAATTAGACAATGCTTCTTTGAAACAAAAAAAAAACCAAACAATTTTTTTGCATGACCTCACTAGACACCGGTTGAGGTAGAAATTATAAGAAAATCGTTCAGAGTAATAAAGTAGAAAAAATAATTAGTTCTACCCAACGCATTCATTGTTACATACATTTACGTCCTCTCTAAAACATGTATTCTTCTTCAAGAATTATTATCTCTGTACTATATTCTGTAGGTCTGTAGGTAATTCTACTACACCTACTATAGAATTATCATAAATACATCTGCTCAGTACACGCTTATGTTGTAACAATACACTATAAAATATAACAAAACATTATCGTTCTTACCGGAGTCGCGTGGAGTCCGGGGTCCGGCCGGCTCCGGGCGACGACAAGGACGACACTAGTGACACGACCAACGCTCGCTACCTGCAATAAATCATACATGTTACATGTCATACTATACATGGGAACATGGGGCACGAGTACAAATGCAGAATGAGATGTTGTGGACAAGCAGGGTGAATACATTGCAGGAATGCTCCAAATGTACAGAAATTCTATTCAATTACGAACATTGCTAGTTACAATATTTTATTCTTATACCACAGCGCAATATCTCAACTTCAATTATAGTGTTTTCCATTTATATATTTAGTTTTGCACTTAGTGTAGCGAATGACGTCATGCCCGGCACTAGTTATTGGTACAACACATGCGTAGAGCATTTTAAATGAAACATGTTATAAAAGTGCTGTGAATATTTGTTAGCTGGAACCGTCAAATAGAGAGGTTGCGTAGCAATGGATATCGCTACACAAGATTCGAGCTGTGAAGACTTAATTTTTTACATCCATTGTACGTACACATATACTTTATACAACTCAAAATACAGGGCCGACGCTAGGCGGTAAGCGTGGCAGAAGGAGGCGAACAGGTAGAGGGCGCCGAAATTTTTAAAAAATTAAAAAATAGTTATAGATTTATCAAGAAAATTACGTAAAATTCTTCAAATATATATATATACATATATATATATATATATATATATATATATATATATATATATATATATATATAATAATAATAATAATAATAATAATAATAATAATAAATACTCTTAAAATACGTTTATAAAAAGCAAATAAAATGTAAAGTATGTCTTTCCAATTCGGAAATTTAAATGCCCAAACTCAGTTTTACACTTTTAAACGCCCCAACACAGCGTTATTTTCAATTTTTTATTATTGTCTTGTTTTCGTGTATTTATCTTTTTTCTTTCATGCCACATCTTCATCTCTTATAATAACGAAGATCCCAACAGCGCGGGTAGAAAACGGGCCTCCTTTATAAGTATCATTTTTGTAATGTGGATAGTTAATATTTAAAGAATTCATTAATATTTTCTTTATAATAAAATTATTCGAAATACGAATCGTGATTTTTTTTAAATATTGATAGGGGGGGGCGCCATTTTATAGGCTGCGGAAGGGCGCCAAATACCATACCACCAGCCCTGATATGAATTTGACAGACTGTACTGCCAAAAACTGACAATCGTAGAAAGTGTAAGACAGTGCGCATTCAGTTAGGTTCAGTTCACTTGAAAATTGTAAATCAAACACGTAAACTCAGCTAGTGCGCGCGAATATATTGTAACGTTTTTATTTATTAGACAATTACTATTAATTAAAATAAAGGTTCAGTAAACTATAACTATTAAAAAAGGAATTAAATAATGACTAATATTAAACAATTATTAAAAACTAATTAAGTCTAAAACTATAATAAACTAGATAACACTAACACTATTTATTTAACCAATTAACACTACTATTTATTTCCACGATCTTACTAATTATTTATTTCACTACGCGTTCCAATCTTAGACTGCCAGTCTGTTGCAGACTCTTGTAGACTGTTTACGCGATATTTATATCACTATATATATATATATATATATATATATATATATATATATATATATATATATATATATATATATATATGTCACTATATACTTATATCACGTTCAACTGTCCGCCTACCGACCTCCCCAGCGTCTATATACTCAACTGACTCAACAGCGACTGTATATTCAACTGCTCGGACAGAAGTCGCACCTTTCACCTCACTGTCTGTCTATTTATGTAACTATAACGTTCTCCTTCCACAGCCTCAGTATCATCAACTATCCGTATGCCACAATTCTTCAACACCAATGCCGAGTATCCAGTCCAACTCGCTGTTACTTTCGTTGTATACCTAGCTTCACATTACTCGTCAACACTACCGAGTATTCACTTCCACAGCTATCCCAGTATACCAGTAACTTCTAGACTCGCCGTTACTGTCCTCGTACACTATAGCTTCCCAATACGCGTCAACACTACTGAGTATTCACATCCACAGATATCCCAGTATACCAGTAACTTCCACTCGACACTGTACTGCATACGCTCACTACGATACTGCTGTGCTTCTCAAAATCACTAACACTCTATGTGAATATCTCTATGTCCCTGAATGTAACTAACTATCGAGCATAGCTGCGTCCCTTTTATACAACTGCCATTACCTTCTAGGAAGCTCTAGAATGTTCGACCGCATAATAACAATGAACACAAAAGGTTAAGGCGAGCGCAAATAATTAAACATGTCGCGACTTGTTTGTTTACGTAGCCCGGCTGCTAGCGCGATTGCGTCATCGCTATAAATAGACACTCGCTTATTGCTGCGGCGACGGCGGTGGCGACAGCGGCGGCGGGAGTTCCACGTTACAATATAAATGGAAAACGAGTTATGCAGTGTATAAAAGTTTGCACTAAATATGTAAATGGAAAACGCTAACATTAGGTAACGAGTAAGCTAAGGTTCGTAAAAAGATTAAATTTCATATTTTGACAAAAATATGCCACGAAAGAATAAAAAAATTATTAAAAAAATATATTGACAGCAATTGTTTGAAACTTAATCCGATTAAAATTATTCACAAGCATTCCACACAACAAAAGGCGAAAGTACGGTTTTATCTTATTTAAATTCAAATATGTTATTGCATTTTTTATTCCAAATGAAGAATATCATAAATATGTAAATCTTGAATTACCATAGTTAATATTATAAATAAATAAACATAATTAATTTATATCCACGGAGATTTAAAAAGATTTTTAGACATAAACACTGTCAGATAGAATATAATAAATATTTTATGAGATTTATGTGTGAAGTAAACTTTAAACAATTATGATTCTTATCTAGAAAGTTGAAGAAGTTGCCTTGCAAGATTGGATTAACTAAATTTGGAAACTTTAATTTTTGTCTGACTTATGTTGATGGAATAAAAAAGTGTTACAAAGAAGAGTGCCATCATCGTAAATACCAGTACCTATTGTAACGTTTTTATTTATTTGGGTAAAGTGTAAAAATCAAAGGATTATTTTTAATTAAAATAAATGTCTATTAAACAATACATAAATATTAAGAAGATAATAAACATTTATTTTAATTAATAATAATCTTTTGATTTTTCCCCTTCACCCAAATAAATAAAAACGTTACAATGGGCCCGTCAATCAGGTTAATTATTCGCTTTTAAGACTTTTTAATATAATATTGATGGTTTTCATACTCACCACGTGTCATTATTATAATTAAAATAGTATTTAAACTATTTTCTATTTGTAATTAAATACAACAATGACAGTATTGATTACAATAAGCAAAACATATTTCATCATAAAAGGTAATCCAGCATTTACATTCCTATTTACTAAATGATTACAACAATGACATGTATTGAGATTACAATAATGAAAATATAAATTATAATATAAATTTATTTAATAAGTGCATTTTCTTTTGATCTTAATAAAAAATTACTCCGATATATTAAAGATGAGTATGTTAGAGAATGTGTAAAGCCAATCGCGAATTTATGAGCAAAATATACATGGTCCACTATATAGTGATATTTCCACAGGGTAACTGGACGACTAAAAAATTTAATTACATTATTATCGGTATAAAAATACGATATATATATATATATATATATATATATATATATATATATATATATATATATATATATATATATATATATATATATATATATATATATATATATATATATATAGTAATTTTTATTTCGTTTTCATTTATTTATATTCAAAATTCATATGCGACATGTAATTTCCAAAAAGCCGAAGACTTGAACCGGCCCATTGGTGTCAGGTGTGGGGTACTCGGGAAGTTACTGGTATACTGGGATAGCTGTGGAATGGAATACTCGGTAGTTTTGAGGAGTATTGGGAAGCTAGGTATACGGGGACAGTAACGGTGAGTAGAAATGGATACTCGGCAGTGGTGTTGAAGAGTTGTGGCATACGGACAGTCGGTGATACGGAGGCTGTGGAAGTTAGAGAGTTAGTCCGTCAGAAGTACAATTAGATAGTTAAATAGTTAGAAACATAAAAAGACAAACAGTGAGGTGAAAGGTGTGAATTCTGTCCGGGCAGTTGAATATACAGACGCTGTTTAGTCAGTTGAGTATATAGACTCTGTGGAGTTCGGTAGTTCGGACCGTTATATAAATAAATAGAGACATAAATAGTCGAAATAAATAATCAGTAATAATATCCTGTAAATAAATAGTCGTGTAAATTGTTTAAATAACTAGTTTCAGTTTTAATATTTGTTTAATATTAGTAATCGTCAATGTTATTATCCTTTAAATATTATTTATCGTTTTAATAAACATCTATTTTAATTAATAATGATTCTTTGATTTTTACACTTCACCCAAATAAATGTTACATTATATTCGTATAACACGAACACAGTTTAAGTTTTATAAGTAGGTACAGTCAATATTTGGATTAAACATTTTATCAATTTAATTCGCGCATACTCATATATCATATATGTATTTAAGTGATGTCACCATATTTCCGAGCATATTTCAATTAGTTGGACTTTTTCCAAAATATTATTTTTCTTAAAATATTTTGGTGTTTTTAGTATCGAGCTGTTGTTTAAAATATAAAAATATATCTACTAAGTAATCCCCTTTTTACCTCACGCCATAGGTAAGGGAGGTAGGTAATGTTTTCGACCCAAAAATTCGATTCCGAGTTTTTAATGAATACAACACGTTTTTACTATTTATACAATGATGTCTGTGTGGTGTGGGTCTATGTGTGACGATTTTTTCTTCCACTTTTATATCAAACTGCCAAAAATTTCTATTCTTCGTATTTAAACTTTCTGCATAAATATAAAGAGTTGATCAGATTTTGGGTAAATTGTATAACCGGAAGCGATACTTTACTTAAAGCTCATTGCTATATTAAACATAGAATTGGCGGGAGGTAATGTACTGGCCACATCAGATTTTTCTATTATTCTTCAACAAGAAGGTATGTTTAGAAAAAATAACAAAATTGAAAGTTGTAAATTATGTCATCACTTGACAAGCACAAAATTCGACAAGTGGTACTCTTTAAACCCTAAACCACTTTGAGTTAATTGTTGGTCATAATGACACTAGAGGTACTACATACAAACGGATGCCCCTCGGGATGCCCAAACGTACTTCAATGTTCAATCAAATTATATTTTTCACATTTACCCTGTTTCATTATGAAAACGAGAGAGAGAGAGAGAGAGAGATGTTTATATTACATTACATAAAATTTGCATGAAACATTACGGACTTTTATACATTTTAAGATAATTTTATATATAAATTATTGAATTTTTTATTTTTGTCAGTAAAGAAAAATAACAACCATTTGCATTTTTACTAGTTATTTTCTGAATTTCAACATGTATAATTGTTCAAAAATGAATTAGCGTCAATTTTACAATGGCGTTCGGTACTAAAAAAAGTTGCATATATTTTGTCATATTGTGAAAACATAACTAATTTTAAATGATTTTGTACCAAAATATTTTTAAAATAAAAAACTTTTCATTCATAATTTTACTAAAAACGATTAGCACTATAACGATATGACGTCACAACTGTATTTTTGTATCAGTGTACCGAGCGAAAAGAATATAATTTAAATTATTCAAAACTTGTGCAAATAAAATCCATATATTTATATATGGTTCTATTGTACATGAAAATATATGAAACATTTATCATTTTTATTAAAATAAAACATTTTTATTCAAAATCTTTATAACACAGATTTTTTCTTTGACAAGGTACAACTATAGTTTTCTGAAAGTGACAGGCGTCACTAGTTAACTCTCCTTGACATAAATTTTTGGCAGAATTAATGACATTGGCAGATATAAACAACTTAGTCAGTAGGCAAAGTAAAATTGAAGATATGAAGTCACACTAAATTAATTAAATGTTTAAAAATTATATTTCAAAAACTATACACATTTGGAAAGTGTAAAGCTATTCTAAAACTATTCACAGCTACTTTTTTTTAATGCGTAATGATAATGCATAATATATAACTTTAATACATAGTGCTAATACGTAAGTTTAAGAAAAACAGCATTTTCTGCAACAAAATTTAATTGATAATTATTATGGCAGGAAGGGATTGCTGAAACGTATTACCTTATTTCATTTTTTATTTTTTTTTGAGCACATGGTATTGCAAATGTGGTACTAGATGCAGGTATTTGTTTTCTTCGAAATTGAAAATTTTGAGATTTTTCGCAAATTCATTTTGACAGCTTTCACAAATTTACTTAATGCGTAATGCATACAAGTTTAGAGTTTGCAAACTTTTGTTGCTATGCATTGTGTTTATGCATTAAGCGTTAATATTAAAACTAGCTGTGAATGAAGCTTAACAAACGCTAAAATTCATCTATTAAAACTTTCAGAAAAAAAATAATTTAAAAATGAGTATAGCATCGAAATTATTAAGCGTCAAATCCTGATGTGATATTTTTCTAAGAAATAAGTTATCCATGGTTTAACCGACAGTTGTAAAATTGCTCGTAAAGATGTATCCAGGGAGATTCCAAAATTAATAATCTGATTATTTGAAAATGATAATTCACAAAATGATATGACTATATTGAGAATATTTAATTTACAGTTTCGCATATAAATAAGCCATTTTTGAAATAAAGGTATTTTTGATCTATCTACACCTGCTACATCTAAAATTCCTAGTTATACTTAAAAGTAGGTAATTGATTAAAAAAAAAATGTTTCCTTATGGTATTAATAGACAAGACCAAATTTATAGTCTAGAAATTATTTTAAAGTAAATGGTTTTTGGATCCGAGCTGAGTCACTTTATACACTTTACACGTTGTGTCATCAATTTATTTATGCACTATTATAATTTACCGGCTTTCTATGAACCATTTGGTGTCAGGATAATGTTTATCTGATATTCAAAAGCCAAAAGACAGGTTGAAATCAATGTGGAAAGTCCTGAAATCAATTTGCGGTTTCGCTGTTGCCGAATGCGACTGCTGACTTGTTCACAATGATTAGCAGTGACATCTGTCAAACATGTGTTCATAACCGTCTATCCCATTATGGTTTCCGGATAGGCTAACTCAGTTTTTCGCTATCTCTAATGAACATTCAATCTCAACGCATGTTCCAGTCGAATTCAACGCACAAACACAAATAGACAGAAAACAAATATAGAGCATTACATTTCATTTTCCTGATTCTCAACTTCCATTTCGATACCAATACCAGTAAATACTCTATACGTGCCCAGATTAATAATTACTGAGTTTACATGCAGTTTTGATACAGTTTTTATATCGTTTTCAGTTTTAATACAGTGTCAAAACGGTTTTGAGTTATCACAAAACTAAAATTCATGGATTTGACTTGAAAACTAGTTGCAAAACTACTCATGTAAACACTTAAAAGTCAGTTTCGATATGGCGCATGCGTACATAGCACGTTTTTTCCGCTTTGTGTTACTAAGCTACACATAAACTGACAGTTGTGTAGTTTTAGTGCGTAGTGGCATGAAGTAAAAAAAATATTTGGAATAATGGTGAAACGAAGTATTTGGAGTGAAGAGGCTCTTACATTTACATCAGCCAAATACGCATGCGCTGAAACTGTTTTCGAATAGGGTATTCTCTGAGTACTACCAATATTAAAAATTTATTAAAAATATTAGTGTTGATAGGTAAACAACAGAGAAAAAACAAAAACTCATATTATAAATTAATTGTTACAAAAGATATAAAGCATTTAAATTTTGCTGATGTACTAGATGACCTTCCAATGGGAGACCAGTTGAAATCCCTACTCCAAGTTCGAATGATATAAGACGTCGCTTGAACCACTGATAGTACACCGCTGGTACTGTACAACTAGTACGTCACTATCACGTGACACAACAGAAACAAATTTTAAAAATTAATATCTCGCTTATTAAAAGGAATTTTTAACTCGGGTTTTCACAGGTTCTCTTAGATATACCTGTTCTTTAAGAAAAATAAATTAAAAAATATGAGAGAATACCCTATTAATCTGTAAACCTGTTCTGAAAATTGCATGTAAATGGTTTCGCATAATTTTGACAGCAAACTGAAACCATTTTCAAAACTGCATGTAAACGTGGTAAATAGTTCAGCCTGTTTATATTTTCAAACAAATTATAAAATATACGCAAATGGTGAGAAATTTCTACAAATTTCTTTCATCTGTTAAAAAAGTACCTTTTTAACCTCCCGCTACCCTTGGTAAGGGAGGTATAGGGATCGTGCTAAAAATCGAATATCAAGATTTTGGTAAATGACCACGTTTTATAAGGTCCCTAGAATCCAATTTTAGCATTTTCACGATGCTGTCTGTGTGTATGTGTGGATCCTCAACTCCAACACTATCACTCAGAAAAAATTGAAACCTTGTATTTCGAACTTTTTCTGCAATGGAAAGAGACCATTAGATTTTGGTGTAAATCGGATAACCGGAAATGGCATTTTACTAGAAGCTCAAAATAGTTTTTCTTCTCCTTTACATGTTATTTTTTCGACATTAATGTTATTACAAAAATTAAAGATTATTAAATTTTCTACAGATTTGCATTAATACTTTTCTATATATTTTATGGATAAATTTATAAAATTATCTATAATTTAAATCCCGGAACTACGTTTTAAACAAACAAAACTCCTTGGTTGCGCAGTTATTCAAATGTATGTAACTGACAGATAAATGTCACTGTCAAAGAACTAATCATTTCAAATTAATAATAGTATCTAATGTTTTAAAAAGAAAAAAGTAAATAGAACAATAGGAAAGGGAATCAATACAGTTTCCAGCATAAATAAATATAAAGGTATGTATTTAGATTAATAAAAATTAACGACTCAGAAAAATGTTTAAGCTAATCCTCATTTTTGGATTAGTGAATTCTATTCTATCCCGGTATTTAAAATTTAATCTTCATTTTATTATAACACCTGTGGCGCAATGGTTAGAGCAACGCCCCATGTCATGAGTGCCCTCGGGGCTCTGGGTTCGACTCCCACTAAGGCATGGATGTGTGTGAATGTGAAACCACTCTGTAATTGGTATTTAATCTTGTTGAGAGGCTTTAAAAAAAGGTAGTTACTTGGATTAGATTAGACTATAATTTAAGAAATAAACTGTCCAAAAATAAGGATTAACTTAATCTTTTTGTGACTTGGGCTGTAAATGGCGGAAGGTATTGTGTTGGCCACACCAGATTTTTTCCTGTTTATTAGTTGTAACAGTAGATTCCTTATTATTTTTCATTTTAAATATTATAGTTAGTTGTTAGGTTATCTTCACATTTTAGTTTTTTCTTAGGCCCAGTTTTACCCTAAATATTTGTTCTACCTTCTATAAACGAATAAAATAAAATTGCTTCTTTGTTTTAGTTCCAAATTTCACCACCAGGTTCGCATTCTTATTGAAATATTCCAATCAAACAAAATATTTCGATGTCTTATTGGTAAAAGCAAATTTTGTCTTAAACCTGGTGATATTTAAAAATATTCGATTGCAATATTTTTCATAGGTCCACTATAATTATATTTAAAATTTACGGTATGCGAAACAAAACTAAAAAACGTACGTAGAGAATAAAACGTCCCATAATTCCCTCTCCATATGTGGTCTGAAGATGCTTGGCATTCTTGCGAATATACCCGACGCCCACGCATATGTATGTACACAGGCCACCCTTGATCCATACCGCAGACGAACAAACGAACATAGGACAAAAGACAGTTGGAATGCTGCAGTTGACAGCTGTCGCTTTCGCGTGTTTCAATCAAAATAGCCATGGAAATGCGCGATGCCAACGCGCGTTTCAGGTGGAAATAAATGAAGCCTGAATTGCGATTTTTAATCAGAGGAAAAAGGATAGTAATAACAATTTTAAATGTGTGGATACGCAGGTCTGGATTTATGATTTACAGTAGGTAATACAGACCCCAGAGCGAGAAGACAGTGGAGGTCCCCTTTCAATAAACTAAGTCTGGATCTGTACCTATTTTTGCGTTATGCCTCCCACATTTGGGTACATTTTTTCTATCTATCTATTTAGGGCTTGAGTACAGCTGTCGCCGTTTACCCTTTCAACCGGGCTCACCGAGCCTCAGTCCTCAGTGCTTTACCACTACCGTACTACCGGTTGGATTTCAGCCATTACTGCATTTAAGATGTATAAGTGGCCAGCTTATAGCATCCGAGTCAGGCCCGGATTACCCATAAGGCCAACCTAGGCCATGGCCTAGGGCGCAGGCACGGAGAGGGCGCACAAGTAGAAGTTGGAAAAATGGGAAAACGGATAGAGAGAAGCGCCTGCAGTTACCAGACGACGTAAACAGTCACATTTGCTGTAACTATACGAAATCAGTATAGTAAAGTGATTGATAAATCCTGTTGAGCTATAACAGTTGTCGAAGATTTTAAATAATTCTAATATTTATATACCAGCTGTCTACTATTTATGAATCTTAACAAATACAATGGTCAAATTTTCATTGCTGTAATTTCTGTCCTATGAATTGTAGAATACAAGTATAAATACGAAAACTCTTCATAATTAAAAACTGCATCTAATAAGTCCAAAATTATTGTTTACTTGCGTTTTATTCGAGAGACAGAGATGCAAAATAAAAGTTGTAATCTTTAGCTACTTATAAAAATATGCTAAATGTATCTTTGATGGCTTATAATAGTAGGTATATTAAAAAACAACTTTGGAAAACGAGCCGCTTTGCGGTGATTTTTACAAAGGACGAGTACGACCACAGTCCTTATTAAACATATTTATATACTACTTTTTCTATTCGGGTAATTTTATAATTCTATAGATTTTTAATAAATGCACTTGTAAAATTAGTTACGTTGGTAGCACTTCCCGCTAACAAACTGAACTTCACAGATGGAAATTCTTTGTTGACTGACAGCAATTTGATGTTGATATGTCATTTATGTATCAATTTTTAAAAGCAGTCAGTCATACCACCTCTAGAAAAGCTCCAAAAACAGTACGTTTATAGATCTTCATAACAAGTTTTTAATGCGTTTATAGACTCACAAAGACACCGATATAGAAAAACAATTTAATGAAATCAAGCATTAATAAAATTCGGTATATATTGAGAGAGGGAGGGGGGTGCAATAATGAATTTTGGCCTAGGGCGTAAAGAAATGATAATCCGGGCCTGATCCGAGTGTGATAAATACAAGTAACTGTATTTATTTTTTACGACAAATCACACATTTACTGAGTTTACATGCAGTTTTCAAACCGTTTTCAAAACGTTTTTAGTTTTGAAAACGCCATGTATACAGTGTCAAAACGGTTTTGAGTTATCTCAAACCAAAATTAAAATTCACGGGTTTGACTTGGAAACTAGTTTCAAAACTACTCATGTAAACACTTAAAATTCAGTTTTGAAATTGCGCATGCGTATATAGCATGACGTTTCTGTCGCCTCGTGTTACTTGGTGTTACTAACCTACAAATAAACTGACAGCTGTGTAGTTTTAGTGCGTAGTGCTACAAAGTAGGAAAAATAATTGGAATAATAGCAAAACGAAGAATTTGGAGTGAAGAGGATCTGTTACTTACATCAGTCAAATGCGCATGCGCCGAAACTGTTTTCAAATCAGTCCGTAAACGTGTTTTGAAAATTGCATGTAAACAGTTTCGCAATATTTTGACTGAAAACTGAAACCATTTTCAAAACTGCATGTAAACGTAGTAATTGTCGGTCGACGGGAATCGAACGCACGGACCATTGTTCGGGGGGGGGGGGGGAATAGTAGGGACATCACTGCGAGTTACGAGATGTGCGCTAAACCGCTCAGCCACCAAGCCGACAATTTTTTTATACTTTTAGATATAGTACAGTTGCGTGCCAAAGTAGGTACTGAGCCAAACTTATTTTATCTCTTATAAAAGAATATATTTTTTGTAATATGAGTACATTCACATATTACATCAGTGTTACGAATGTTAATTACAATATCATTGGTATACTTGACATGATTCAAAATTTATTTTCATTGAATTTTATAGTACAAGCGAAATTGTCCGTGATCAAAAATATCGAGCCGTTATGTTGTTCAGTGTTTATGTATAGAAAGTGTCTTCAGTCCCGAGCACCCACACTAAATTCACGCTTGGAAAACTATTGCCGAGTTTTGTGCATTAGGTACAGGTTTTTGTTGGTGTTTTTAGAGAAATATACCAAGCTAAAGTAAGGTGATCAACGCGTTACTAAACCAAGCCTCAGCGTCAGAACTTATAAATTTGACATCACCCGCGGCTAACCTCCCTCCAACAATTTAGAAAAGAACAACAAATTTTTAGAAAGAGCGAAGTGATATACCATGGCCGAGTCGATCAAATGCTCTCCCCTCCAGCACTTCGCCTCGTTAATCCCAAAATTTGTTATCTAGTCAGCAAAGTTTGATTATGTTATTTTGTGTAGTGCCTGTTATTAATTATCACTTGTAATAAAGTGTAGTGATCCTTGGAATTTGAAATATCACTAAAAACTAAGTTCACAAATAAATAATGAATTTAACACAAGATTATGTATCGGGGGCACGATTTGTGTTTAAAAACATTGAAATCATTCCGTCTTACAGTTAAAAATATGATTATAATGCCGGGGTTTGACGAAAACTGGAAATAATAATTAATTGAAAGCTATGCATTGAGTAGATCATATACTTAAATAATTATATAAAAATGTGTTCAGTCTGACATGTTTACGTTTCCTTTCGAAGAACTGTTGTTGTGATCACGTGGTGGATCACATGATAAATGTCAAACTGTAGGGCTAAATCTTGCTCACTACATAACTACTTTTAAATACTTTTTTACTCACTAGATGGCATCCGAAAAATTTGAATTGTATAAGTCCCCATAATTTTTTCAGCACGGTCCCGCGGTCGGTAATCTAGGCACGTCCATATTTATACTTGTCATCAAATTCAAATTTAATAATAGTTTAAGTTTTTGTCTATCGAAATTATGTAATACAACCACTTCCAGTGACAAGAATCCGAAATAAACCTTCTTGACAGGGATTTTTTTGTGAAAATTGGTAAACTTATGTAATTTTGCTCATAGAATCTAATGGCGACCCGTAACTCCCCCAGTTTTGGTGTACAACCCAGAAATGGGTAAGTTTTTAAATGTAAATCTCAAGAACGATGAGATATCCTCCTGCGATTTCAAAATTTGGAAACAGCGCGTTAAATTGTATCTAAATATACAGGGTGTCCCATTACTTCAGGTACATATTAGAAGGGCATATAGTTCTTAATGTCCTGATTACGGAACAAAAAGAATTTTTTGAAAATTCCTATAATTAACGGTAGTTCACTTAAGAAGAACATTTTTTGTACCCCTGGATACTATAATATTTGGAATAGTGAAATTAGTTATAACTATTACATAAAATAATTTAACAATGAAATTAATTTATGCAATTACGTAAAGCTTTGTCACACCAATTAAGTTTGGGAGATGTGTATGTAATGAAAAAAACACACAACCTATTCAACCAGTGTCCCAAAACTGTTTCCTTCAAAAACCTCAAAAACTAATTTTTGAATTTTGAAAAAATTCTTTTTGTTCCGTAATCAGGGCATTAAGAACTATCTGCCCTTCTAATATGTACCTGAAGTTATGGGACACCCTGTATAAAAATTAGAATTTCAATATTTTTGAAGATTTTGAGGAAAAAGAAAATTTGGGTTTTGATGCTATAAGCAACACTGGTTTGATAGTAGTGTAGATTATTGTATGTAGAGCATACTTATTTTTCGAAAATGTAGAAAAATCAGTGTGGCGCCGCCTAGCAATAAATAACACTTAGTATGATGTATTTATTTATTTATAATTTAATACTATGTTTATACTCCATTATTTTTTTTAACTGTAATATTGTAATGCAAGGATACAAATTGTAAATTAAAATAATTTATGTAGACTCCTAGATAAAGATAATAATTAAGTCACGACCTTTTGATATTTAATTAAGTCCACTTTTTAATGTCTACTGGCGCCGACTTTATTTCTTGAATAAATTCTTAGTAATTAATAAACAGTTACTCATATTGTTTTCAATTTTTTATTGATTCATTCAAACTAGGACAAAATTATTGGATTAATACAATATTTACATATTACTTCCTTTATTCAAAACAAATAGAAAGATGACAATCATTTACGAGTACTGTTACATTCATTTTTCATTTTTTATTATTCTTGTATATTCACTGTTCAAAATATTGCAGAAATATCTTTGCAATTGAATTGTGTTTTCTTTATGAACCACGAACCACTCATTCGCTAAAATCGAATAAAACATAATTAGAAAGAGATTTTCATGGTGAATTCATATTTTGAAACCGCGTTGTCTTATTTTTAACCGTGTGAGAGTAGCAAATGAAACAAGATTAATGAGCCGATTTGAATCTGTGTTTACAACTCGCAAAATAGTTACCTGAATTACAATTCTGTTGGAAAGCAATATTGCAAGGAATAATATTAATAATTCCTAGCAATTATTTCAAATTATAATGGATTCATGGAAATTTATAAACGACAAAATCATCGATAATTTACTTAATTCGATGCCACGACGAATACAATCTATTATAAATAATCATTAAAGTGTTAAATGTAACATTGTCTTTTTTTGTATAATTTAAGTTTATTTCATAAATTGTTATTCTGGTTAATTTTTATTTTTGTTGCACCTCACATCTGTAATCAAATACATACGTATGGTATGACTAGCGAATGAAAATGAACGTTTAAATTATTTTATAGATGCAATTTCTTTTAAAACCCTAGAGAAGAATAGAATTGTACGAAATATTCAGGTATGAAATTTTTGCATGAACCCATTTAAATACTGTACTAGGAAAGCACAGAAATACATTACTATGTCAGGCTGAAAATAGATGGCCGACTAGACTAACTGAATATCAAACCAAGGATGCGTTCAAAATATTTTAAACATTTTCCGTTTATGTTGATTATAACAAAATATTTTGATCTTTAAACTATTTAGTTTGGTAATTCTATGAAATAGGATTATTTTAATTTCCTCTAACAGTAATTCCGACTCGAAAGTTGCTTACACCTGAGGCGAACGAACTAGAATTTACGGTATTAAATTTTTTAAATACATCCCTGAATCCTGTTGCTAAGGTCATTTTAAATGCCTCCTGATATTGAGTACAATTCCAATCTTCTGTAACGGAATACATAAGGGTCAATTTCCTTTCAAATCAAATATAGGGAAATGTTTCCAAAAGAAACCACATCTATTAAATAATTTAAACGTCAACTTTCATTCGCTAGTCATACTATACTTGTAGCTCCCCTAATTATTTTAGAGCAAAATTGCATTTAGGTTTTTGCTACAGAATAAAATACTGCACCGGAATATGCTATTGTTTATAATTTTTCAATTTCCGGAACCGTAAAATAGTCCAAAACAATAATAATATTTTGCAAAAATCATTGATGCCATTGAACAAAAACTGAAACAAAAGGGAAAACATTATTACTTAAAGAAATCTTTAATTTCGTTCTCGTCAAATTACATTGTTGTAATTAACTATTATATTGTTGTCATCAACTACATACAATAAAGGTCTTATCATTTTCCTCATTTTAATCAAAAGCGCAAATATCTGTCATAGATTCTTGATGTTTAAACTTATTTTACTTTTTTCTAGTGTTGAAGACAACAATGTAATAGTTGGTTACAACAATGTGGTTTTTGTTCCATAGCATCAATGATTTTTCCAAAATTGTTATAATTGTTTTCGACTATTTTTACGGTTCCGGATATTGAAAAATTGATAACAATAACATATTCGGATGCAGTATTTTTTTCTGTAGCAAAAACCTAAATACAATTTTGCTCTAAAATAATTAGGGGACCAAATAACTGCACATTAAGATTTTACCATTGAAACCCCTATTCTGCGTCGTCCAAGTCACCAGCCTGTATAAGGTTTTATGTACATGTCACTTTTATTTAAAAAATGGGAGAGTATTCTTTATTAGTTCCTACTGAATTGCTCTATTTATGTCTGATACTGTATATTATAAACTTGTTTAAAATTATTTGTTATAAATATGTCTGTCTAAAACATGTTTTAAAAAATATATGTTCTTTAATTATTTATTTTAATTGAAATTAACTGTTTTCCGGCTTAAAAATAGTTACTATGTGGAAATTAAATTTACCACACATAGTTTTTTCTGACCATTAAATAAAAATTTATTTGACTTGAAGTGTACAACCACAATAATAAATAACTTCCGGATCCTGTTTTTAAATTAAAGAATATGGCGAAGTTTTTGCGTTCCTCTAACCAGTACAGGGAATTTTATAGCTTTAAAACTGCAAGAACACATGCAAACTGTAAATTCGTACACATTGCAATTACCCGCCATGCCGCCATGGAAAACTAACTACATTCATTATACAGGGGCGGACTGGCCTACAAAACTAACACACATTTTTCACGAAGAATTTCGATGGAGAACGAAATTTAATTTCACGAAGAATGTTAATAATGTATACTAGTACTTTATCTAAATGTAAATTTAAAACACAAATCAATATACAGTATGTCCCCGGATTGAGTTAATTTTAACATTTAATCATTTATCAATATTTCAAAACTAACTAAATTAAGGTTAGATTCAATGTAATAACTGTATTATTAGGAAGACAAAATACTAAAAAAACCTTACATTAATTAAAGCAAAACAAAAATCCTTTGGCATTTGATCATAAAATAAAAAATCTGATGTGGACACCACACGATTTGCTTGTACACAAGTGACACAAGACCAATATGAAGTATAGACCCAAGTATAAAATTGCACGTATTTGAAGTAATTTGACATTAGCATCTATTTTTTATTTTTTTGTTATTTTTTGTCCTAATCCATAGCAAGCTTCAAAACCAAAAAGTATATAAGTTTTAAATATACATATCTCGCTTATACAAAGGACTAATTTAATAATACTCGGTGTGCTAGACACAGAATTTAATTCTCTAAAAAATTTATTTGAAGCATTTATTTCTAAAATCAAAATCATTTTATTGAAGAAAAACTGTTAACAACTTCAGGTAATATGTCACTTCCGGCTAGCCTGTTTTAACCAAAATCTACTATGTTATTCCAATTGACATAAAAGTCTTATATACCAAATTTGAAAAGTGCAAAACTAGATGTTATAGCAGTCCTAAATACAAAATTTCAACTTTCTACGGCTTACCGTTTTTGAGTTATGCGAGATACATACGCACGTACGTACGTACGTACAGACGTCACGACGAAATTAGTCAAAATGGATTCAGGGATGGTCAAAATGGATATTTCCGTTGAAATCTGAAAACCGAAATTTTTCGCGATTACAATACTTCCTTTACTTCGTACAAGGAAGGAAAAATAAACATTTTTTTCCTTTTGTATACTCAATCCGAGGACGTACACACAAAATTCTGTTGGTGTTTTAATCTGTGGGCATATCGTCGTCAATAACACGAATTAACGTAACTCATTTTTGATAGTTTTGTAGGAGATCGTTTTAAAGTTTTCACAAAATTTAAATAAGTTTACAATACAAAACTAACAACGCATGCCGAATCGTTACAGAAAATTTAATTTATTATCAGCAACCTATATTACAGATTTTTTTTTTTCAAAATGTGTTCCATCTTACCAATTCAGTATTTTAGAGAATAGGGCAGTGTTTCTCAAAGGATGTGCTGCGGCAAAAAGTGCGCCGCAAAAATAATTTAAGTGTGCCGGGAAATCTACAAAATTTTCAACATTCAACTATTACTAACATGAAAAATCAGACTGACAAATCTCGATGACAATCTGAAAGTTGCTCTGTTAGAAACTGGGACTAATATTGAAGAAATAACAAATCATTGTGATTACTTACAGATTAAGTTAATCCTTATTTTTGGATTACCGAATTTTACTCTAATTTTGATGGGAGTGAAGTTAGCGACGCATCGCTCAGCGACGCGGCAATATGTGTCTACTGTTACATAAAACTGTCAGCAATATAAAAATGCGTACAAACATCAATAAAAAATATTAGGTACCCAAATTTGTGATGTATGGGATCAAATTAGATAGCAGTATACAAATGTTAGCTAATTATTTTAATAAACTATTAAATAATTTACAGCACCCCTAGGGGTTAGCCAGCAATTGTAATGTACAGGGGTGGTTAACAGGACCCCTAACTACCTTATCAAATTAATTTGGAAATGTTACAAATAAACAATTACATTATAATTGCTGGCTAACCCGTAGGGGTGTTGTAAATTACCCTTGATTGTCAAAAACGTAATCTCAGCTGATGAAATAATATATTATTAATAATAGTTTATTTGTAACACTTCAAAATTAATTTGATAAAGTAGTTAGGGGTCCTGTTAACCACCCGTGTACATTAGAATTGCTGGCTAACCCGTCGGGGTGTGTTGTAAATTACCCTTGATTGTCAAAAACGTAATCTCAGCAGATGAAATAATTTATTATTAAAAATTGTTTATTTGTAACACTTCCAAATTAATTTGATAAGGTAGTTAGGGGTCCTGTTAACCACCCCTGTACATTAGGATTGCTGGCTAACCCGTAGGGGTGTTGTAAATTACCCTTGATTGTCAAAAACGTAATCTCAGCTGATGAAATAATATATTATTAATAATAGTTTATTTGTAACACTTCAAAATTAATTTGATAAAGTAGTTAGGGGTCCTGTTAACCACCCGTGTACATTAGAATTGCTGGCTAACCCGTCGGGGTGTGTTGTAAATTACCCTTGATTGTCAAAAACGTAATCTCAGCAGATGAAATAATTTATTATTAAAAATTGTTTATTTGTAACACTTCCAAATTAATTTGATAAGGTAGTTAGGGGTCCTGTTAACCACCCCTGTACATTAGGATTGCTGGCTAACCCGTAGGGGTGTTGTAAATTACCCTTGATTGTCAAAAACGTAATCTCAGCAGATGAAATAATTTATTATTAAAAATTGTTTATTTGTAACACTTCCAAATTAATTTGATAAGGTAGTTAGGGGTCCTGTTAACCACCCCTGTACATTAGGATTGCTGGCTAACCCGTAGGGGTGTTGTAAATTACCCTTGATTGTCAAAAACGTAATCTCAGCAGATGAAATAATTTATTATTAAAAATTGTTTATTTGTAACACTTCCAAATTAATTTGATAAGGTAGTTAGGGGTCCTGTTAACCACCCCTGTACATTAGAATTGCTGGCTAACCCGTAGGGGTGTTGTAAATTACCCTTGATTGTCAAAAACGTAATCTCAGCAGATGAAATAATTTCTTATTAAAAATTGTTTATTTGTAACACTTCCAAATTAATTTGATAAGGTAGTTAGGGGTCCTGTTAACCACCCCTGTACATTAGAATTGCTGGCTAACCCGTAGGGGTGTTGTAAATTACCCTTGATTGTCAAAAACGTAATCTCAGCAGATGAAATAATTTCTTATTAAAAATTGTTTATTTGTAACACTTCCAAATTAATTTGATAAGGTAGTTAGGGGTCCTGTTCACCACCCCTGTACATTAGGATTGCTGGCTAACCCGTAGGGGTGTTGTAAATTACCCTTGATTGTCAAAAACGTAATCTCAGCAGATGAAATAATTTCTTATTAAAAATTGTTTATTTGTAACACTTCCAAATTAATTTGATAAGGTAGTTAGGGGTCCTGTTAACCACCCCTGTACATTAGAATTGCTGGCTAACCCGTAGGGGTGTTGTAAATTACCCTTGATTGTCAAAAACGTAATCTCAGCAGATGAAATAATTTCTTATTAAAAATTGTTTATTTGTAACACTTCCAAATTAATTTGATAAGGTAGTTAGGGGTCCTGTTAACCACCCCTGTACATTAGGATTGCTGGCTAACCCGTAGGGGTGTTGTAAATTACCCTTGATTGTCAAAAACGTAATCTCAGCAGATGAAATAATTTATTATTAAAAATTGTTTATTTGTAACACTTCCAAATTAATTTGATAAGGTAGTTAGGGGTCCTGTTAACCACCCCTGTACATTAGAATTGCTGGCTAACCCGTAGGGGTGTTGTAAATTACCCTTGATTGTCAAAAACGTAATCTCAGCAGATGAAATAATTTATTATTAAAAATTGTTTATTTGTAACACTTCCAAATTAATTTGATAAGGTAGTTAGGGGTCCTGTTAACCACCCCTGTACATTAGAATTGCTGGCTAACCCGTAGGGGTGTTGTAAATTACCCTTGATTGTCAAAAACGTAATCTCAGCAGATGAAATAATTTATTATTAAAAATTGTTTATTTGTAACACTTCCAAATTAATTTGATAAGGTAGTTAGGGGTCCTGTTAACCACCCCTGTACATTAGAATTGCTGGCTAACCCGTAGGGGTGTTGTAAATTACCCTTGATTGTCAAAAACGTAATCTCAGCAGATGAAATAATTTCTTATTAAAAATTGTTTATTTGTAACACTTCCAAATTAATTTGATAAGGTAGTTAGGGGTCCTGTTAACCACCCCTGTACATTAGAATTGCTGGCTAACCCGTAGGGGTGTTGTAAATTACCCTTGATTGTCAAAAACGTAATCTCAGCAGATGAAATAATTTATTATTAAAAATTGTTTATTTGTAACACTTCCAAATTAATTTGATAAGGTAGTTAGGGGTCCTGTTAACCACCCCTGTACATTAGAATTGCTGGCTAACCCGTAGGGGTGTTGTAAATTACCCTTGATTGTCAAAAACGTAATCTCAGCAGATGAAATAATTTATTATTAAAAATTGTTTATTTGTAACACTTCCAAATTAATTTGATAAGGTAGTTAGGGGTCCTGTTAACCACCCCTGTACCTTAGAATTGCTGGCTAACCCGTCGGGGTGTTGTAAATTACCCTTGATTGTCAAAAACGTAATCTCTGCAGATGAAATAATTTATTATTAAAAATTGTTTATTTGTAACACTTCCAAATTAATTTGATAAGGTAGTTAGGGGTCCTGTTAACCACCCCTGTACATTAGGATTGCTGGCTAACCCGTAGGGGTGTTGTAAATTACCCTTGATTGTCAAAAACGTAATCTCAGCAGATGAAATAATTTCTTATTAAAAATTGTTTATTTGTAACACTTCCAAATTAATTTGATAAGGTAGTTAGGGGTCCTGTTAACCACCCCTGTACATTAGAATTGCTGGCTAACCCGTAGGGGTGTTGTAAATTACCCTTGATTGTCAAAAACGTAATCTCAGCAGGTGAAATAATTTCTTATTAAAAATTGTTTATTTGTAACACTTCCAAATTAATTTGATAAGGTAGTTAGGGGTCCTGTTAACCACCCCTGTACCTTAGAATTGCTGGCTAACCCGTCGGGGTGTTGTAAATTACCCTTGATTGTTAAAAACGTAATCTCTGCAGATGAAATAATTTATTATTAAAAATTGTTTATTTGTAACACTTCCAAATTAATTTGATAAGGTAGTTAGGGGTCCTGTTAACCACCCCTGTACCTTAGAATTGCTGGCTAACCCGTCGGGATGTTGTAAATTACCCTTGATTGTCAAAAACGTAATCTCAGCAGATGAAATAATTTATTATTAAAAATTGTTTATTTGTAACACTTCCAAATTAATTTGATAAGGTAGTTAGGGGTCCTGTTAACCACCCCTGTACCTTAGAATTGCTGGCTAACCCGTCGGGGTGTTGTAAATTACCCTTGATTGTCAAAAACGTAATCTCAGCAAATGAAATAATTTCTTATTAAAAATTGTTCATTTGTAACACTTCAAAAATTAATTTGATAATGTAGTTAGGGGTCCTGTTAACCACCCCTGTACCTTAGAATTGCTGGCTAACCCGTCGGGGTGTTGTAAATTACCCTTGATTGTCAAAAACGTAATCTCAGCAAATGAAATAATTTCTTATTAAAAATTGTTTATTTGTAACACTTCCAAATTAATTTGATAAGGTAGTTAGGGGTCCTGTTAACCACCCCTGTACCTTAGAATTGCTGGCTAACCCGTCGGGGTGTTGTAAATTACCCTTGATTGTCAAAAACGTAATCTCTGCAGATGAAATAATTTATTATTAAAAATTGTTTATTTGTAACACTTCCAAATTAATTTGATAAGGTAGTTAGGGGTCCTGTTAACCACCCCTGTACATTAGGATTGCTGGCTAACCCGTAGGGGTGTTGTAAATTACCCTTGATTGTCAAAAACGTAATCTCAGCAGATGAAATAATTTATTATTAAAAATTGTTTATTTGTAACACTTCCAAATTAATTTGATAATGTAGTTAGGGGTCCTGTTAACCACCCCTGTACCTTAGAATTGCTGGCTAACCCGTCGGGATGTTGTAAATTACCCTTGATTGTCAAAAACGTAATCTCAGCAGATGAAATAATTTATTATTAAAAATTGTTTATTTGTAACACTTCCAAATTAATTTGATAAGGTAGTTAGGGGTCCTGTTAACCACTCCTGTACCTTAGAATTGCTGGCTAACCCGTCGGGGTGTTGTAAATTACCCTTGAATGTCAAAAACGTAATCTCAGCAGATGAAATAATTTATTATTAAAAATTGTTTATTTGTAACACTTCAAAATTAATTTGATAAGGTAGTTAGGGGTCCTGTTAACCACCTCTGTACCTTAGAAATGCTGGCTATCCCGTAGGGGTGTTGTTAATTACCCTTGATTGTCAAAAACGTAATCTCAGCTGATGAAATAATTTATTTTTAAAAATTGTTTATTTGTAACACTTCAAAATTAATTTGATAAGATAGTTAGGGGTCCTGTTAACCACCCCTGTACATTAGAATTTCTGGCTAACCCGCAGGGGTGTTGTAAATTATTTAATAGTTTATTAAAATAATTAGCTAATAATTGTATACTGCTATCTAATTTGATCCCGTACCTAAAAGTCTGGGTACCTAATCTTTTTTATTGATGTTTGTACGCATTTTTATATTGCTGACAGTTTTATGTAACGATAGACACACACTGCCGCGTCGCTGAGCGACGCGTCGCTAACTTCACTCCCATCTAATTTTGATAGTTTATTTCTTAAAATATAGTCTGATCTAATCCAAGTAACTACCTTTTTTAAACCCCTCAACAGGATTAAATCCCAATTACAGAGTGGGTTCACATTCACACACATCCATGCCTTAGTGGGATTCGAACCTAGAGCCCCGGAAGCACTCATGACTTACGAGGCGTTGCTCTAACCATTGGGTCACCGGAGCTATAATAAAATGAAGATTAAATTTTAAATACCGGGATAGAATAGAATTCACTAATCCAAAAATGAGGATTAGGTTAAACATTTTTGTGAATCATTAATTTTTATGAATTTAAATACATACCTACATATTTACTTATACTGGAAACTGTATTGAATTCCTTTTCTATTGTTCTATTTACTTTTTTCTTTTTAAAACGTTACTAATATTATTTTGAAATGATTAGTTCTTTAATAGTGACATTTATCTGTCAGTTACATATGTTTGAATAACTGCGTTTTGTTTGTTTAAAGCGTATGCTCTGGGATTTAAATTATAGATAATTTTATAAATTTATCCATAAAATATATAGAAAAAGTATTTATGCAAATCTTTAATTTTTATAATAACATTAATCTCGAAAAAATAACATTTAAAGGTATTTTTCGAAGAAAAACTATTTTGAGCTTCTAGTAAAGTGCCATTTCCGGTTATCCGATTTTTACCAAAATCTAATGGGTTTTTTCCATTACAGAAAAAGTTCGAAATACAAGGTTTCAAAATTTTCTGAATGATAGTATTTGAGTTAGAGTGGAGGATCCACATACGAGCCCAGTCGCACATGTATTGGACCAAAGAACCCTTGTGTAGAAAATCAATTTTCAGAACTAAAATTTATTATATACAAATCATTTATAGAAAAACAAACAAGTATAATAAACACACTGTAATTCTACTAATTAATTAACAACATTTAATATACAGGGTGTTTTTTTAAAGACACTTTAAGTAGGTATCTCAGTAACGAATTTAAGTCGTGTTATATCTTGAAATTATACCAATAGAAAAATTATTTTTGTGCGCCATTGGATAAACAGTATAATATTGTGACATTTTTATTTGAAACATTTTTCTCGATAATTGATAGGTTGGAAGTAATTTGAAGAATAAAAAAATACCAATAATCAGTTTTTCGTCATTATCTAGTGAGCCATGCATTTTTTTGAAAAAATAAATTGCTAAAACTACAGTGAATTTAATACACTTATCTGTCCCTCCGCAGACAACCTGTATATAATAAATTTTAATTCTGAAAAAATATCCTTCGGCACAAAACTCCTTGGTCCAATACATGTGTGACTGGGCTCATATACACATATATCCACAGACATCATCGCGAAAATGTTAATATTGGATTCTAGGGTCCCTAAAACGTGGTCATTTACCAAAATCTCGATATGCGATTTTTAGCACGAACCCTATACTTCCCTTACCAAGGGTAGCGGGAGGAAAAACTGAAGGGAAGTTAATATAAAGGTTTGTTGAAATTAGTTATGGTTCATTTTCTTAACTTATTGGTCGATTCTGTTCACATCTGTAAATCTTACAGATCTGTAAATTTGTAAATATTGAACAAAATCGCAACAAAACCTGCACTCTTATGTATAATTTTATATTAATCAACAAAAATAGATGCGTTTTTGTCAGGTTTTTACAGATTTACAGATCTGTAAGACTTACAGATGTGAACAGAATCGACCCATTAGTTTATTACGTATTACTGATTTTACGTTCTTTGGAAAGTGTGCCTTGATTAAAAAAAGATTGAGTAACAATGGAATAGGGCATAGTTTTGAACTCTCTGATTGGCTGAAATTGGAGACAAGAGACAAGTTTATCCAATGTAATTTCAGCTACTTACAACTGGCCATCTACTGAATTGGTTAAATGGAACAGAGTATACCAGCCATTGTGTTTTGTAAAACAGTAAATAACAATCAATACTATAGGAAAAATAATGGTATAATAGATATATTATTGATCACAAGCCAGACATTAGCTAAGTGAATAAATAATTCATTATTATTACCTTCCGTCACCTTTAGGTAAGGAAGGTATTGTCTTTGGTCAAAAAATTCGGTGGTGAGTTTTTAATGAATAAGCACGTTTTAAGGTCCCTAGAATACGATTTTACTATTTTTACGATGATGTCTGTATGTGTGTGTGTGTGTATGTGTGTATGTATGTGTGTCTGTGTGTGTGTGTGTCTGTGTGTGTGTGTGTGTGTGTGTGTGTGTGTGTGTGTGTGTGTGTGTGTGTGTGTGTGTGTGTGTGTGTGTGTGTGTGTGTGTGTGTGTGTGTGTGTGTGTGTGTGTGTGTGTGTGTGTGTGTGTGTGTGTGTGTGTAACAAAATTTTCGTCTGCGATAACTCTAATACTACAATTCCAAAAATTATAATTCTTTCGTATTCCTCTTCGTTGCATCCATATGAAGAGCTGATTATATTTGGGTTATAATTGGTCAACCGGAAGTGCTCTCATTTGAAGATTTTAACAGTTTTTCTTGAAAAAACGTTGTTAAATATCATTTTTTCACATTTAATGTTATTATAAATATTAAAGAACATTGTATTCTCTATTCGATTTGACTGTATTTTATACTTCATATTAAATGGATATAGAATTATAAAATTATATTGAAATTAAACTTCATAAATTAGCCAGCTATGCTAGAAACAGATACTATATTAAGAAAATTCTGATTGAAAGATGTCATTGTCAAGTGCAATTGACATATTCGTAATATATTTGTGTTAGGATCATTTTGCTCGAAATTATCTCTATGGAATTAGTATAAAATACATACAACTGTCGAAAGGTAATGTACATACAAGAAATTTAGAATCTTTTGCAAGGAACTTTCTGTATGGATTTTATAGAAAATACATACGCATTTACAAAAATTCTACCGGTAGATACCACATCTACCGACTGTGTTCGAACACATGTGTGGTAAAATGTTTCCGTGTTCGCAAATTGTTCAATATCTACCAGATCCATCTACCGGATTTATGAAGAATCTAATCTCAAAAAAAGGTAGTGATGCAAAGCGAAGTGCGCGCGGTGAAAGTGGAAATGTATTCAAAGTAGGGCTCTGCTCAGTTTGTTAACTACGTCAAATTTCTAACCTGTTTTAAACTTTTAGATTTTTTCATAGGTTATGGATCTACCCTGTTTACCAGTTGCGTTTTTAAAATATCGATTCCGGTAGCTATAACCTGATAAAAAGCTGTTTACTGGTAACAGTTCGCCGGTAGAATTTTCGTAAATACGTCATACAACTGACGGAAGGTAATGTGCTGGCCACATCAGATTTTTTTTATTTAATTTTCGTATCGACCAGTGAAACTACAGACCGACTACTAACAGACATGTTCTAGCTTATAATAAGACCGGTGTTTGTTGTTTATTATTGCCGTCTTCTCAGTGTATTTGTAACTAACAAATGATAATGTGCTCTCGTAGTAAGTGCAAATCTCGTGAAAAACTTTTGTTGTGGAATTAAAATAGTGCATATTTGTTTCTTTTAGTGTCGAACTAACGTTCGTGATATTAATTGTTAATGTGCGATGGTTTTCAGTGGACTAAATAGTGAAATAACTGAAATTTTGTTCCAGTGAACGTTCCTAGTAGCAGTTGTAGCTGATTTCCTGAGATGCTGAGATCTGCGATACCTCTGTTGGCCAAATTGGACTGACAGCAGGCGAGGTTGGTTCAACATTTATCTTATTTTATTTTATAATTCTTCTACAGCTTATTAATATTACTATATGTCAATAATAAAAGATTGTCTCAGAGTACAAAGTTCAGGAGTGGGATCTTGTAAAAGTGAAAACGAAATTGCGATTATCGATAAGTGAAAACGATATTCGTTTCCTTAGCGATCACGTAAATTTAATCACTCACTACGTTTTCATCTTCGATTATTTCCGTAAAATGATTACCTTTTACCTCCCGCTACCTTTGATAAGGGAGGTATAGGGATCGTGCTAAAAATCGCATATCGAGATTTTGGTAAATGACCACGTTTTAAGGTCCCCAGAATCCAATTTTAACATTTTCACGATGATATCTGTGTGTATGTGTGTGTGGATCCTCCACTCTAACTCAAATACTATCATTCAGAAAAAATTTATATCTTGTATTTCGAACTTTTTCTGTATTGGAAAGAGCCCATTAGATTTTGGTGAAAATCGGAAAACCGGAAATGGCACTTTACTAGAAGCTCAAAATAGTTTTTCTTCGAAAAATACCTTTAAATATTATTTTTTCGACAATAATGTTATTATAAAAATTAAAGCTTATTAAATTTTCTATAGATTTGCATTCATACTTTTTCTATATATTTTATGGATAAATTTATAAAATCATTTATAATTTAAATCCCAGAGCCTACGCTTTAAACAAAACGCAGTTATCCAAATGTATGTAACTGACAGATAAATGTCACTATCAAAGAACTAATCATTTCAAAATAATATTAGTAACGTTTTAAAAAGGAAAAAATAAATAAAACAATAGAAAAGGAATTCAATTCCGTTTCCAGCATAAGTAAATATGTAGGTATGTATTTAGATTAATAAAAATTAACGATTCATAAAAATATTTAAGCTAATTCTCATTTTTGGATTAGTGAATTCTATTCTATCCCGGTATTAAAAATTTAATCTTCATTTTATTATAGTTCCGTTGGCTCAATGGTAAGATCAATGCCTCATGCCATGAGTGCCCTCGGGGCTCTGGGTTCGAATCCCACTAAGGCATGGATGTGAACCCACTCTGTAATTGGGATTTAATCCTGTTGAGGGATTTAAAAAAAGGTAGTTACTTGGATAAGATTATTTTAAGAAATAAACTGTCAAAATTAAGAGTAGAATTCGCTAATCAAAAAAACTTAATCTGTTTTTATATTATATAGTAGTTTTGACAGATAATTATTTAACTGTCATATTTTTTACCTTCCGTCACCTTTAGATAAGGAAGGTATTTTGTCTTTGGCCAAAAAATTCGATGATGAGTTTTTACTCAATAAGCACGTTTTAGGGTCCCTAGAATACGAATTTACTATTTTTACGATGATGTCTGTATGTGTGTGTGTGTGTGTGTGTTTGGATGTGTGTGTGTGTGTGTGTGGATGTGTGTGTGTGTGTGTGTAACAAAATTTTCGTCTGCGATAACTCTAATACTACAGTTACAAAAATTATAATTTTTTCGTATACTTCTTCGTTACATCCATAGGAAGAGCTGATTAGATTTTGGTTACAATTGGTCAACCGGAAGTACCATCATTTGAATATTTTAACAGTTTTTCTTGAAAAAACTATGTTAAATATAATTTTTTCACATTTGATGTTATTATAAATATTAAAGAATATTTTATTCTCTATACCATTTGACTGCATTTTATACTTAATATTAAATGGATATAGAGTTAAATAATTATAAAGAAATTAAATTTCATAAAGTAGCCATAGCTGTGGAAACAGCTACTATATTAAGAAAATTCTGATTGAAAGATGTCAGTGTCAAGTGAAATTGACATAGTGTGTCTGTCTCATAATTTTACTGGAAATATAGGATCTTTTGCTTTCTGTATGGAATCTGTATAAAATACATACAACTGCTTTAAGGTAATGTACAAGAAATAATAATAATAATAAATCTTTTATTTCTGCAGATACATTACACTGTATATAAAAAACGTCACAAAATAATAATTTTCTGTATGAAATTTGCATAAAATACATGCAACTGCCGGAAGGTAATGTACGAGAAATAGAATATTTAGTTTAGCAAGGAACTTTCCGTATGAAATTTGTACAAAATACATAGAACTGACGGAAGGTAATGTGCTGGCCACATCAGATTTTTTTTAATCTAATGTCATAATATATTATTATCATCTTTCGTTTATAACAGTAGTGCTACAAGAATTGAAAAAGGACACAAGTTAAACTATTAATTAATAATAGACGTCGTGCACCATATAATTTTGCTCCTTTCAATATTCAAGAAGAAAAATGTATGATGTAAACAAAATTACTTCTAATTAATTAATTTAAAACAGACAAGAAAAGATTGTTATTTTAAAGTAATCTAATTTTTATTATGTACCTATTGTATTTCAAGTAAACAATAACCTAACATATGAGTACCCGTGAGGTGACGCCTGGTAAACGCCCGCACGGTATAAATATGTCATCATCATTACCGATATCTGCATACAAAGCGGATTGGCACATCCAGCAATGGGTAATATGCCGTGATGATATATTTATTTATTTTTATCTAACCTATTGTATTTCAAGTAAATAAAGCCTGGGCCTCATTTTGTGTAACAACTACATAATATTAATTTTAAAACACACGTTTAAGTCTTTATATCTGAGGTTTCGCAAAATAAAAATATATTCTGATCGGATTTATTCTTGTAATCAACATTCTTGGGCAATAATCAAAATATCCTTTGTTGTAATCAACAATTTTACAGATGGAATATAAACAGTTCCAGAAAAATATTCATTTGGCAGGATTTTTCTTTTACCATAATTTTCAAAAGAGTGAAAACATGTTATGGAAAATAATAAGTATTTGATTCTTCGCATAATGCTAGTATAAAATATTTATGAATTTTTTTCTTGTAATCAACATTAATTAACGTATTTTCTTACAATTACTTCATTTTCCGAACAAAATACCTTTTAAATTTGAAATTTTAATATATTTTTAAATCATTTATAATGACATAAAACGTCAAATTTAATTCACTGCTCACTACATATTCTTGTAAATTTTAAGTAAATTAAAAAAGGATATACAGTACGTGCAAAAAAATTCTTAACTCGGAGTATAAGCTTTGAACATAGAAACGTATCTCAATTTTAAACATTTAATTAAATGTCAATTTGATATGAGATATTGTCAAAAATGTTATCTAAAGAAATCAAAGCTTTTCTTCTTCAACCTTATTTTAGAAATGGAAACAAATTAGAAAACAATGAGTGTCAATACACTGTATCCTTCTTTATAGTCTTTTCTCCATAAAATTACGTTTCAAGATCAATTTTGACAACTTCACTTTTGAATTGAATAATAATCAGACATATATACGTTTCTCTGTTCATAGCCTACTCTGAGTTAGGATTTTTTTGAACACACTGTATATACCTAAATGTATGAAATAAAAAGAGATGTAAGAAACGATTATCGTTTTCACTTGCTTTGAGACTGTCGACTATAATACATATTTTTTTCAATTTAAAACGATATCGTTTTTGGTTTTCACTATTTACGTGATCACATATTCACTTGTCGATAGTCGCAATATCGTTTTCACAGTTACATGATCCCACTACTGATCTCAAATGTAGTAACTGACAGATAAATGTCACTGTCAAAAAACTAATCATTTCAAATTCATAATAATAATAACGTTAAAAAGAAAATAGTACGTAAAGTAAATAAAACAATAGTACCAAATTTGTGACTAAATGGTGGAGAACTTCGTGAACTAACGAATACACACAAACAGAACAATAGAATCATTTAGAAATTTCAAAAAACTCATTTGAAACATAAGGATGCAGAAAATGCGTTTCTGAGTCGTATAATAACTGTTCCTGCGTACAAACATTTAGAACGAACAGTTGGTGAATTTAATATGCATAAGTGTGACCAAAATGTTTGGTAAAAACAATATTTATTTTCTTATGATGAACAGTACATTCAATTATCCGTTTCTAACTTGCATAGAAAGAAATGTATGACATCTTGAGGTGATTTTTACGCTATGTATATGTAGTAGAATGGAACATATGCGATAGTGGTCGACCTTTGACCAATGCCCATATCTACACCTTCATATGGCGGTGCACCGTTAATGACGGCGATTTATATAAACGTTTAAATTGTTTTACATTGCAAGAGATACAATCACTGCATTCACAATTATACTGGCGATTGATTTTTATCAGTGACAAATGGGATTTCAATACTTAATTTAGACAGAATTTTATTAAGCTGGTTAAAATATTGATTCGAATTGAAATAAATATGTCATTATTTGATTTACCCTTAATTAAAAAAACATTGAATATATTTATTTAAATAACGAACGGATTTGTGAAAAATTCATGGACCTTACTGGAATTTGAACCCAGGGCGTCCATATAGGGTAAAGGCGGGTAAGAGTACGCACATTTTCATTTTTGACCTGTAAAAAATTTATTTTGAAAAAATACTTATCATTTATGAAAATATATATTGTTTGTACATTTGGCAACAAAATTAAAATTATTCTAAGTGGATTCATTTATTCATATTTTTAATATTAATGAAAATAAACAAAATGGGAAATGCGTACTCTTAGACGTACATGAATCTAAGAGTACGCAACTATTAAGCCAAAGAGTACGCATATTATTCTGGTACACATTTGTGGCATTTAAATATTTTTTGGCCAGAATATGTGGTGCAAATTTCATGCCACCAAAGTTTGCATAATTTGCACTGTATCCAGTCCATTTCTGGGGGATTATACTATTTTTTGCACGATCGACGCACAAAATTTAAAAGAAAAATAAGATTTGAAAATTATTTTGACATATTAATATTCTTTATTTTTCATTTTTGAAGTTTGAAGCTTTGATATTTGTTTTTATTTATTTAATAATTTAAAACGTTTTAAATTTTTAGAAAAGTTGTTTGAGTTTCCTCTGAGTTCCAGCTTAAAATTATTTGACTTGATATATTATATAAATACAATATATTTAATAAATTTCAATTTGTTATCTCCATTGGGTCATATGGGGGATCCCCACGTTACCGTTTATAATCATTGACAATTTCTAGCCCTGAGGAAGACTATAGTAACAGTCGAAACGTAGGCCAGGAAATAAATTATTTACATTAGACTGCGTGTCCGATCATTTCCCAATTTTCCATTATACAGGACGTTAAAAATAACGTTAAAATATTTAAAAAGCATATATGATCAAAAAGATGTAAAAATAGTCTTAATGTACACGGGTCCAAAAATTAGACACTTTTTATTTATGTATATTGACTTTTTTACCTCTTTTTGGCCATATTATATGCCTTTTAAATATTGAAACGTTATTTTTTAACACCCTGTACATTAAAGTTTCAGATACCTAATTAAGAAATTGACGGATAGAATACCGCTAATAGTTAGATATTCACGGGCTTAGCTTGAAGTTTAGTTTAGCTTCAAAAATCAAGCCAAGCTTAACATTTTAGAAAGCTGGAAATTTAAAGCGAAGCTTTAGTCTCATCAAACTCATGTCAAGCTTTTGTATTTGTATTTATGCTACTTGGCTTGATGAATCATTAGTAATATTAATAATAACTATTTGATCATAGTAATATAGGTAATATAAATGTTATAGCTAAACATAATAATAAAATAATATGTTATACATGGTTATCTGTAAAGAAATGTGAAACATTCAACATAAAGCAATAAAGTATTTGTTTATTTGGAAATTGATTCATGATTAAAGGTTGTAAATAAAGTAATCGATTTGCATAAAAGTAGACGTTTTAATTAGTGAGCTAGAAACTTTAACTTCCAATTAACTTTATTCTAGATGACTTGCTACCAAGAATTCAAATTGCTTAAATTGACAACTTACTCAAAAGTGATAGAAGATACGTGAACTCAAGATGAAAACATCCACATACCAGATAAAAAATTTACGAATATTTTCTTCTAAAAAAATATAATATTCATTTTGTCCAATGTATGTATGTATAGGTACCGTGTGTCAGTTTTAAAGGTGTACATAGGAGATTAACATGGGAAATCAGTTTTTTGGAATTTCCTGCTCGCCTAATTATTTTAAGCAAAAACGCGTCAAATAAAAGTTTTAGGGCATAAAATTCTGCATCTAAATTAATAAACAGAATTACCTTTAGATGCTTTGTAACGACAGAAATTAAATATGAAAATGTGGAAAATTACGTTGAAAAAATCGACAGCCATGGAATTGAACAAAATATAAATAAATGCTTGACGTTCCTCCTTGGCTTGACGTTTTATCTGTCACAACGTAAGTAAATAACCTGTTTGACAATTTGATTTGAAAAAAACATCATTAATTATGAGAATAATATAAATATTATATTGGATTAATGAATAAGTTAAAAAATACAGTTTTCCTTACATAATATGAATTTATTAAAAAATCTATATTATGTTTGATGCTGTGATATATTCCCAATTCATTTCCAATAAATCTAGTACTACAGAATGGGTCTACACTTATTCCTAACATTCTTTCTTCCAGTAACGGACGTTTTCTGCTCGTCCTATATGCTGATTACGCGGCTAACGTGTATTTTTTGAAGACACATTAGCAGTCTTTTTAAATTTTGTCACGAATTTAGCAATTATGAAAACATGTTCTTCATTAGTATAAATATTAAAGTTTAAATAATTTCAGACAATAAAACTAGAGACAAAATCAAATTGTCAGAAACGTTAAATAAGTTAACTAATGTTGTGACAGTTCAAACGTCATGCATTTATTTTATTTTTTTGTCTAATTCCATGGCTGTTGATATTTTCAACGTAATTTCCGACATTTTCATATTTAATTTCTGTCGTTACAAAGCAGGTAAAGGTAATTCTGTTTATTGCTATAGATGCAGAATTTTATGCCCTAAAACTTTTATTTGACGCGTTTTTGCTTAAAATAATTTGGCGAGCAGGAAATTTCAAAAAACTGATTTCCCATGTTAATCTCCTATGTATATCTTTAAGGTAGAGAGACATGGGACTGAAGCTAGCAGCCGATTCGTAGCAGCCGATTCGTTAAGAAAAATATTTTGGCCAACCCTGGTGCTATAATCCGTAACAACATAACTGTTGTATTTACTATAAGATTATACACGTAATATCACATGTAATAAAGTAATATTTACGGGGGTTGTTCTCCATATATCTCTTAATATAGAGCAACGTCGAAACTTTCAAATTTCAGGGGCTGAGGGTAACTTATAACACATTTTATTATTTAATAAATGCAAGAGAAGAATTGACAAAATTAACCACCCTTACAACCTGTAATATTAACTGTAACAAAACCATATTCACAGGGTATATTTAGTATACTTCCCTTATTATAGATTAACCATAAAAGTTTCGAATTTCAGGGGATGAGGGTAACTTATAACACATTATATTATTTAATAAATGCAAGATTAGAGTTGAGAAAATTAACCACCCTTACAACCTGTAATATTAACTGTAACAAAACCATATTCACAGGGTATATTTAGTATACTTCCCTTATTATAGATTAACCATAAAAGTTTCGAATTTCAGGGGATGAGGGTAACTTATAACACATTATATTATTTAATAAATGCAAGATTAGAGTTGAGAAAATTAACCACCCTTACAACCTGTAATATTAACTGTAACAAAACCATGCTCACAGGGTCTATTTAGTATACATCCCTTATTATAGATTAACCTTAAAAGTTTCGAATTTCAGGGGATGAGGGTAATTTATAACACATATTATTTAATAAATGCAAGAGAAGAGTTGAGAAAATTAACCACCCTTACACTCTGTAATATTAACTGTAACAAAACCATATTCACAGGGTATATTTAATATACATCCCTTATTGTAGAGTTACATTAAAAATTTTGAATTTCAGGGGATGAGGGTAATTTATAACACATATTATTTAATAAATGCAAGAGAAAAGTTGAAAAAATTAACCATCCTTACAATCTGTAATATTAACTGTAACAAAACCATATTCACAGGGTATATTTAGCATACATCCCTTATTATAGATAAACCTTAAAAGTTTCGAATTTCAGGGGATGAGGGTAACTTATAACACATTATATTATTTAATAAATGCAAGAGAAGAATTGACAAAATTAACCACCCTTAGAACCTGTAATATTAACTGTATCAAAACCATACTCACAGGGTATATTTAGTATACATCCCTTATTATAGATTAACCTTAAAAGTTTCGAATATCAGGGGATGAGGGTAATTTATAACACATATTATTTAATAAATGCAAGAGTAGAGTTGAGAAAATTAACCACCCTTACAACCTGTAATATTAACTGTAACAAGACCATACTCACAGGGTATATTTAGTATACATCCCTTATTGTAGAGTTACATTAAAAATTTCGAATTTCAGGGGATGAGGGTAATTTATAACACATTATATTATTTAATAAATGCAAGAGGAGTTGAGAAAATTAACCACCCTTACAACCTGTAATATTAACTGTAACAAAACCATACTCACACGGTATATTTAGCATACATCCCTTATTATAGATTAACCTTAAAAGTTTCGAATTTCAGGGGATGAGGGTAACTTATAACACATTATATTATTTAATAAATGCAAGAGAAGAGTGGAGAAAATTAACCACCCTTACAATCTGTAATATTACCTGTAACAAAACCATATTCACAGGGTATATTTAGTATACATCCCTTATTATAGATTAACCATAAAAGTTTTGAATTTCAGGGGATGAGGGTAACTTATAACACATATTATTTAATAAATGCAAGAGAAGAGTTGAGAAAATTAACCACCCTTACAACCTGTAATATTAACTGTAACAAAACCATACTCACAGGGTATATTTAGTATGCATCCCTTATTATAGATTAACCATAAAAGTTTCGAATTTCAGGGGATGAGGGTAACATATAACACATTATTTTATTTAATAAATGCAAGAGTAGAGTTGAGAAAATTAACCACCCTTAGAACCTGTAATATTAACTGTATCAAAACCATATTCACAGGGTATATTTAGCATACTTCCCTTATTATAGAGAAACATTAAAAGCTTAGAAATTCAGGGGATGAGGGTAACTTATAACACATTATATTATTTAATAAATGCAAGAGTAGAGTTGAGAAAATTAACCACCCTTACAACCTGTAATATTAACTGTAACAAGACCATACTCACAGGGTATATTTAGTATACATCCCTTATTGTAGAGTTACATTAAAAATTTCGAATTTCAGGGGATGAGGGTAATTTATAACACATTATATTATTTAATAAATGCAAGAGGAGTTGAGAAAATTAACCACCCTTACAACCTGTAATATTAACTGTAACAAAACCATACTCACAGGGTATATTTAGTATACATCCCTTATTATAGATTAATATTAAAAGTTTCGAATTTCAGGGGATGAGGGTAATTTATAACACATTATATTATTTACTAAATGGAAGAGAAGAGTTGAGAAAATAAACCACCCTTACAATCTGTAATATTAACTGTAACAAAACCATATTCACAGGGTATATTTAGTATACATCCCTTATTGTAGAGTTACATTAAAAATTTCGCATTTCAGGGGATGAGGGTAATTTATAACACATTATATTATTTAATAAATGCAAGAGTAGAGTTGAGAAAATTAACCACCCTTACAACCCGTAATATTAACTGTAACAAGACCATACTCACAGGGTATATTTAGTATACATCCCTTATTGTAGAGTTACATTAAAAATTTCGAATTTCAGGGGATGAGGGTAATTTATAACACATATTATTTAATAAATGCAAGAGAAGAGTTGAAAAAATTAACCACCCTTACAATCTGTAATATTAACTGTAACAAAACCATACTCACAGGATATATTTAGTATACATCCCTTATTATAGATTAACCATAAAAGTTTCGAATTTCAGGGGATGAGGGTAATTTATAACACATATTATTCAATAAATGGAAGAGAAGAGTTGAAAAAATTAACAACCCTTACAATCTGTAATATTAACTGTAACAAAACCATACTCACAGGGTATATTTAGTATAGATCCCTTATTATAGATTAACCATAAAAGTTTCGAATTTCAGGGGATGAGGGTAATTTATAACACACATTATTCAATAAATGGAAGAATAGAGTTGAAAAAATTAACCACCCTTACAATCTGTAATATTAACTGTAACAAAACCATACTCACAGGGTATATTTAGTATACATCCCTTATTATAGATTAACCATAAAAGTTTCGAATTTCAGGGGATGAGGGTAATTTATAACACATATTATTTAATAAATGGAAGAATAGAGTTGAAAAAATTAACCACCCTTACAATCTGTAATATTAACTGTAACAAAACCATATTCACAGGGTATATTTAGCATACATCCCTTATTATAGGTTAACCTAAAAAGTTTCGAATTTCAGGGGATGAGGGTAACTTATAACACATTATATTATTTAATAAATGCAAGAGAAGAGTTGAGAAAATTAACCAACCTTACAAGCTGTAATATTAACTGTAACAAAACCATATTCACAGGGTATATTTAGCATACATCCCTTATTATAGATTAACCTTAAAAGTTTCGAATTTCAGGGGATGAGGGTAACTTATAACACATTATATTATTTAATAAATGCAAGATTAGAGTTGAGAAAATTAACCACCCTTACAACCTGTAATATTAACTGTAACAAAACCATACTCACAGGGTATATTTAGTAAACATCCCTTATTATAGATTAACCTTAAATGTTTCGAATTTCAGGGGATGAGGGTAATTTATAACACATTATATTATTTAATAAATGCAAGAGAAGAGTTGAGAAAATTAACCACCCTTACAACCTGTAATATTAACTGTAACAAAACCATACTCACAGGGTATATTTAGTATACATCCCTTATTATAGATTAACCTTAAAAGTTTCGAATTTCAGGGAATGAGGGTAATTTATAACAAATCATATTATTTAATAAATGCAAGAGAAGAGTTGAGAAAGTTAACCACCCTTACAACCTGTAATATTATCTGTAACAAAACCATACTCACAGGGTATATTTAGCATACATTCCTTATTATAGATTAACCATAAAAGTTACGAATTTCAGGGGATGAGGGTAACTTACAACACATTATATTATTTAATAAATGCAAGATTAGAGTTGAGAAAATTAACCACCCTTACAACCTGTAATATTAACTGTAACAAAACCATACTCACAGGGTATATTTAGTAAACATCCCTTATTATAGATTAACCTTAAATGTTTCGAATTTCAGGGGATGAGGGTAATTTATAACACATTATATTATTTAATAAATGCAAGAGAAGAGTTGAGAAAATTAACCACCGTTACAATCTGTAATATTAACTGTAACAAAACCATATTCACAGGGTATATTTAGTATACATCCCTTATTGTAGAGTTACATTAAAAAATTTTAATTTCAGGGGATGAGGGTAACTTATAACACATTATATTATTTAAAAAATGCATGAGAAGAGTTGAGAAATTTAACCACCCTTACAACCTGTAATATAAACTGTAACAAAACCATATTCACAGGGTATATTTAGCATACATCCCTTATTATGGATTAACATTAAAACTTTAGAATTTCAGGGGATGAGGGTAACTTATAACACATTATTTTATTTCATAAATGCAAGAAAAGAGTTGAGAAAAATAACAACCCTTACAACCTAAAATATTAACTGTAACAAAACCATAATTTTGTCAACTCTTCTCTTGCATTAATTAAATAATATAATGTGTTATAAATTACCCTCATCTCCTGAAATTCGAAATTTTTAATGTAACTCTACAATAAGGGATGTATACTAAATATACCCTGTGAATATGGTTTTGTTACAGTTAATATTACAGATTGTAAGGGTGGTTAATTTTCTCAACTCTTCTCTTGCATTTATTAAATAATATAATGTGTTATAATTTACCCTCATCCCGTGAAATTCGAAATTTTTATTGTAACTACAACAAGGGATGTATACTAAATATACCCTGTGAATATGGTTTTGTTACAGTTAATATTACAGATTGTAAGGGTGGTTAATTTTCTCAACTCTTCTCTTGCATTTATTAAATAATATAATGTGTTATAAATTACCCTCATACTCTGAAATTCGAAATTTTTGATGTAACTCTACAATAAGGGATGTATACTAAATATACCCTGTGAATATGGTTTTGTTACAGTTAATATTACAGATTGTAAGGGTGGTTAATTTTCTCAACTCTTCTGTTGCATTTATTAAATAATATAATGTGTTATAAATTACCCTCATCCCCTGAAATTCGAAATTTTTAATATAACTCTACAATAAGGGATGTATACTAAATATACCCTGTGAGTATGGTTTTGTTACAAATAATATTACAGGTTGTAAGGGTGGTTAATTTTCTCAACTCTTCTCTTGCATTTATTAAATAATATAATATGTTATAAATTACCCTCATCCCGTGAAATTCGAAATTTTTATTGTAACTACAACAAGGGATGTATACTAAATATACCCTGTGAATATGGTTTTGTTACAGTTAATATTACAGATTGTAAGGGTGGTTAATTTTCTCAACTCTTCTCTTGCATTTATTAAATAATATAATGTGTTATAAATTACCCTCATCCCCTGAAATTCGAAACTTTTAAGGTTAATCTATAATAAGGGATGTACACTAAATATACCCTGTGAGTATGGTTTTGTTACAGTTAATATTACAGGTTGTAAGAGTGATTAAATTTCTCAACTCTTCTCTTCCATTAATTAAATAATATAACGTGTTATAAGTTACCCTCATCCCCTGAAATTCGAAACTTTTAAGGTTAATCTATAATAAGGGATGTATACTAAATATACCCTGTAAATATGGTTTTGTTACAGTTAATATTACAGATTGTAAGGGTGGTTAATTTTCTCAACTCTTCTCTTGCATTTATTAAATAATATAATGTGTCATAAGTTACCCTCATCCCCTGAAATTCGAAACTTTTATGGTTAATCTTTAATAAGGGATGTATGCTAAATATACCCTGTGAGTATGGGTTTGTTACAGTTAATATTACAGGTTGTAGGGGTGGTTAATTTTCTCAACTCTTCTCTTGCATTTATTAAATAATATAATGCGTTATAAATTACCCTGATCCCCTGAAATTCGAAACTTTTAAGGTTAATCTATAATAAGGGATGTATACTAAATATACCCTGTGAGTATGGTTTTGTTACAGTTAATATTACAGGTTGTAAGGGTGGTTAAATTTCTCAACTCTACTCTTGCATTTATTAAATAATATAATGTGTTATAAATTACCCTCATCCCCTGAAATTCAAAATTTTTAATGTAACTCTACAATAAGGGATGTATACTAAATATACCCTGTGAATATGGTTTTGTTACAGTTAATATTACAGGTTGTAAGGGTGGTTAATTTTCTCAACTCTACTCTTGCATTTATTAAATAATATAATGTGTTATAAATTACCCTCATCCCCTGAAATTCAAAATTTTTAATGTAACTCTACAATAAGGGATGTATACTAAATATACCCTGTGAATATGGTTTTGTTACAGTTAATATTACAGATTGTAAGGGTGGTTAATTTTCTCAACTCTTCTCTTGCATTTATTAAATAATATAATGTGTTATAAATTACCTTCATCCCCTGAAATTCGAAACTTTTAAGGTTAATCTATAATAAGGGATGTATACTAAATATATCCTGTGAGTATGGTTTTGTTACAGTTAATATTACAGGTTGTAAGGGTGGTTAATTTTCTCAACTCTAATCTTACATTTATTAAATAATATAATGTGTTATAAGTTACCCTCATCCCCTGAAATTCGAAACTTTTATGGTTAATCTATAATAAGGGAAGTATGCTAAATATACCCTGTGAATATAGGTTTTGTTACAGTTAATATTACAGGTTGTAAGGGTGGTTAATTTTGTCAATTCTTCTCTTGCATTTATTAAATAATAAAATGATTTATAAGTTACCCTCATCCCCTGAAATATGAAAGTTTCGACGTTGCTCTATATTAAGAGATATATGGAGAACAACCCCCGTAAATATTATTTTATTACATTTGATATTACGTGTATAATCTTATAGTAAATACAACAGTTATGTTGTTACGGATTATAGCACCAGGGTTGTCCAAAGTATTTTACTTAACGAATCGGCTGCTACGAATCGGCTGCTAGCTTCAGTCTCATCCACACGGTATGTACGAGTATAATATATATAAAATGCTCTTTACGTGTAATTTAGAACACAATTTCACGATTGTTTCACTTTTAAAAATAACTCAAACTATAACTTCATTTTTTCCCACAAGTACGCCATTAAAAAATGATCTACCGCTATCAGATTTCAAAGACATTAATAACAGGAACAGGGGACAGTAAATATCATCAAAAAAACGCCGTGATTTTTTTTCAGGAGGGTACATTGGGGTCATTGATCGAAGGGAAACGAAGTCCATAGATTTAAATGTCATTAACCGCATCTTTTAAAGAGCTAGTAAAAATGAACTAGTTTTCGTTAGTTCGGCATTTTATATTCAAATTATTGTAATTAATTATTCATAAAGGTAAGACACTGTTTTACTACTACTTTTTAACTATGTGATTAAAATTAAGGCAACTCAGGAACATTCCAAAACATTCCGGAAGATTATAAGAATTAACCGCAATATCATATTCTGTTTATTAAATACTATACCCTATTTTTAAACTAAGTGCAATGAAAATAAAAATTTGTTTAAAACATTTTAAATTAATATTATTTTTTACCTCCCGATACCCTTGGTAACGGAGGTACAGGGATCGAGCTAAAAATCGCATATCGAGATTTTGGTAAATGACCACGTTTTAAGGACCCTAGAATCCAATTTTAACATTTTTACGATGATGTGTGTGTGGTATGTATGTGTATGTGTGTGTGGATCCTTCACTCTAACTCTAATACCAAATACTATCATTCAGAAAATTTTGAAATCTTGTATTTCGAACTTTTTCTGTATTGGAAAGAGCCCATTAGATTTTGGTGAAAATCGGATAACCGGAAATAGCACTTTACTAGAAGCTCAAAATAGTTTTTCTCCGAAAAATACCTTTAAATGTTATTTTTCGAGATTAATGTTATCATAAAAATTAAAAATTATTAAGTTTTCTATAGATTTACATTAATGCTTTTTCTATATATTTATGGATAAATTTATAAAATTATCTATAATTTAAATCCCTTAGCCTACGCTTTAAACAAACAAAATGCAGTTATTCAAATGTATGTAACTGACAGATAAATGTCAATATCAAAGAACTAATCATTTCAAAATAATATTAGTAACGTTTTAAAAAGAAAAAAGTAAATAGAACAACAGAAAAGGAATTCAATAGTTTCCTGTATAAGTAAATATGTAGGTATGTATTTTAATTAATAAAAATTATCGATTCACAAAAATATTTAAACTAATCCTAATTTTTGGATTAGTAAATTCTATTTTATCCCGGTATTTAAAATTTAATCTTCATTTTATTATAGTTCCGGTGGCTCAATGTTTAGAGCAACTCCTCATGAGTCATGAGTGCGCTCGGAGCTCTGGGTTCGAATCCCACTAAGGCATGGATGTGTGTGAATGTGAACCTTCTGTGTAATTGGGATTTAACCCTGTTGAGGGGTTTAAAAAAGGTAGTTACTTGGATTAGATTAGACTATATTTTAAGAAATAAACTGTCAAAATTAGAGTACAATTTGCTAATCTAAAAATAAGGATTAACTTAATCTTTTTTTGTTATTCGGGCTGTAAATGGCGGGAGGTATTGTGTTGGCCACACCAGATTTTTTTAATTTGGAAATTGCTGAGTTATGTTATATGTATTTTATTCGGTATTTTAGTTTTCAGCAGATTCTATCTTCCTTGGGAAAAAATTAAAAACACGTAACGCAAAACCGGAAATGACAAATGATACTCGAAATGCCGTGTAGCAAAATTTGTTACAACGTTCCAAAATTACGCACTTTAAATTCCAAAACGTGCTTAAAAGTTGTAAATTGTTTCAATATTTCCCAAAAGTAACAAGAACAAGCACTGTACATTTTTATAAGCTTATCTTTTAAATTGGTTTTATTTTATGGGGTCTCGTGGCCGCGTGCCTAAATGTCTGATCGCGAATCTGCGGAACCGGGTTCGATCCTGTCCGTCGCCAAAAAATATTTCGAATTTTAAATGTCACAAAGGGATTCCTGTGGTAATCTCTCCACGCCAGCAATAAGTTGCCGTGAGGTGACGCCTGGTAAACGTCTTCACAGTATGATTATGTCCATCATTATTGCCGAAATCTGCGTGTACAAAGCAGATTAGCACTCCCAGCGACTGATAATATGCCGTGATGATATATTTTAGCCCAGGTTTTAGCACAATATTTAAGCAATAAACACAGTACTTTTATTATACGGAAATGGTATATTTTATTTTGATTCTTCCTATAATGTAATGATCGCTGATAATACGACTATAAAGATAAATAAAGGTAAACAAAGTGTAAAATTAGATAGATAACAGCCCGAGAATTGCATGGGCCTATACTAAGATATTTATGATCATAACATTTGTTACAATTATTTTTAAAAAAATCTGATGTGGCCAGCACCTTACTTTCCGTCAGTTCTATGTAATTTTGTACAAATTTCGTATTTCTTGCGAAAGATTCTATATTTCCAGTACATTACCATGCATCCGTCAGATCTATGTATTTCGCACAAATTCCATTCAGAAATTTCATGCGAAAAATTATCTTTAAATATTATAGTAGCTGTTTCCATGGTTATAGCATAGCTGGCTGCTTTATGAAATTTAATATCTTTATAATTTTTTTAACTCTATATCCATTGGATTATCTTTAAATTTTATAGTAGTTGTTTCCATGGTTATAGCATAGCTGGCTGCTTTATAAAATTTAATATCTTTATATTTTTTTTATTTACCGATAGTGTTTCCAAGACAGTAGGTCTTATTTACAAATTACTGAACGGTAAGTGATGTGACTTACGTCGGTAAGTGATATGCTTCACTTACCGTTCAGGAGGTGAGACGGTAAAAGTATATAAGGTATTAAGGACGGTAATGACATTTACCAGTGTATGGGGACTGAGAGAAGCGAAGGTCCCAATTTTGTCTGAGAACGGTAATTCCTTAACGTTCGTGACGCTTATACTATTTTTTGCACGGTCGACGCACAAAATTTAAAAGAAAAATAAGATTTGAAAAATATTTTGACATATTAAAAAAAATTATTTGCCTTTTTTGAAGTAAGCTTTGATTTTTGTTTTTATTTATTTACCCTCTCGCCTCCTGAACGGTAAGTGAAGCACATCACTTACCGACGTGAGTCACATCACTTACCGTTCAGTAATTTATAAATAAGACCGACTGTCTTGGAAACAATATCGGTAAATATAAAAAATAACCCGATCGAAAAAATAAATGAAAACAAAAATCAAAGCTTACTTCAAAAATGACAAATATTTTTTTTTAATATGTCAAAATAATTTTTAAATCTTATATTTCTTTTAAATTTTGTGCGTCGATCGTGCAAAAAATAGTATAAGCATCACAAACGTTAAGGAATTACCGATCTCAGACAAAATTGTCTTCGATCGGTAAATTGTCCTTACAGTTCTTAATACTTAATATTACTATTAACTCTATATCCATTGTATTATCTGTAGTAGTAGCTGTTTCCATGGTTAGAGCATAGCTGGCTGCTTTATGAAATTTAATATCTTTATAATTTTTTTAACTCTATATCCAATGAATATGAAGTATAAAATGCAATCAAATCCTATAGAGATAAAATATTCTTTAATATTTATAATAATATACAATAGCTAAAGACGATATTTAACTGCGTTTTTTCAAGAACATCTGTTAAAAACTTCAAATACGAATACTTCCGATTGACCAATTATAACCAAAATTTAATGAACTCTTCATATTGATGAAAACTCGAGGAATACGCAAATATTAAATTTTTTGGAAAGGTGGTATTGGAGTTATGCGATCCGAAAGAATCGTCACAGACAAACACACCCACACGTACATACAGACATTATCGTGAAAATAGGAAAAACGTATTCTATGGACTCTAAAAGGTGCTTATTCATTAAAAACTCATCATCGAATTTTTTGACCAAAGACACTAACTTCTTTGACGGAAGGTTAAAAAAAATTCTTATAAGATTCTTATTGGGTTCTTACTATAGTCTTTTAAATATTATAATTTATTATATGTTGCGTTCGAAATGAAGGCTCTTTCGATACGCAGTTTTTTTATTTTAGAAGATTGCTAGTAAAAAAGATTTAATTAAATTTTAAAACGTCATTAAATCAGAATTGACATGCTTTCAAATAATTAAATAAATGTCAATCCAATCTTACCAACTACATACAACATTAAACATACAAATTATCCTAAATCAAATCGGTTTAACATAGAAGTTTTTTCTTTTCAAATATTTTAGCATATAAATGACGCAAAATACAAAAAATAAGTAGAATAAATCAGTCATTTAATAAGATTTATTATTAGGAACATAATATTGACTTTAATTTTTAAAACATTTCCAAGAAATTTACACCGCATTGCTTGTTTTTTTTTATATAAATCGTACACAATTTTAAGTATCAAAATAATTCCAAATGTATATTTATTACTTTAGGTAGGTATACAATCAAGATTTGGTACTACAAAATTTGGGAATACTGGGACCATTTAAAAAAATTTAATAATTAAACACTAAAAATATTTTTTATTAATAAACAATTTTAAAATAAATTACAATACCATGCATTTCATCCTTATACATATTTGAACGTTAATGAAATACAGTGGAACAAATATTTTCGTATAAAAATTAATAATACACACAGACATTTTGGAGGTATTTGATTTTAAAATTTTAACAACATTGTGTTGTGAATCTCATAAATTTTTAAAACATTTTTATGACATACTCATGTAACAATTTCTACGAACACTGTAACAATACTTTAAAACAAAAACAAAATATTTTCAACATAATACCTCATTTGTTTCACTGCATAAACATGACAAATTTTCGTTTGTACACCACAAAAGGAAAATATATATCTTGTCAAACAATAGCTTTCACAGAAATAAATTTAATTCATATTCAAAGCCTACTACAAATATGGGATAGAGTCAAGAGGTCAAATACAAGGTATTACCAAAACAATAGCCTGTGAATACCTACTAATTTCCGAAAAATTGAATTCAGTGAAAACAAAAGTGGCACAAATCCAGGATTATGTCTATTATGGGGTCTACAGCCCTAAATAAAGCACAAAACGGCACAAAATGAACATTTCAACAATACAGATTTTATGAAAATATACACCTGAACTACAAGTTTGATTTCGGCTGTCAGTTTTCACAAATGTAAACATTCGTACAACCACTTTACAACATAGATTTGTGCAATGTATTCACACATGCACTAGTAGGTTGTCTCACTCCCGCACGAATGGAATGCATGCAGCTATCCTTGTTGCACCTGAGGGGTATTTAACTGCAACGTGTTTTTAAAATACCTCGAGAAGATAATACAAACTTATATTCATTATTTACACATTAAATAACAGTTTTTCACGAGAAAAATAATATAATATTGTTTATTTTATGCACAGATGCACCGCCGAATGCAATTTAAGTGTTATCGTCAAGGCAACGACTTTCTTCTGTCAAAATCATATGTAAACAAAAAAACTATCAACACTGATTATCTAGTATTCACTGTATACGGCTTATACACTATTTTTACACACTCAATCTGTATGAAATACTAACAAAATCTTCCTAAACAATAGTAAAACCTAACCAACAAATCTAAACTCACCAGTAAAAAGTCGAATATATAAAAGATCCGAACTAAATAACCACTTCACACAAAACTAACATCATCCACAACAACATATAAGCCGGAATTATAATATTAATCACACTAAAAATTAAACAAAATCCGATATTTCACAAACACAAACAACCCAAACACTCAGCGAACTGCCATATGCATGGTATGACAGTCAACAGCCTCGAGTTACTGTACGCTAGCGCCATCAAGCGGCTGTGGAATGAACTAATACTTCGTTTTTTACTCACTGGATATATTACACTTGAGGATTTGTTAGTATTTATTTTAGCTAGTATTTACGGGCGTAGTACTATTTATTTTATATATTTAACTATTTTTATTTGTTTTGTCGATTCTAAATTGTTTTTAAGTTAATAATTGTCATTAATATATTTTATTTTGCTACTCATATGTTCAATATTGTTTATAATAAACAATGGATGATATTAATAGAGCTTTTTTGATTTTTTACAAGCTTCAGGACATTGATCTCTCCAGATGAAGCTTTCTTGGTGAAAGCTGGAGATCGATACGATGACAGAGCAACGAGCAGACAGCTAAGCAGACGACAGGGTAGGTTTCTACTAGATCACGTGGTTGACACATCGGTTATCATTGTTAGAAATAACGAAAGCTGTTAGGAAGCATGTACCACTTGATTGCGTTGATATATCATAGTTTTTTTTTATTCGTCAATAGTTTGTTTAATTTAATGTTTCTGTGGCTTCTTCTAATGTTAATGCGAATAGTTTATAATTTCAATTCCTTTAATTTGTGAACAGATACAAATCCCTAATATATCCATAGGGCTTTTATATTTATTACTAGATGTGAATATGCCACACGGACTGCGTTAGTATTTGGATAGGCCGTGATCTTGGCCATCTTGTTTATTCATTATTTTAAATAATATATCTGTTTTTGCAACATTCTACTCCATACATATATTTATATTTTGAAATTAAAAAGTTACTTTCTTCTCTTATTTATACACGGCCATTACATTAGTATTGGTACAACTTCTAACCGTCACCCTCTTCTTGTGATCTGTTTACAAAATTATACATTCGAATCTAGGTTGGCCATGACCATACCATGGCCATCTTGCTTATTAATTCGTTATTGACCGTTACAAAAATAATTTAAGATTTTCATAATTGACATATCATACAATATGATCTGTTAATAGTTGTAAATAATATATCTGTAATTGTTAATTTTATGATTATATTTTCCAATAAAAAAAGTTAGTTTCTTCTCTCGCTCGACCATTATAGAAATAATTATTTAATTTCCATTTATTAATTGTTGATTTACCGGACAAATTATGTATGAAAATAATCAACAAATAATTATAAATCACTTACCATGAATTAGAACAACGTACTTTTACATTTTACCACTATAACTTTAAACAGTAACCACGAGATACACCGGCAACTGGCCATTACAATTTCTAACCGTCACCCTATTTGTGTGATCTGTTCACAATTTATTTGAAATTTGACCATGGCCATCTTGTTTATTCATTTTGACCGGTACAGAATAATTTAAAATTTTTATACCAATTTCAAAATTATTTGTATATGAAATAATCTGTTAATAAAAGTAAATAATTTACACGCAATAATGGGGTATGTGACCATATTCGAATTTCAATATATATGTCATAAAATATAAAAACTAACCACTGTAGCTTCTCATTATAATAATAAAAACTAAACATTAATTTGTAACAATCTTGTTATTAACAATTTAATGTTTTAGAGAAGAGATATATGCCGTATGTTAGAATCGTAGACAAAGACAGATAGACTGCTGGAAGGAAAGAGACAGTTATAAATCAGCATATCACCATCGCGTTTATGTTGTGGTAGGTGTGGCAGGGTATAGCATGGTCACATCTGACTATAACTATCTCTTTCCCTCCCAGTCTAACCGTCCTTTTTGTACGCTTCTACCATTGTCACGTCACAAATCCCTTCCCCAAATTTTTAATAATTATTTTCTCGTAAAGTATGAATAATTAATCGATGCAAAAAAATACGGGTATTTCTTTTTTCTAGTATCATATTATGTAAAAATAAAAATTTAGTCACATACCCTATTGTAACGTTTTAAAATGTACAAAGTACAATGGGCTACTTGCGTGCCAAATTTTTATTTAATATTTTTGAAGAGACCATAAAAACTTGCTGTCCATATTTTTTTTTTTTGGCCAGAAAAAAATTAATGAAATTTTAATATTTAAATTACCGCCATGTATGACGTAGCATTACGCCGAACCAATGAATGGCCGTAAAGCAATAACATCGGTACGTCCAATAGCAATGGCATGTGCGGGTAATTTAAACATGACAGATCATCTATTTGACGTTTGAATAATAGTTTGGAGGTTAATATTTTTGTTTGTCATTTTAATCTTGTACGAGTATAAGCTAAGTTAAAATCCTTTAAAATCCTGCTTGACAAATCTAAATACGTAATAAAAGTAACAGAAATCACGCAAATTGTAAATAATAAAGAAGAGAGACAGGGACAGAAAAATGAAATTAAAACTCGCACTCACTCGCCATCTACAAGTTACATTCTTAAATATGTATCCCTGTCTCCAGTTCAAAATAATGACGTCAAAGACAATCTTCTTTCTTAATTTATTAAAAAACATATTTTTTAAAAATAAAATTTATATTTTTAATGCGTTTTCAACTTTACTTTAGGTATTTAGAGATAGATATCAGGTTTTCTTGCGTGGGCAAGTAGCCTATTATGATATTTGGCGAAGCTGTTCCAGTCTCTGAATTTATCAGAGAATGGCCCATTCAGTCAGAACCACAGACGCGTTTCGCTCTTATTGGAGCTCATCAATGTGGTGCTGGTTGAGTGGACCAGTCTCTGAAATATACCTATAAAACTAATAACTGCTGGTGGGAGTGAGATTTGTGAGACTAACATTGGACCGAAGCATCCCGCGCGGTCGAAATCCACGCGGTCGAAATCCCATGCGGTCGAAATTCCACGCGATCGAAATTCCACGCGGTCGAAATCCACGCGGTCGAAATCCCGCGCGGTCGAAATGTACCCCCACCACTTTGTCCGTTCTGCCGAAATACAAATATTTCCACGCCGTCGAATTCCACCCGGTCGAAATGTTACACGATACAAATGAGTACGTTCCGCGCGGTCGAAATCCACGCGGTCGAAATCCCACGCGGTCGAAATCCCACGCGGTCGAAATTCCACGCGGTCGAAACTCCACGCGGTCGAAAACCCACGCGGTTGAAATGTACCCCCACCACTTTGTCCGTTCTGCCGAAATACAAATATTTCCACGCCGTCGAATACCACCCGGTCGAAATGTTACACGATACAAAAGTGGTGGGGGTACATTTCGACCGCGTTGGATTTCGACCGCGTGGATTTCGACCGCGTGGAATTTCGACCGCGTGGGAATTCGACCGCGTGGATTTCGACCGCGCGGAACGTACTCATTTGTATCGTGTAACATTTCGACCGGGTGGGATTCGACGGCGTGGAAATATTTGTATTTCTGCAGAACGGACAAAGTGGTGGGAGTACATTTCGACCGCGTGGGATTTCGACCGCGTGGATTTCGACCGCGTGGAATTTCGACCGCGTGGAATTTCGACCGCATGGGATTTTGACCGCGTGGATTTCGACCGCGCGGAACGTACTCCATTGGACGAGTGCGGACATATATATCTGCATATATAGCTGCACTTGTCTGTAAGAATATCTTCGCGCAAGCGCCAGATTGCTTTGATTTTATTGTGTAGAACAAGGAAGGGGAACTAGCGGGAGGGAAATTCTTACACTACCTGACAAGGATAGACAATAATGTTTGTAGCAGGCTCCTCTTAAGTGAGAGATGGGGCATCAGTGGTGATATGTTTCTGACAAATGTACGAGAGGTTTATTCAGAGATTGAAATATTGTGAAATGTGTCAAATATGATTTTTACAAACATACAATTTATAATCTTTTTACCTATTTGAAATTCTTAAAATGCCAATTACCTTCACCAATCAAGAGTATGCAGACATGCATTTGTTTGCTGAACATATGGCTCATACCACGATCACGCTTTTAACTAAAACGCTGTTTTAAGAAATGTCAAATTTCATTATTTAATGATAATAATAATAATAAATAATATAAAATTTATCAAAATGTGATTTTAAAGCAGAACATAGTTTGTATTCAAACAAATATTTTTTTTTAAATCGTTCTTTAAACATAAGGGAGAAATTAAATATTGAAATTTGAATTTGACATTTCTTAAAACAGTGTTTTAGTTAAAACCGTGATCGTGGTACGGGCCATAGTTTTTCGTTATGGTTACAAGTAAATCCCCATTGAATTATGGTGGCAAATATGCACCACACCACAATATCAAATTCTTTTCTCATCGCGTAAAACATTTTTAAAGGTCTACAAAAGAATTAATAAAAATTCCTTCACGTTGAATTCCAAAGCGTTGTAAGGACTATTGATTAAGAATCCCAAAGTTAAAATGCGGTAAAAATTGAAAACGATAAATATTCTCTATCATCAATTATCCACGTGGAGGAAAGTAGAAAAATGAAGTACTAAAAAATGGAGTTAACTTCAATAACATTTTTTTTTTATGTTTTCCATACATTCTAATGATAGAAGATACCCTAATAATAATTGATACTATATATCATAAGGCCTTTTCATACTAAAAAGTATATTTTTATGAACGTAATTTTTTCTGGATTATAATTTTTATTTGTCGGCTACTGTCTCATTTCTTCCAAATTAAAATATTTAATTCACTTGATATTTAAAAGACAAGCCATTTATATTCAAAATGTAATTAAATTTTTAGATTTATATTCTTGTTCTTCTGTAAATTGTAGACTAATATAAGTTATTTGTATTCAACTTTGTAAACATTTTTACCTTATCTAAAGGTGACGGAAGGTATTGTCTTTGGTCAAAAAATTCGATGATGAGTTTTTAATCAATAAGCACGTTTTAGGGTCCCTAGAATACGATTTTACTGTTTTTACGATGATGTCTGTATAAGAGCGCGCGCGCGTTTGTGTGTGTGTGCGTGTGAGTGTAACAAAAATTTCGTCTGCGAATACTACAATTTCAAAAATTATAATTCTTTCGCATTCTTCTTCGTTACATCCGGAAGTACCCGTATTTGAAGATTTAAACCGTTTTTCTTGAAAAACGATGTTAAATATCATTTTCTCACATTTAATATTTTTTATAAATAATAAAGAATATTTTCTTCTCTATACGATTTGACTGCATTTTATACTTAATATTAAACGGATATGGTATTAAAAAATCTGATGTGGACACCATACGACTTCCTTGTACGCAGGACCGATATGAAGATGAAGTTTAGACCCAATTATAAAATTGCACGTGTTTGACGTAATTTGCCATTAACATCTATTTTTTTGTTATTTTTTGTCCTAATCCATAGCAAGCTTCATTACAAAAACCAAAAAGTATATAAGTTTTAAATTTACATATCTCGCTTATAGAAAGGGCTAATTTAATAATACAGAATTTAATTCTCTAAAACTCTTATTTGAAACATTTATTTCTAAAATCAAAATGAAATCATTTTATTCAAGAAAAACTGTTAACAACTTCAGGTAATATATCACTTCCGGTTAGCCAAAATCTGCTATGTTATTCCAATTGATATAAAAGTCTTATATACCAAATTTTAAATGTTTTGGATTATATTTTAATATAGTTTTTCATTAAAATCTATTATAGGCTTCAAATAATGTACCATTTCTGGAAATTATGTAATGACCAAAAAGGGAGGTGCACAACTAGATGTTATAGAAGTCCTAAATACAAAATTTCAACTTTCTGCGGCTTACCGTTCTTGAGTTATGCGTCACGACGAAATTAGTCAGAATGGATTCAGGGATGGTCAAAATGGATATTTCCGTTGAAATCTCAAAACCGAAATTTTTCGCGATTACAATACATACTTCCTTTACTTCGTACAAGGAAGTAAAAATTATAAAGATATTAAATTTCATAAAGTAGCCAGCTATGGAAATAGCTACTATATTAAGAACATTCTGATTTGATTGTGATTGAAAGATGTCAGTGTCAAGTTCAATTGACATATACTGTATCTGTTTAAGATTGCAGTGGTGTGAAAATAGGAGCATTTCAATCTTGTTGTTTGATTGGAAAATACCGGGGTATTATCCAGTCAGAAAACAAGATTAAACTACTCCTATCTTCGCACCACTGCAATCTTAAACCAGATAGAGTATAGTATGTTTGTTCTCTAATAAAGGCTCATTCACAGCTACGAAATTAAGAAATATAAATAAAATTATGAATAAGACATTATGGTTGCTGTTGACATCTTTGAAAATAAAACGTAAATTAATGTCAGCTGTCATTTAGTAAATACATAATTCACAAGCAAAAATATTAACTTTATACTTTTCAACGCACTGTACGTAATCATATATGTGACACTTTTTCTTAATACGGTTTTTTATTTATAATTAATTTTAAATTCTTTTTCTAGAATGTAAATTGACAGCTCAAATGACAGTTACGCTTGTGCTTATGTTTGTGTAAAATATTTAACATTTGCAATTCCTTGTGCTTATGTCTTATGTTTATTTTTATTTTCGATAGCTGTGAACATTTTCATAAGAACCTATTGTTTATATCGTTATTTTTACTTTTATGTATAATATTATTTTTATTTTCGTAGCTCTGAATGAGCCTTAAATTTTACGGGAAATATAGGATCTTTTGCTAGAAATTATTGTATGGAATTTGTATAACATACATACATATATATATATATATATATATATATATATATATATATATATATATATATATATATATATATATACGTGAACCCCCGGTAATCCGACCCCTGGCTAATCCGGCACCCCCTGTAATCCGACATGACCCCACCACTAATGTGCTCGACGCGTAGGTATTGATTTGATGATGATTGATTCATAGTATGATTTTTATTCGTAATTTTTGATTATTTTAGTATGTACATTTGTTTGTATACAATTACATATTTCCTAATGTAAAATTATTATTGTTTGTAAGTTCTATAGCATTAATGACGTTAATTTCATAATAAAACATAAGCTCTCTATTGTGTTGTTTAATTTACTAAATTTGACATACATAATGAAGTATGATTTGTACTTCAGAGTATAACATATAGAATCTTATCACTGGATCTGTAATTTGTCGGATTACAAGGTACTCGTTTGTAAAAAATTCCGGACTATAGGGTGTCTTAGGCAGTACTCTATAATCCGACAAATTCGATAGTCCGACACTGCCCTGCAAAACGTTTGTCGGATTACCGGGGGTCCACTGTATATATAATTTATAATTTAATAACATTTTCCCATAATATTGTTTCTTGCAAATATTTGCAACGAGTTCATTTAGTATAAAATAAATTTTCTGGTATGTATGTCAAATAATATTTGTTCAATAATTATTCTGTTTCATATTCAGTAATGTGAATAATTTAATATAAAATAATTTTTAATCAACATATTTTTCATCAAAATATTTCTAAAACAGCTAATTATTTTATTCGGTATCGGATATTAATAAAAAATTTAATATCATGCTTCAAAAATATTTCTACATAAAATCGATTTAATTAAGTTAGCTTAGTTTGAAAAATCACCATACTGGATACAGCATCATTTCAAATTCAAATTTTTCGAATTTCAATGCCTACTTATTTATAAGCGGGACAAATTTTAATTAAAGGGAAAAGTAGTGAAGCAGTCACCTTAGCAACGCCTGTGTTTGACATCTGCAACATAAATAACATTTTATCACCGTATTTTTTCTCGCTCGGAGGGAAGTGTTAGCGAATGAGTCAGAATTTCACCGTGGATTTGATTTTTATTCCCGAAGGAATGTTATTGCGAAAATAAATAATGGTGCTATGTAAACGTGTGTGATTATTGCGTGAAAAGCGATTTCAATGATTTTATGTTCCATTGCTATGACCGGCATTTTTGACGCGTAATTTCACCTCAATTGTAAGACCAGTAATGGTTTTGAAAGTTATAAATAAAAAGGCTGATGTCACATAACTTCCCGCCATTTAATTTCCAATAAAGAACATATACAGAGAATTCATTTTAAAATGCAACATATGGTTTATCACTTCCATGGTTACACACTACTGTCAAAAAATGACAGCAATGTAATATTTGTCCATTTTAAAATGCAACATTATAAGTAGTATTGCAGCACAGGATATACCTCCAGAACACATCACAAATAGTGTCAATTCTTTCTTCGAGCGACTAGGATACTGCCTCAGTGTGAATGGGGGTATTTTTGAAAATTTATTACATTAAAATTATGAATTTTTGTAAGCCAAAATTTGTTAAGATGTGGTACATTAAAGTTTTGATTTTTTGTTAATAGTGTGTAGGCTAATTTATTGGAAATTAATATTGAAAATATATAGCTATAAATTTTTGTATGTTGCATTTTAAAATGGACAAATATTACATTGCTGTCATTTTTTGACAGTAGTGTGTAGTAACCATGGAAGTGATTGACCATATGTTGCACATTAAAATAAATCCTCTGTATTAGAAACAATGTTGATGAAATTTTTGTGTCTGTTCCGCTAGCATGCATACACTATTGAAAGATATGAGCAATTTTGATTGTGCCATCCATGTATCTACCTATACGTTAATGTACTTGTCTCAGATGTCATTAGCTTGGTGATGCTTATTAAAATAAAATGTTGTATATCATAACTAAAAATTGTATTGGAATTAATATCATTCCATGTAGAATAATTTCGCACGCCGTTTGGAATATTTCCGCACAGCTTTCAACAAATCTAAATCCGTTTAGTTGCATATTAGCGCAGTACATCAAATATTTTGATTTGGTTGCTATAGGGCGCGAGCAGACACGTGACTTGAGCGACCTTGCAGTCCTTGGAATCAGCTGATTTTTATGCGCTTGTCATTTTGATAAGAACCATGTCACTTTGACAAGACTAATGTTTTGAGTTATTTTAATATTGAACTGTTAAGAAGGTATTATTTTTAAATTCATGTGTTTTACTGTCTGAAAATAGTAAAATAATGACATTTTAGCAGTTCAAAATTAATATAAATCAAAACATTGATATTGTCACACAAATCAGCTGATTCCAAACACTTCAAGGTTGCTCGGAGTCACGTGGCTGCTCGCGGCCTATACGACGGTTATGTCTCTGTTTTATTTTTATTTATTTCTGAATTCGCGTTTCATGTTTTGGAGTTTTCTACTAACTTTTACATAACATTGTAACATTGAGTAATGTTATGAAATATAAAGACACGCAATTCAAGTTAGGCGAGACGTACAGAGATGAGTTTTAGTAAATTCAGCATTATCGCTTAGGAACTCTCTCGCCGAAGTCTGAAGTTTTAGTACGCATCTATGCGGCTCCCAAGCGAGGTTGCACTCGCTTGTGCTAAGATCAAATAAACAGTTATTCGTACAAACTTAGTAAATGGGACGCAGAGCGAAATGGTCCAACCCTTCGAACAAAATAATCGACAATTATGAAAAGAACTCCATTCTGTCCCTCCACTGTAATAGTGGAAGATTATCGTCCAACCATCATCAAGAAGTGATGTAAGAAGTTTAGTCCAGGGCTTTTGGAAATCAAGGGATTCCCTAATTTAGGTAGCAGAATACCTGAATCTACGGGATTCCCTCATTTAGGTAATAGAGAACATGAAACCAAGTGATTCCCTTATTTAGGTAGCAGGAATCACTTTGCTGTTCGGATTAACGAGGCGTTGTTCGGATTATGGCTCCGAGTTGTCGCTGTTCGGATTACTGGAGGTTCGGATTAGAGCATGTTTGAATTAAAGAGGTCATACGTAGGTTCTGGCAGATTAGGACTGGTACGGTAATGTTACTTGCCTCAATGTTCTTCAAACATATGTAAATTTTAATAAATATGAACAAATATGCAAAATATGCAAGAAGCAGGTAAAATATGCAAAAAATGTAAAAATATAGAAAAATATTTGACGGTCCAGCAATAAAACTAATCATGGCAAAGCGACATATCACCACTTGATGCTTGTATTATAACATTCGATACCAACGCCGCCGCTCTGTTGAAATTCTTGGGTTCGCCACCTACTGTGAGTCCTAGAGTATAGTAAAATAATCTTACCATTCCTTAACATAATAGCTAATTGTGTATTAGGAGCGCAAAATGGGACATTGTCGATTGAGAGGTTGTTAACGCGCGACGCAGGAGCGCGGCATTCTCTCGAAATCAACAATGTTCATTTGCGCTCGAAACACATACAAGATTTTTTCTACAGTCGCCAAAATTGAGTCCTCCACCATAACAAAAATTTATTTGTATCAAGTGGCAGCACAACTGTTCACACAATTTATTTTATATTTAATTTTAATTTATCGTTATTTTCCATTCTCCTTGAGCTATTGCTTTAATCTAATCTAAGCATTTTATACTTTCGTTTTTCTAAATGAATGTTCTATTTTATTTTCACAGCAGTGCGGCATTTTGTTTGGTTATGTAATATACCGACAGAGCAGTTATATGTCAGATTGACTTGTGAAGGTGGTAAATGTGTAACTACAGTGCCATTAGTTCCTGACTAAACGCTTCCATTAAGAAAGTAGACAAGTGACATTTCTCAACATTGTATAGTTAGAATTTTGGACAGCGAGCGTTTTTTCTAGTTTGTCGCGCATGAGCGGCAAAGTGACATTTTGCGTTGACAAAAGAGAGCGCAAATGGCTACTTTGTACATAGACTGTAGAAAAATGCTGTAGTTTTATTGCTAGACCCGACAGTCAAAAATTTTTACTATATGCATTTTGCATAAAATCCGAGCTTTAATTATCATGCATGTTAGATGCCATTTCTTTAGCTATCAGGGAGTTACATGATGGCTTTCATCATGTAGACATCAGACATTTATTCCTTTTCCTTCATACAATTTCTTTTTTGTTCTCCTACGCCAACCTTCTTTTATAAATACATTCCTTCCAACTAATACGTTGTTGTATTTAATTATAACCTCATACCTCGACATTTTACTCTGCGATATAAAGCTAATTTTATATAAACAAAAGACAAATTAATTTTTTCTTTGTGGAATGTATAATAAAATTTCAATTTAAGCAACCCTTTATTAATTTGCTTTTATTTAAAAATCCCGTAATGATTCCGGGTGAGAGAGCAGTGTTTAACCTTAAAATATATTAAAAATTCATCTTGTTTTCTACGGGCTGCTAAACACTCCACAATGAAATACCGCGCGAATAAATCGCATTACCCGACCTGCCCTTCCAACCCATTTCGGTGGGAACTTAGATTAAAATTCAAATTTCTTTTTCTACACGAGTACACTAGCCTCGCATAAATAATAACCGCGATGAAATTTTAATTTCGCAAGAACCTGGCTCTGTTTTCGATTAGACACCGGTAATACATAATAAAACTCGGAGATATATGATTGTTGCTGCTGGCTGTATTTCGCAAAGGGGAGGCTTAAATATTGCTGTGTTTTTCGCCCTGCAACGGAAGGAAAAGTTTGCAAATTTAAGGTGTAGAAGTAGAACTAAGTACGTATATATTTCAAAGTAGCTACTTCTTGCTGAAAAAGTTGAAATACGAGGGTTGGTCAGAAAGTAACGATCATTTTTGAATATCTCGCATTCGTTTTCAATTGTGAAGTATGCTAGGTTTCATTTATATTGAATACGCAGTTTGTATTTTAAAGCTACATATTGTAACGTGAGAGGGTAACAAGACATTGGTCCGCGAGCTCCCAATCAGTGCGTGTGAGGCGACACCTATAAATAGAAGCGTTCTAGTTGGTAGGAGGAACCTAGATAGGTGATCGATAACATAGTATAGCGCGCGGTAGGCAGGAGACGCGAGGCGAGTCGTTAGGGTGAAATAAACGTAATTACCCGCGCATTGTTATATAAAATGTCAACACTAATTAATTTAACTTAAAACATTATTATATAGTTCGAGACAGTTCGATAAAAATATTAGAACATTTATATAAGCAACGTATTTGTGTGTCGAGAGACAGTCACATAGAGGTAGAGATGAGTCAATTCCCGAAATATAAAGATACGGGAATATTCCTAAATTTCTAAATGAATTTCAAATGTTAAACAACATTTAACCTACAGTTAAATGTTGTTTAACATTTGAAATTCATTTAGAAATTATTATTTAGTTTTATTTTTCAGTGAAATTATGGTAAGAAAAAAAACATACATATGAGTATACTCGTATCAATGTATATATGCACTGTCAGTTATAAATACGAGCAGAGCGACTCTGTAGAAATTTATACATAAATCCGATTTACTTTCACGAGATAAACATCGATTTAACAGAAGATTCAATGGTAGGCACTGAAACAATGAAAAAAACAGAGTAATTCATTCATCCTTGCATTCATCTTTCATAGATTGACAGTTAATATTTATGTCAATGTGGTGTCAATGATACGTTAGCATAATTATTAGAAGAGCAATGAGAAATCCATGGACGCAATAAGAAACAGAATATTTTTTTTAAAATTAATCCTGGAAAGAAGAATAATTGATTTGTTAGATGAAATTCTAAGTAAATGTGAAATCAAAATAATATTCTACGCATTCTATGCTGCTATGTCAACAGTGTCATAATAAATCCAATTAAATCTACAGTAAATTCGAATATATTTGATCGCTTTCATTTTTTCTGGTATAAACAGTCAAGATTTAGTATTTATTTAAATCCGATTTGATTAGAAATCCGATTAAGAACTTCGATATAAACTTACTCATAGGTAAAGTCGATTTAGAATCCGATTCTTAATCCAATATAGATCGTTTACGTTTTGTTAAATACGATTTGTAATCCTAAATCCACTTAAATACGATTAAGGATGTAGATATAAACATACTCATTGTTTCGTTGTTTGCTACTGAATTAGAAAGTCGATAGTCATCGTAAAGTGAACTCTGTCACTGATTCTAGTTTCTGTATAACCTGGAACTACGAGATAGTATGGAATCGCTCAGAAATGACTCGCAAAACTTGAGGAAATGGTATCATGACGATTTATAAAACTATTTAGAAGAAGAAATTGAGCAAATTTCTTGTTAATTGAAAGTCACGAAAATTTGAGCATACCGATAACGAGAATTTTGAAGCAGAGAGGTTTTTTTCGAAACACTTTTTAAAAACAGACTTAAAGCTTAGTAAAAAGTGGGCTTAATAACCTTATGTTATTATCAATATAATCAGAGTTTGTATGAAATCGTTTGATTCCTTGATATCAGAATTCGCTTCAGCAAAAGTTCGAAAAGTACAATGGGGTATGTGACCAAATTATTATTTTTACATAATATGATACTAGACAAAATAATAAAATATCCGTATTTTTTTACATCGATTAATTATTCGTACTTCACGAGAAAGTAATTATTAAAAATTTGGGGAAGGGATTTGTGACGTGACAATGGTAGAAGCTTGAAAAAATACGGTTCGACTGGGAGGGAAAGAGATAGTTCTAGCCAGAAAGACAGATGTGATCATGCCCCACCCTGCCACACCTACCACAACATAAACGCGGCGCTGATAAGCTGATTTATAACTGTCTCTTTCCTTCCCGCAGTCTATCTGTCTTTGTCCACGATTGTAACTTACTTACGGCATATATCCCTTTTCCAAAACATTAAATTGTTAATAACAAGGTTATTACAACTTCATGTTTCGTTTTTATTATTATAATGAGAAGCTATAGTGGTTTGCTTTTATATTTTATGACATATATATATATATATATATATATATATATATATATATATATATATATATATATATATAAACTATTATTCACGAAAGATGACTATTCAAGGTCATTTGTGAGCCGTCTGATATAATATTACTTGCAGATAACTTCATTGCATTTCGTATGCAGGGGCGTGCAACATGAAATATTTATGGAAACATTTTAACTGAAAAAATAAGAGTAATTCATTTGAAAATTATTTTTCCTTCTAAATAATGCCTTTCTGAAAGATTTATGTTCTTCACTTGTTTTTGCAAAATACGAAAACATAGACTTAACTTATAAACCAAGGAATAATAATTTGATTTACCACTGGGTAAATATTGGCACAGAGGGCAGTGTAGTAGATAATTAGGTATCTGTAATTCTACGACATATGTCATTATTATTTATAGTATGTTAGAAAGTAATGCCACTATTTACGTATATCTGTCATACCACATAAATTAAATAGACATAGGTCAAATAATTTTTCTTTTTCTAATACAAAATGTTGCTAAGCTACTGCTGTAAAGTGATGTGTATTCTTTCTTCGAACAAATGACCTTGAATAGTCATCTTTCGTGAATAATAGTGTATAGGTATGTATATATTGAAATTCGAATATGGTCACATACCCCATTGTAGAGCAGGTATGTTCAATAGCATGTTGTAAAATAAATATTCTTACAAAATATATTTATTTAATCATTTTCCTTACTTATTAATCTTTTGTAGTCGTTTCTATTTCTATTTGTTAATCCGGCTCTGCCAAGGGTTTGTGAAGGGTATAAACATTTTCAAGGGGGCAATGAAGATACTAAAGATGACAAGAATAAGTTCTTACTTTTTTCATTTCATATATTCGTAGGTACAGTGGATTTCTAAATTATAAATTTGTATTTTAAACAGACTGATGTTTCATAAATTACATTTAAGTAACGATTCGGAGATTCAGCTATGAATATGTAATTTAAAATTATATTGATGGTCTGTAATTCGATGCATCCGAACATTTCTGATTTTTTTCTTTATAATTTATGACAATCTCCAGGGAATACAGATGCGCTTTTGGTTTTCTTCCATGTGCATAATTGTGAAACCGATTACTGAGATGGCATCCCATTATAAAATAAGAGCAATTCGCACTTTATAACTTCAATTACCCAGTAGATTCACGGGCGCGATAATGAAACTATGTAACTATGATTATAAGCTCACAGTCTAATCGAAAATAAAATTATGTAGTTTTACTGCAGAGCACTGGTCTTCCATTCTGAAAACCAACAAATGAGAAAATGAACGTGAGGGACATTCCAAACAGTGAAATCCAAATCTGCAATTCACAATACTGGAAAAATGAGCTGGAGATATTTTTCCCACTCGTTTATTAAAAGAAGATTTATAAAAACAATTAAAAGTAATGGAACTGCTCTGTGCATCTTGTATTTAATTTAATTTACATTAATGGTACTATCAATCAAGCTATAATATTAATTATTATTTACCGGAAGCTTCCTTGGTTTTCTAAACATTATATTAAAATCATTGCCTCTTTTTTCAAGCTATTTTCCATTTTCAGAAGGAGTTAAAGTTTTTTTTTCCCCATATTTAAGTAGTTCGCGAACAAGATAAATTTTATATAATAAATCTTCAAAAGTATCGGAATATTCAAAAATGAGTATATAATAATATACATACATTCGATATTGATAATTAATAATAATGTGAACTTACACCGACTTTCTGTCACGAAAATATCAAACGTACAGGCTGCACAATTCGTTTTTTAATAGGGATTCCACCATTTTTTTAAAAATAATTTCATCAGAAAGTATAAGTATAATTCAGAACGTTTTAAAATTTTAGAAAAGTTGTTTGAGTTTTTTCTCTGAGTTCCAGCTTAAAAATTTTTTTTGACTTGATATATTATATAAAAACAATATATTTAATAAATTTCAATTGTTATCTCCATTGGGTCATATGGGGGATCCCCACGTTACCCTTTTAATCATTGACCATTTCTAGCCCTGAGGAAGACTGTAGTAACAGTCGAAACGTAGGCCAGGAAATAAATTATTTACATTAGACTGCGTGTCCAATCATTTCCCAATTTTCCATTCTGCTACCAGTCGATCATTGTACTCCACAAAACTAAGTCTATTGGTGAAAATCCGGTGAAAAAATTTCTTTTCCTAATGAGCGAGTTATGGTCCCCCGAAGTTTGAAAATATAAATGTGACGTCACGAATATAAGTTTTTATTTAAAACTGTTTTCTTCCTGGATCTAAAATGTTATTGAAATGTATGCTATTTTCAAATTATATTTATAAAAAACAAATTAATATTATAACACTGTACAAGTCTACATGCTTTATAATTGCAAGTGTATCAAAATTATTACGTTCAATGCAAGAAATTTATATTCAAATGAAAACTGTTTGAGAATTGCAGTACTGGACTGGTAGCCACGTGTCCGTTATTTGAATTTGTCTACTTCCATTGGTAGTAGACTCCACCCCCTAACTCGGTATTCGTTATATATTTATAGGTGGTCCTTGAGTCGCCAATCAAAATAATATATATATATATATATATATATATATATATATATATATATATATATATATATATATATATATATGTATGGAATGAGTGACGAGCTGCTACAACGAAAAACCCCCTTATTTCCGAAGTATTTCAATTATATTATAGTACAAGAGTACACTGTCTGACAATTTGCTACAAATGAATTACTTTCTGTGAATTGTATTTCGGTTGCATTAAAAAATTTCTTTTTCTTACTTTACTGCCAAATCGGCTTATTTGCGGACAAGAGTTTTAAGGAACAAACTAGTCTGGGAATTATATTTATAAATTAATACTCGGTTATCTAGTAAATCATTCATTCAGTTCCAACGACTGTATTCTTGTTGTTCATAATTGTTTAACACGAAATGAGTGCGATCAATTTGTTCTCATCACGACATCCGGAATGTCCGGATCCGAATACGGGTTCCGGGTGTTAATGAAGGTGTTTTATATGCGTCGACAGCCGTAGTCAGATGCAATGCCAGGTATTCTCGCTAATGCAGAATTTCTGGAATCTTCCAGCATCTGTCACTGTCTATGTAAATATCAATAAGCACATACATGGATCTTTATTAATATGTTTTGTACTCCTACGCAGATTACAGAAATTCTAAACTAATATGAAATTATTCAATTATAGGTATCAACTATTCGATTATTGGGATTCCTCATACATTAATAATACATTTCATTAAAATATTATGGATATTCTAGATACACAGATATTCCTCACTTAACACATAACATTTACAACATAGTTTCAATGCAAGAATTAAATAAATACTATACAAATACATACATGCAAGATTTGTTAATTTCGTAGAAAATAGCAGCAAAATATTTAGAAATCTCCGTCAAAAATTACAGATCACTTTTTATCAAAAATCAAAATTGCCTGAAAGATATATCATAATAAAATTATCTATATTCTGTAAGTTAATATCCTAAATGAGCTACTTGCGTGCCATTTTCACCTTCCGCTATCCTTAATAAGGGAGATATAGGGATCGTGCTAAAAATCGCATATCGAGATTTTGGTAAATGACCACGTTTTATGGTCCTTAGAATCCAATTTTAATATTTTCGCGATGATGTCTGTCTGTATGTACGGGCGGGTTTTTTTATTCCGCTGATATGTATCCCTACAATATTAACTTGCAGATAGCCTTTTTTTATTACATATATGCATCTGTTATACAGCTGGACAGTGTTTTTTTAACTTCAAAGCAGTTCTGTTCGTTGACTGCGCGCAGTTATGCATCCAGCTTTGAAAACGTTGCATTGGATGCACGCATGCGCAGACAGTATTCGAAAGTTATCATGAAACGAAAATCAACATAACCAAAGATATTAATCTTCAATAACTACTTTAGTCGCACTTGTAGCAATACTAAACAATTTAAATATCTTTTAATAATGTCTGATGAATTGAATAGGGTACTGTTTGTTTATTCCTCGCAGAACTGCAAGCAAGTTAACAGCAGTTGTGACGTCATACAAAGCAGAACTGCGGTATATCGCAGATTTCTATTGACAATAAAAAAACGTACCCTATGTGTTTATGTGTGAATCCTCTGCTCTAACTCAAATAATATTATTCGGAAAATTTTGAAACCTTGTATTTCGACTTTGTTCTAATATGAAAAGAACCCATTAGATTTTGGTGTAAATCGGATAATCGGAAATAGCACTTTACTTGAAGCTCACAATAGGTTTTCTTCGAAAACAATCTTTAAATGTTATTTTTTCGAGATTTATGTTATTATAAAAATTAAAGATTATTAATTTTTCCACAGGTTTGCATTAATACTTTTTCTATATATATTATCTATAATTTTAATCCTGGAACTTCGCTTTAAACAAACACAACTCCTTGGTTAAACAGTTCATATCTCAAATATATGTAACTGACAGATAAATGTCACTGTCAAAGAACTAATCATTTCAAATTAATAAAAGCAACGTTTTAAAAAAAAAATAGTTAACAGAACTAGTTATATGGAAAGGAACTTAATACAGTTTCCAGTTTAAGTAAATATGTAAGTTTGTATATTTAAATTAATAAAAATCAAATGGCGGGAAGTATAATGTTGATCATACCGGTTTTTTTATTTAATATTTTTGAAGAGACGATGAAAATTTGCTACCCACATTTTTTCCTCTGACAAAATTATCATTAATTGGCGAAAACAAATTTAATGAAATTTGAATATTTAAATTACCGCCATTTATGACAGTGTGACGTAGAATTACGCCGCCCCAATAAATGGAAAGCCGTACTATCGGTATGCCCCAGAGGAACGGCATGTGCGAGTAATTTAAACATGACAGATCACCTGTTTGACGTTTGAACAATAGTTTGGAGGTTAATATTTTAGTTTGTCATATTAAATTTGTACGAGTATCAGATAAGTTGAAATCTGCTTAACAAATCGAAATACGTAATACAGTGTGTTAAAAAAATCTTAACTCGGAGGAGGCTATGAACAAAGAAACATATGTCAATTTAAAAATATTTAAATAAATGTCAATTTGCCACGAGATATTGTCAAAAATGTTATCTTAAGAAATCAATGCCTTTCTTCTTGAATCTTGTTTTAAAAATGGAAACAAATTAGGAAACGGTGGTTGGCAGCACACTGTATCCTTCTTTATTATCTTTTTTTCCTTAAAAATACATTTCAAGATCAATTTTGACGACTTAACTTTTGAATTAAATAATGAACAGACATACGTTTCTCTGTTCATAGCCTACTCCGAGTTTTTTTTTTAACAAACTGTAGTAACAGAAACCACGCAAATTGCAAATAATAAACAAGCGAAGCAGTGAGAGAAAAATGAAGTAATGTCTAATTCAAATTCGCACTCGCACGCCATCTACAGATTACATTCTTAAATATGCTTTCCTTTCTCTAGTTCAAAATAATGACGTCACAGAAAATTTTCTTTCTTTTTTTACTAAAACATAATTTTTACCTCCCGCTACCCTTGGTAAGGGAGGTTAGGGATCGTGCTAAAAATCACATATCGAGATTTTGGTAAATGACCGCGTTTTAAGGTCCCTAGAATCCAATTTTAACATTTTCACGATGATATCTGTGTGTATGTGTGGATGTGTGTGTGGATCCTCCACTCTAACTCAAATACTGTCATTCAGAAAATTTTGAAATCGTGTATTTCGAACTTTTTCTGTATTGAAAAGAGCCCATTAGATTTTGGTGAAAATCGGAAAACCGGTAATAGCACTTTACAAGAAGCCCAAAATAGTTTTTCTTCGAAAAATACCTTTAAATGTTATTTTTTCGAGATTAATGTTATTATCAAAATTAAAGATTATTAAATTTTTTATAGATTTGCATTAATTCTTTTTCTATATATTTTATGGATAAATTTATAAAATTATCTATAATTTAAATCCCAGAGCCTACGTTTTAAACAAAAAAAAAAACGCATTTATTCGAATGTATGTAACTGACAGATAAATGTCACTATCAAAGAACTAATCATTTCAAAATAATATTAGTAACGTTTTAAAAAGGAAAAAGTAAATAGAACAATAGAAAAGGAATTCAATACAGTTTTCACCATAAGTAAATATGTAGATATGTATTAATAGATTAATAAATATTAACGATTCACAAAAATATTTAAACTAATCCTCATTTTTGGATTAGTGAATTCTATTCTATCCCGGTATTTAAAATTTAATCTTCATTTATTATAGTTCCGGTGCTTAATGGTTACAGCAACGCCTCATGTTATGAGTGCCCTCGGGGCTCTGCGTTCGAATCCCACTAAGGCATGGATGTGTGTGAATGTGAGCCCACTCTGTAATTTGGATTTAATCCTGTTGAGGTGTTTAAAAAAGGTAGTTACTTGGATTACATTAGACTATATTTTAAGAAATAAACTGTCAAAATTAGAGTGAAATTCGCTAATCCAAAAAACTTAACCTTTTTTGTGACTCGGGCTGTAAATGGCGGGAGGTATTGTGTTGTCCACACCAGATTTGTTAAAATAAAATTTATATTTTTATATATTATATTTTTAACATAACTTTAGGTATATAATGATAGATATCGGATTTTTAATACCACGCAAGAAGTCCATTATTTGATAAGTGTCATATATTCTTTTACCACATAGATTCAGATATGTAAGTAAAACACTGCAAATTTAAACCCAAAACATTTAGCTCTCTAAGTAAGTGCGTTAACGCATTAACCAATGAATTGGCAACACCAGAAAAATAAATCTTGTAGTGAAGCTCTCGAAATGCAGTTTCTCGATATGCAATTACGTCTATTTGCTAGCACTGCAGCAAAATCTCGAAACTAATTATTCCGCAACAAAATTCAATTTAAAATTTAATTTATAAGCAGTTAATATGTACCGTAATAAACACAAAATGATAAATTTCGTACTGCAGTGCGAAAGCTGCGAGCTGCGCCCCTCTTTCAGCCTTAATGTGAGATATGAAATAATGAAAACCATAAAACACGAGGTAATTGAATGTCTGCTGAATTTATCCGCCATTATTTGCACAGGGGAGTGCGGAAGAAATATCGCAATGCAGGATGGAATCGGAGACGCGACATTTGTTTTAATTTTACCCATAGCAATAGCTTCTTATTGGAATATTGATTTTCTAACGAGAACTCACAAAGAATATGCAGCGGTTTGTTTAATTCACAAACAGTATAGGAATTACTCATTACAGGGTGCCCATTTTAAAAGTTCCCGCCTAAAAATTAATGAATAGGCAATCCATGATACATTTCATAAGTGATTTGGTTTTTAAAATTTTGTTTAGATGTTATACCTACTGTGATTATTCGATTCCTAGTACTATTATTTACCAGGTGACTTATGAAATGTATTGTTTTTGCCTATTCTTAGAATTTCAAGCGGAAACATATAAAATGGGCATCCTGTATATCTACATATTTAAAATATATACAGGCCGTAAATGAAATAAGTACATAAAATTGAACCAGTAATACAGGATGCGGCGGAACCAATTGAGCAGTTTGGAGGGGTAGGTGTACGGGCGGTGGCGGGGGTAGGCAGCTGCACTAGGTCTCCTTTTGTTCTGTTGGCATCCCCATTTTAGTACCCAACATGGTTTGGACCGGAGTACATCGTGGCTTTGCCTTGCGTGCGTTTTAAGAAAACAACCGATCTGCGACACAAAGAGCTTTTCGGTGACGGTTCAACATTCCACGAAATAATGCTGTTCCTACTGCGAACACAATTCGGTCTTGGATTCGGCAGTTGGAGGAAACTCGTAGCACACTAAGAATAGATGCACATGGCCAACGAAGATCCATCAGAATACCAGAAAATGTGGAGCTAGTGAGAGCAGCAGTCGAACAATCGCAAAGACGTTCTGCTCGAAGGCACGCTATTGCATTGGGGGTTTCAGACCGCAGTTTGAGGAAAATTCTGCATTTAGATTTGAATTTCCATCCCTTCAAAATAATGATGGTTCAGAAATTGAACCCAGCAGACTACGCCAACCGCCAAAATCTGTGTGAGGAAATTCTTGCAGCGATCCCTCCTGAGGCAGCATTTTCACTTAAGCGAGATTGTGAATAAACAAAATTTTCGCTACTGGGCTGAAAACAACCCCCAAATTGTTCACGAAAAACGGTGTGTGTGCCGTATCACAATTTGGCGTTATAGGCCCGTACTTTTTTGAAGAGGGAGGCGTGACCGTGGCCGTGAATTCCGGGCGTTATGTTTCAATGTTGCAAAATTTTCTGCAGCCCCGATTGGAAGTGGTTGTTGAAGAAGAGGGATTAGGGGACTTTTGGATCCAACAGGATGGGGCTACAGCCTACACAGCCCGAAATTCTCTAAACGCTTTAAGAGAAATGTTTCCTGGACGTCTAGTGTCTTTGAGAGGTGACGATTTAAGTATATGCGACTTCTTTCTTTGGGGTTATCTAAAGGAAAAAGTGTTTAAACGTCGCCCTCAAAACCTGCTAGAGCTAAAGGAGCAGATTGTTGAAGAAGTAAACACGATACCCCGCGAAATGTATCAACAGGCTGTTCAGTTTGGGCTGGCTGTAGGAACAAACCTTTATATCGTCAAGATAATGGTCCTCTATCATTGTCGTGAAAATAGATTTCTTATCCCCTTAGTTTGTAGGAACAACACTTTGTGTCTATGTTTCAATAAAAAAATTGTTTCTATTAAATGAAGGGGTCTAACTTTTTCCGAAAACTTTTTGAAGCAGAAATAATTTATGTCCCATGCTCCAAATAAGAGTTTAAAAAATTCACGTTCATTACAAAAGATGAAAAATTTTATGCTACAGCATTTACAAATAACAATATTTATCTTGCAAAATATTTATGTAACTATTCTTCTATTTTTCTTTTACCTACATATGTATTCATGAAAAGTTTAGCTAAAAATATTCCACGTGAAAAATATCCTGTAATTTGTAGGAACAAATGTAAGGCTCATTAATATTTTTCCAAATTCCTGCTGAGCGTTTTAAATTTATGCGCTGATTTTATCGAAAAACTTTGCGTAAATGTAGGGCAAGGTAAGACAAATATTATGGCTTGTTCTAAATGACATTCTTTGTTATTATAACCTACATTTCAGATATATTCACTCTTCTCTCTTATTTTCCCAGTGGAATTCTTCTATAAATATAGCTTTTCTACTACAAGATATTGTTTTGAAATGGCAATTGTTGGACTGTTTTGTTTAAAGTGGGTCATGAAAATTAAAGCTCGGGTATTTCAATATTGCGACCTTGCTGGAAATAGAATTTAAACTTGCAGATAGAGTTATATAGTTCTTAACTCGATAAAGATGTCAAATGTTAAACTTTCAGATTCTTAAATGGACCTGCTTACATTTTAATTTATTCATAAACTGTTGGATAGTTTCTAGTGCTGAAATTTATACTTAAATCTAGTTTGGTAATTCAATATTTTCAATTCGTGTTTCAGGATTGTTACAAAGTTTTCTTATTTAAGAAAAGTATGACATTTGAAATTCATATGTTGATTATAATTAGGAAGAAAAACTTTTGACTTTAACGAAATGAAAACCTTGAATACTGTATCGGATTAAATAAAGCTAGACCGTTGGTGCCCTCAATAATACTACATTTAATTAAAACATTTAAAGACTCATTTCCACCGATTGTCCTAATGCGTAAAAGCTATAATTAATAACTAAGCGCAATGCGTAAAAATGTTTATCATATGGAAATGTTTACTACCATTTCCAGCTATGCATAAGGCTTAATGCTTAAGAACTAAGAGCAATGCTTAAGAACAAAAGCTTGCAAACTCTAAGGTTTAAGGCGTAGTGCCTAAGCGTAATTGTGAGATGGACATACATATCTGTCAGCTGTCAGTCTGTTTTATAATTATTACGTTTTTTAATAATTTTTAGATATCGATATAAATGAAAAAAGTTATGTATATGACATGTTAAAAAAAGAAGAATTAACTGATGCAATGACAGTCTGTTAGAGTTAAAAATAAAAAGGATAAAAAATGTGACATTTTTGTCGAATTAGTCACTTAAACAAAGTAGCTGGAAATGGTATCCTAGCAAATTGTTATAATGCATTAAGCCTTACGCATAAATCATTATGCATTAAGCATTAAAACATTCAGTGAAAATGAGGCTTAACTCTTAGATAGATATGTTTTACATACAGTTGCGTAGAAAAGTACTTACGTTATATTGAATGGTATATAATGGTATATAGTGGTAAAGAAAGTTATTACCATTGGCTCTGCCCGTGAAAAAAATTAAACTATAACAACATGTATACACATTTATTTATTCATTATTTCGCTTCGCCATATGTTTCCGAATCATCAAATAGTTTAATGTATTGTCTTGTACGTTCCAATATTTTTTTTCTTCAAAATATTTACGATTCAATATATAATAAAACATTGTACAATGCTCAACCGTTACCCGAAATTTACGTGCTCGCACGATAACAAGCTCGCTTCCCTCGCTCGTTAGGTACCGTGCACGCCTGTAATGTTCTGAGTAAAGGTACATTCACAAATGAAATTTAGGTTTATGGTTTTTCTGTAGGTTTAAGTAAGTCATTCATAAATGTAAGTTTAACTTATCTAAAAATTAGTTTTGATATGTACAGACATCTATGTAAATGCTTGAAAAACAAGATTAAAATATCAATAGTGCAGTACTTAACAAGACATCTGTGCGCCGTGAAACTATCATTCGCTTGGCATTATTGGTTATATTTTAGCAGTTAAGTTATGGCAGTCTCCATGTTCTTCTCGCATTTTTTTAAAAAGTCGAATCCACCAAGTGGATACTAAATAAAGTTGGGTGTATATATCTAGATCATTTCAGACTCGTTCTCATTGTTGAAGTTTGTGACGTCAAACTAAATCGTAAACCTAAAGCTTGGACCTTGCAATGTTTAGCTTTATAATTTGGATTTAAAGTGCATTCACAAATGAAAATAGGTTTAGGGTTTTTGTTGTAAGTTTAAATTAACTTTAATTTAGTTTTGACATGTACAGACACATATGTAAATGCTTCAAAAACAAAATTAAAATATCAGTAGAGCAGTACTTAACACTCAACTTAACAGTCACCCGTGTGCCGTGAAACTGCCATTAGCTTAGCTTGGTATTATTGGTTATATTTCAGCAATTAAATTTTGACAGTCTCCATGTTCTTTTCGCATTTGTTTAAAAAGCTGAATCCACCAAGTGAATACTAAATAAAGATGGGTGTATATATCTATATCCTTTCAGACTTGTTCTCATTGGTGAATTTTGTGACGTCAAACTAAATCATAAACCTAAAGTTTGGACCTTGCAATGTTTAGCTTTATGATCTGGATTTAGAGACACTAAATACTGAAGTATGAATGGAGTCATTACATATTATGCGTCCAAAGTCTCTAAATCTATAGTATAAACCGTAAATCTAAAGCTAATTTTCATTTGTGAATGTACCTGAAATCCAAATCATAAAGTCAAACATTGCAAGGTCCAAACTTTAGGTTTATGATATAGTTTGACGTCACAAAATTCACCAATGAGAACGAGTCTGAAACGATATAGATATATACACCCATCTTTATTTAGTATTCACTTAGTGGAATCAGCTTTTTAAACAAATGCGAGAAGAACATAGAACTGTCAAAATTTAATTGCTGAAATATAACCAATAATGACAAGCGAATGACAGTTTCACGGCGCACGGGTATCTATTAAGTATTGCTCTACAGATATTTTAATCTTGTTTTTGAAGCTTTTACATGGATGTCAGTAAAATAGAAACTAAATTAGAGTTGAATTAAATTTGCATGTACGAATGAATTATTTAAATCTAAACAAAAACCATAAACCTAATTTTCATTTGTGAATGTACCTTTAATGCTGTATGAATAAGTTTTCTGGTGATTGTTAAAACCTAGTTCACTGACATTATTCACTAGTGGATTATATATTTACATTTATTGTACTACCATCTAACATTGCAAAATTTTATATATAATAGAACAGTAGTTTACAGGAGCTTACAATATTATAAGTGCATTTTTATTAAAATGAAGTTAGAATTTTCCATTGTAAAACGTCCCCTTGCGCAAAGTGTTCGCATTAATTCACCGTTTACGTGCAAGCAATAACAATAATATATATCCACGACTAGCAATTTTACCGAATGCAATTGTATTTCATACGCCGATGCGATGGGATGGCGATGGCGCGCTATCTGTGGTAATTTCAAAGACTTCGCAGAAAGTCGTTAGAGTTTTTAAACTAAGTTTAAATGGCTTATGTTACGTTCTATTCTGCGATGCTGTCTTGGCATTAAAACAATTGTTTCGAACGTGAGTTTATTGCAAATTTATACTGCAATACAACAAAAATAAAAAATTATAACTACGTGTTTCCTACTTTTATTGTTACAGAAAAATATAAGGTCGTTTACTGTTATAAATAAATTCAGGATCTTTCAGAAAGAAATTATATCACTTTTTGATATAGTTCATACTATCATTATTTTTACAAGCTTTTAATTACCTTCAACTATTTTGTTGTTAGTTAATTAGTGTCAAATTGTGTAATTCTAATTTTGATCCACTGCTTTCTATCCGATAGATTTGAAACTTTGCACATGCAGGTAGTTCCGATGACAATACTATATTTTCACGAAAGTTTGTTTTAACAACTTTTCTTTTAATGAAATCGTATTTACCCTGTTTATTACAGCAGTTGGTAATTCCAATATCAAATCTTAAAATGAAGTAATTAGATATTTGAACATTTTGATACTATGCGTCAAAATTAAAAAAATATATTAAAATTTGTAAAACGATTCTATACCAATTTTGTAATAAGCATAAAACTATTTTGAAAACAAGAGAACAATGTAGTAAATTTGATACGAAACCGTATGAAGATGGTAAAGAGAAATTAGGATTACTCAACATGTCAATAATGCCAGACATCCTAACAGTCCTTTTCTCAGAAAGTGGTTAAGGGTACTCAACATCTAAACCGTGCGAAAAGCCTTACTAAATCTACAGTATTAGCATAAGCCCTAGACTCAGTAATATTCAATTAAGAATAGTTATTTATATGTGTTAAAAGTGACATGTTTTTTTTATGAGAAGCAAGTTTGGAACACGACGCGACGCGGAATGGTCCAAATCTAAGATCTATTTTTTTCATTTAAATTTGTATTTCTCATCATTTGTTGACATGTCAAAAATGTTGGCTTGTTTTTTCATTCGTCATTACCGAAGTAACTAATTCACTTTTAACATTAGTGTTAAAAGTAACAATGATCTGTCAATTTTAACATTCGCCACACATTCCTGTCTAAGCACACTTCTTTTGCCTCGGTCACATTCATAATCGCATTCATACGCGCTCTTCTTCTCTTCACACTCGGAAACTTTCTCTCTTTTAGCACCTTATCAATCACATCCATCCACTTACACACTGAACGGCCACGCAATCGTACACCCTCAATTACACCAAGATATATACGCTTTACAAGCCGTTCACTCTTCATTCTCTCCAAATGACCAAACCATCTCAACTGGTTCATTCCTACTCTCTTAACAACATTCTTCCTAACCATACATTTTTATACATCAAATTATTCACCACGCAATCCCGTCTTACATATGTACATACACCACGTAAATACCTCATTTCCACGGCAGTCACCATTTCTTTATGCTTTCCCATCCATGCCCAACATTCGCTTCCATACATCAAACCGGTCACATAAGTGTAAAAGAACCGTGTGATTAATTTTTTTTTTATGTTATTTGAATAAATCCTTCCTTGACGATTACATTTAATAATTTTTAGTAAATCTTACGTTCTGTAGACAAAAAGCAACCATTTCACGTGTTGATAATTGTCATCAATTTTTCATGACACTTTCGAAATAATAATGATTTCTTTTCTTCTTATTGACTTTTGTCTTAACAATCAGCTTTTAAGGTGCATTCACAAATGAAAATTAGGTTTAGATTTATGGTTTATACTTAAGATTTAAAGACTTTGGCAGCATATTATGTAATGACTCCATTCCCACTTCAGAATTTAGGGTCTCTAAATCCAAATCATAAAGTTAAACATTGCAAGGTCCAAACTTTAGGTTTATGATTTAGTTTGACGTCACAAACTTCACCAATGAGAACGAGTCTGAAATAATATAGATATATACACCCATTTTTATTTAGTATCCACTTGGTGGATTCGGCTTTTTACACAAATGCGAGAAGAACATGGAGACTGTCATAACTTAATTGCTGAAATATAACCAATAATGCCAAGCGAATGACAATTTCACAGCGCACAGGTGTCTTGTTGAGTACTGCCCTATCGATATTTTAATCTTGTTTTTGAAGCATTTACTCAGATGTCTGTACATATCAAAACTAATTTTCAGGTAATTTAAACTTACTTGAAATTAAAAAAAAAACCATAAACCTAATTTTCATTTGTGAATGCACCTTTACAGTTGACTAAAGACGATTATTTAATAACGCAGTTGCCCATTGTCATTTCGAATTATTGCTAGATGTCTTTCTTCAAAGCGAAAAATGTCTGTGCTCAAGTCACTGTAATGGATAAACATTCCTGTGAGATTTTTCTATTATTAACACGCTAATTAAAATAGCATTAATGGAATTCATAAGTCGTTTTAAAATGGCATTAGGACGTCAAATGAGTTCCGTAGCGTCTTATATAAATCATCTTGCAGGCTATGGACGCCTGAAAATTACAAATATTTGTTTAAATTAAATTAAACAAAGCACACTCGAACAACACAAAGAATTCCAAGTGACAAATTTATATAACAATACTCCATCTTAACTTATCTTGTGTTTACGAGGTGATATCTCCCATTTTGCATTTTCCGCCCCGTCAGATATAGTTCGCAAAAGAATTCCTCATGCTCATCTTCATTCTCATCCTTGCTCTCATCTTGTGTTCCTTGCAAATACCATTCTCGGTGTAAACAGTAAAATCCGCATTTCTGCAAACGACACGTTCACATCACATTCGTTGCTGATCTGCTGGTACGTCGTCTCTCTTCTCTTCTGTTGATTACGTCGCGGCGTCATAATGGCGCGGACATCTCGCGTATGCCTCGGGACAAAGTCGATGGAAGTTGAGGAATGGGGGGAAGTTATGTGCTAGTTAGCAGAATAAAAGGTTAAGATTACATAGTTGCTCGAAGGAATACAAAGATTATATGTCCTCAGTTCTGTGTGTTTGTAAAAGGTTTTGAATTCTTAATTTTCACAAAGATAAATGGGTGTAGATAAATGATTTAAAAATAAATATATCACACGGCATGAATGAACCAAAGGGGTCACTTTTATGTCATTTAAAATTCGAAATAATTTTGGCATCGATCGGGATCAAACCCCAGATTTGCGATACTCATGGCCCCGAAACGCTATTAGTTATTTATGTATAAAGGGAGAATGTTTAAAGCTCGACGCGTAGCGGAGAGTTTAATTTTCCCAAGCGCTATAATGTTGATTATGCCCGTGGTACATACAACGTTCTCATTTTGCGCTCTTAAAGGGGGTGTAAACTAAAAATCAAAATGTAGAATGAACAATTTTGAAACCGCATATTTCTATTGTTAAATATGGAAGAATTATAAGAGTTTTAAAAACGCGTCCGCCGCTTGTGACGTCATACCGACATCAGCCGGCCGAACCAGCATTGCCAGTAACGCAGAATATGCGTATGCGTCTTAACAATAGTAATCTCCTTGCGTTATTTATATTACGTGTGTTATACCTTTAACCCTACTGTGGTAGTGATTTTAATTGTTTGTTTATTTCGGTAATTAATTTGAATATGTTCGTATTAGTTTCTCTACCTTCCTAACTTTGTAATATACTACAGAATATTATGCGCAAGTAGCGGATGATTACTTTTGCTTACATATAAATATTTCTTTTTCTGTGCATGTACTATTTATTCGATATAAAAAATATGAATTTCGATAAAAACAGAAAAGTTTAAAAGTTTTTTCAACGAAATAGACACAGAAGTGTTCAAATAAGTATGTGTTTAAAACATGCAAATATGATTTATTAACGTTGTGTAAATTAACATTATTATATGTTAATTTCATTATTTTTATGTTGGTATGCATATAATCAAAATAAATATAGTTTATTTTTACCTTCCGTCACCTTTAGGTAAGGAAGGTATTGTCTTTGGTCAAAAAATTCGGTGGTGAGTTTTTGATGAATAAGCACGTTTTAGGGTCCCTACAATACGATTTTACTATTTTTACGATGATGTCTGTATGTGTGTGTGTGTGTATGTATGTATGTGTGTCCGTGTGTGTGTGTTTGTGTGTGTAACAACATTTTCGTCTACGATAACATCCGTACTACAATTCTAAAAATTATAATTCTTTCGTATTTCTCTTCGTTACATCCATGCGAAGAGCTGATTAGATTTTGGTTAGAATTGGACAACCGGAAGTACCCTCATTTGAAGATTTTAACAGTTTTTCTTGAAAAAAGTATGTTAAATATCATTTTTTCACATTTAATGTTATTATAAATATTAAAGAATATTTTATTTTCTATACGATTTGACTGCATTTTATACCTAATATTAAATGGATATAGAGTTAAAAAATTATAAAGAAATTAAATTTCATAAAGTAGCCATAGCTGTGGAAACAGCTACTATATTAAGAAAATTTTGATTAAAAGATGTCAGTGTCAAGTGAAATTGACATAGTGTGTTTGTCTTATAATTTTACTGGAAATAGGTATAAGATCTTTTGCTTTCTGTATGGAATTTGTATAAAGTACATACAACTACTTTAAGGTAATGTACAAGAAATAATAATAACATTAAATCTTTTATTTCTGCAGATACATTACACTGTATATAGAAAACGTCACAAAATAATAATTTTCTGTATGAAATTTGCATAAAATACATGCAACTGCCGGAAGGTAATGTACAAGAAATAGAATATTTAATTTAGCAAGGAACTTTCCGTATGAAATTTGTACAAAATACATAGAACTGACGGAAGGTAATGTGCTGGCCACATTAGATTTTTTTATGTATATTTTGTATGGATTATGTAGTTTATAAAAATGTGTGAATTTAAACTTAATACTTTCTAAAATGTAACAAACAACCAAATTTTATATTCAACTTTAATGTATGTTAAATAGTGTAATGTTGATATAAATAGTATATTAAAAAAAAAAAAAAAAAAAAACTTTTAGACACTAATATTAAAGGAGAATATATTAACAGAGTCTGTCAGACTCCTCGGCACCGGTAACATTACATTTTTGGATGCCATCACTGCAGGGTTAATACTCCAATATTTATTTTCAGTCATCAATTTTAAATTGTAAACTGCGAACTACATGGTTATGATTGGGAGTAAAATGCTTCAGATTGACACGATTTTTCTAAGCGTTATATCGTTGGGGATTCTATTTTTTCGGGAAAAATTATGGAATGTTTACGGTAGAATTATTTAAGTTATTATTACAATTAGGCGGCATGACAACAAATAGTGAAGAATATATCCTAGTAAACCTAGTAAGGTCTACACAACCGTAACTACGCAACTGCACTCATATGTAGAGGACAAGCTCAACCGACTCGTGTCGGTATGACGTCACACGCTACTCTGTCACATATTCGCGGTTGAATATCTAAGTATAGTCTGTAGCAAACTGAGGTTTTCACTGTTGTTCTTAGATATTTTTTTCTATTTTTTAGTGCAAAGTTGTTTTTTGGTTTACACCCCCTTTAATACACAAATAGCTATTATGGAAGATATTAGCCGATTAGATCTAAACTTTGTCTTGTTGGTATCTACTAAATAATAAAAGTACGTAACCTGTATTAATAATACAACTACAAGCCAAATTCGGAATTGTACCAAATTATAAATTGATACCAATATTCTCTATCATCCACTAAATCATTCATCTTCGCAGAGAAAACTTATCAAGCGGCTATCAGCAGCCAATAAATTAATTCTCAGGGGTGGCTGTGAAATTCTCCCACACACGCTTCTTTTGTTCCCAAATGTTGAAATATTCAACTAGTGTTTACTCGTATATCGTACAGTCATCGAAAGAGCTAAAATTGTTAGAATGAAAGGAGAAAATAAAGAGCATGTTTGACAGTCGTTATAGACTAATTATACGCTGGTTTAATGCAAATACTCGTTAATTGAGAGCGCCTTCTACTGTTTCTTCGACTCATTAATCAAGACAAATTGTCCCGGTTTTTTGTTTCTAATTGTAGATGAAACAGAAGAGAGTGTAAATTGTTTTGTTTTAGGATACAGGAGTGAAAAATTGCTTTCAAATTAACTTCATCTTCAAAGGAAGAAAAAGTTTTGCAAACATATATATTATTTTAGCTTTATTTTAACTATATTTTTCAATGTGAATATGACGTTTTGCAGATCATTATGTATGTACAACAGAAAAACTGATATGTAGTTTTAATACGGAAAATCAGCTTTTACTCGGAGTTTCTTATGTTAGGAATATATGCGTCAAAAGTACTTACCATCAACAGTGAACGGTAAGTTAATGTTATAGCCCTGATATAACCATGGAAACCAACTGTGCAATAAAAGTTCCACTTACTATCTTTAATAAATTTTGTTGTTAATGAGTAACTTACAGTACAGTATTTTTTTAAAAAAATTATTGGTCTTTGAGCAAAAAATTCGGTGATGAGTTTTTGATGAATAAACACGTTTTAGGGTCCCTAAAATACGATTTTATTATTTTACGATGATGTGTGTGTGTGTGTGTATGCGTGCGTGGGTGCGTGCGTGCATGCGTGGGTGCGTGCGTGCGTGCATGCGTGCGTGCGTGCGTGTGTAACAAAATTTTCTAATGCGATAACTCTAATACTACAATTCTAAAAATTATAATTCTTTCATATTCCTCTTCGATACATCCAGAGATTTTAACAGTTTTTCTTGAAAAAACGATGTTAATGGGTCGATTCTGTTCACATCTGTAAATCTGAATGCATTTTATACTTCATATTAAATGGATATAGAGTTAAAAATATTATAAAGAAATTAAATATCATATATTAGCCAACTATATGTTATAACTCTGGAAACAGCTGTTATATTAAGAAAATTCTGACTGAAAGGTGTCAATGTCAAGTGCAGTTGACAGTATGTTTGTGTTATAATTTTCATGGAAATATAGGTAGTATCTTTTGCTAGAAACTTTCTGTATGGAATTTGTATAAAATACATACAACTGCCTTAAGGTAATGTACAAGAAATATAATCTTTTGCAAGGACTTTCTATGACATTTATACAAAATACATAAAACTGACGGAAGGTAATGTGCTGGCCACATCAGATTTTTTGTATTACTATGAAAAATATTACATAAACTTTCATTTAAAATACTTTTAAAAAAATGTTAAACCGGCTCCAATCAAACAACAAGATAAAACTGCACCTGTCTTCCCATTACTATTTTCTTAATACAGTTAATTGAAGAATGTAGATGTGAAATTTAATGTATAATGCAAATGTAAGGTGGTACATGCACAAGATTATAGCTTGCATAAACCAGCCTTTATTTTCAAACATTCTAGTGTATTAAAAGTATGTCCTAAGTTCTTAACTGGAATTACCAAATAAACAAATAAGTAAATGAGAATGATCAAAAAAACTAATTATTATTTTCGATTTACTTGTCATTCCCACCCTTTCCTTCTTCTTATTCTTTTCTGTGAAATCACAATAAACGCCGTTGCATCAATATTCATTGAAAACGCCCCCTCCCCTTGTACTGTATCGGAAATGCAATACATTGCTCTGTACTTGAATTGGAAGCGGTACAAAACGAAGTACATAGCCACATAGGACCCCAGAAGCTTGGGCTTGGAGTTGGAACCGTACCGTACCGTAATCGTGCAAGCGCATGCATGCATTTATGAACTTCTGACATCAGTGGCCGTGTATTGTGTTCATGAAATATTTAGCGATTGTACTCCACCAACAGTGTAAACAAACTCAACGTATTTCACGCTGAGTAAATCTCCTATGACATACACAAAAAGAAGCCAACTTAAAATACGGAATCGATTCTGTAAATAAAACTCTAGAATAGAGACAATTGTACTTACGATGAATTATAGATAATGGTTTTGTACTAGTGATACATAAACACGTATAACAATGTATCAAGGAAAGTCAAAAACTAAAAGGACGTTGTAAAATATCAAAGTCAAAAATGATATATATTCTATGCCCTAGTACACTTCGTAAACAAATATCTGAATTTCGTTCGGGACCGCTTGCGCTATGACTTTTGTTCTAAAATTCATAGGGAACGAACTATCGCATAATGAAAATTTTAACATTGTATTTCCTATGTCCTATAAAAAAAGTGAACACCCGGTATGTATAATGAAGTTAGCTATTATACATATATGAACCTAATCTAACTTTAATCTTATCTGTCACCGCTTTATTTATTTATTTTTTTAAATAATGAATTACCAATTATATTTAGTACGCAAACGTTTTCCCGAAACATCTAAAGGACAATATGATGATTATGTCATATTTGGAAACTTTTACATTATTTAGAACGGGTTTGTTAATTCCTACAAATGATCAACGTGATTGATAATTTATGAGAAGATTTAAATTTTTTATTTTGAATGAATATTTAACAGAAACATCACATCACACAGTCTTTATCGTTCTTATGCTCATTATTCAAGTAGAAGCAGAATCTATACATATAATAAACTGCATCCTGCTCAAATATAAAAACACCAATATTTGGCAGAAAGGTCAATATTAACAATATATGGGCCCTATTCTGTAATTTGGTGGTTAATTTTTAACCACTGGTTAAAATTTTTATCCAATAGATATTGATATGACCACTAAAAATCCCATTTTTTGTTACATGTCAACATAATTGATTGGTTAAAAAATTTAACCAGTGGTTGAAAATTAACCACTGAGTTACAGAATAGGCCCTGTTGATTGATAATAAACTGTCACATGTCAAATAACTACGTAATAACAACCATAAATACATAGTTTTAACAGTCGTTATGATAAAGACTATCAAAACGCTTAACAATTGTTGACAGTAACCACTTTCAGTACTGAGAATACCAAATTCGATTTTAACAACTTTTGTAGTACATAACAACCATAAGACCATAACGACTACACAAATATTGAGTTCTGAATAGGCCCCATCCCGGAAATAAATTTTTAGATAAACTAATTCAAATTTCAGAATTTAAAGTCAAAATCTGAAATAGTACATTCAGGGACGTAACTAGGATTATTTTCTGGGTGCGCCAATGAAATATCTGAGTGGGCCATACTTATATCATAAGAACAGTATTACAGTAAAGTAAATTACTTATTACCATAATATTATATGGATAGCAGTAGAAACGGTAAAACAAAATAAACAAAAATTACAAATACTTCTAAGTAATAATTTTTAATAACTAAAATTTGAAAATACATATTGCATAGAAAATTTAAATTGTTAAAGCAATGACTTCTAATTTAAAGTTCCCGGAAAATATAAGTCATAAATATATTACAAAATGTGCGTTCAGAATTTTTTCTCAACGGACAGACATACTAGCCATCTTACTTTTTGGCAGGTGGCTCACATACAATTTCAAATGTTTGTTATGCAATATGTACGTTTTACATTCACACAAATTGTATTTATTGTTACACGTTCTAAAATTATTATCTCTTTTATAAAATAAACTAAATATCTTTAAAAAAAATTGGGTAGGCCAGCTGGTGGGCCAACACATAAATGAGGTGGGCGGATTTAGGTATGGGCTTTATGGGCTGCAGCCCAGGGCCCCTAACCCGTGCAACATGCAACAGTGTGACAATGCGACACACTGTATTAGCATCCTGCATCGATGATCAAATTAATTATTTTTAAGAATAAATTTTATTTTTTGTTTTTCTTTTCTTTTTAGTATTTAATCTTGACTTAAGAATTTGATAATAATTTCAATCTATTTTAGAAAAAATAGCAGTCTAAAATCCAATTTATTTAATTTTTTATCCGAAATGCATTGTTACAACTTATTATACAGAAATAAATGAACAAAAATAAAACAGTTGTTATTTTATGGGGTAAGGGTAAACATTGAAAATATTCATAATTTGATAACAAAAATGTCTTATAATCTGTTTATAGGTATTTGTTTTATAAAGAAGTATATTTTCTTGGGTTTCCTTTCGTTTTTATAACAGCAGCTAAATAACAAGCCATGGAATCTACCAAATTTTTGGTTCCCGGTGGCTTTATATTCTGGCATTCTTCTTGTAGTTTCTTTTTTAATTCTTCTTTAATTTTAATGTTACATATTATTGTTTCTTTCAAGAATTTTTTGCACTTGCTTAATTGGATTTAGGTCCGATGACAGTGAGGGATAATTGATCTTATTTATCTTTATTTATTCTGATACCGATAGTACAGACTATATTCACTTAAATGGAAGTGTGTGCATGACTCGCAATGAATTAAAATTTAATTACACAGTCTGCAATTGTATTTCGACAATACGAGTACAATGAATAAAATAAATTAATCGACAACTTTAATTATAACAATTAAAAACATTAATTACTATTATAGGACTTCGATTACAACAATAAAATTTGATTACAACAATGATAACTTTAATTGCAACAATAAAAAGTATAGAATAACAATGAAAATTTTATGACAACAATTACAACTGTAATTAATCCAATAATTAAAAAACGTTAACTACCACAAATGTTATTTATATGGGCGATATAAATATACATACGTACGTTCTATGGAATAGGTACGTACAACTACAGCTACTAGATAATACATAGCTTACTCGTTCGCCATATTGGAGCCAAAATTAATGCAGTGAATTATGATATAAAAGTTCATTTTTTATAAGTTTATGTAGTAATATTTTTCATAATAGGGTATTCTCTGAGGAGTACCAATATTAAAAATTTGTTAAAAATATTAGTGTTGATAGGAAAACAACAGGGAAAAAACAAAAAATCATATTATAAATTAATTGTTACAGAAGATATAAAGCATTTAAATTTTGCTGATGTACTAGATGACCTTCCAATGGGAGACCAGTTGAAATCCCTACTCCATGTTCGAATATGATAAGACGCCAGATAAACCACTGATAGTATACCGCTGGTACTGTACAACTAGTACGTCACTATCACGTGACACAACAAAATCAAATTTTAAAAATTAATATCTCGCTTATTAAAAGGAATTTTTAACTCGGATTTTCACAGGTACTCTTAGATATAACTGTTCTTTAAGAAAAATAAATAAAAAAAATATGAGAGAATACCCTATTATATATAACTTCTATATTTGCAATATTATATTAATTTAAAATAATAAAACAAGAAAAAATATGGTTAATTAAGATTTTGGAGGTTAGAGAAAAATATATGTATAACCTGTAAAAATTAGAACCATTTCTCAAATGATTTGCACAATTTGGAGCAGAACTACCCGTCATTGTGGATAATTTCTATGATTAATAATACTGTAACAGTGATGTTGAATGATTGAAGTGGCTCTAAAATGGCGGACGAGTCAGCTATAATTTATCTAGTAGCTATAGATACAACTATATCATCATTACGGAAATAAATTAAAATGTCATGTCAATTCATGATATTTACAAAGAAAATTTATATAGGTACTGGAAATAAAAGTAGGTATATGGTCTCCTAAGTATGACTAGCGAATAAAAGTTGACGTATAGATTATTTAATAGCTGTGGTTTCTTTTGAAAATATTTCCCTATGTTTGATTTGAAAGGAATAGAATTGCGAAACTAAATAGTTTAAAGATCAAAATATTTTGTTACAATCAACATAAACGAAAAATGTTTAAAATATTTTAAACGCACCCCTGTTTTAATATTCAGTTACCCTAGTCGGTCATCTATTTTCAGCCAGACATAGTAATGTATTTCTGTGCTTTCCTAGTCCAGTATTTAAATGGGTTCATGCAAAAATTTCATACATGAATATTTCGTACAATTCTATTCTTCTCTAGGGTTTCAAAAGAAACCACATCTATGAAATAATTTAAACGTCAATTTCCATTCGCTAGTCATACCATATACATAAAGATGAAAAATAGGACAATATACGAGTATAATAACGAAGGATACAGTATATTGTTTCTAATTTATTTCCATTTCTAAAATAAGATTCAAGAAGAAAATCTTTGATTTCTTTAGATAACATTTTTGGCAATTTCTCGTGTCAAATTGACCTGTAATTAAATACTTTCCAATTAAGACTTATGTTTCTTTGTTCATAGCCTACTCTGAGTTAGGATTTTTTTTGAACACACTGTATGAATGTGATTGATTATTTTGTATTTCTGAAAAGTGCTGATGCCTGATACTCGTTCATATATTCATATAGGCGATGTGCACATTTTGAGCGTCAGCGCCTCTAACGGCTACATTGGCATTTTTGGGTACCTAATAAATTTTGACATTTCGAGAAAGTGATACAATTTACAATTTTATTTTGAGTTTTTGCTGTTGTATATGAATATTATACGTCATAGTATATTGAAATGAATAAAGAAAATATTTAAAATGCTATATATGTGATGTGACAATCAAAAAATTAAAAATACTAGCGAAGGTACTGTGGCAGAAAATATAATTTTTCTTACAATATGCGTGATTTCTGTAAACCATTTTATCATATTTAAATTTATATTATAATTTATAATATTAGTTAAATGTTACAAGATGCACAATGCATGGAAACTGAGATTAAAAAGTTGGAAAACTTGAATGATTGGAAAGAAGAAAATTTCTACATATCACGATATCAGTGTATGATGTTAGCATCTTTCTTTTATATTCGCAATAAATGAAGAAGATTCTTCATTGAAAATATAAGTGGAATCAGTTGCACAAGCTCGGAAAAGAAAATTCACGAAAAATACGAACCATGTGAATTTCTATCTTTAACATTAACATTACATGTACAAAATCTATAATAAATAGACGAATTATGTCAAAAATAGACTTCTATTTCATACAACTGCAAGTATTATATAATTTTAAGACAATTTTCTGCTTCTTGTATTATATCTTGTTCAAATAGTAACTTAAGAAACACATTTTTATATAATTCATTATTGCAATCAGACGACCATTGTTGGAATTTTATTCATACGATAAGTATCTTTTACAATGAGAAAATATGTATACCTAAAAGAATTTTTCATATTAGTAGAAGATATTTGATGAAAAGTTATTTTCTTATACATCTGTTTCTCATATAATCTTCTAGGAAATTTATAAAATTTGATACTTCAGTCGGTAATTTTGTAAGAATTATTACATTCCCCACTGCATTACATAATATTTGACGTCCTATTATTCGCATTCATTGCAAATATTTTATAAAATAGAAATTGCAAATTTATTCTGACATAAAACATAACCTTGCTGTGTTTCAATGAGTAACCACTTTTGTCATTTTTGTCCGCTGTCGGCGCTGACTACTTTTGTGCATACCGCCTATAAACCTACAAATAAATGGTTACATAAACCCCCAACATTCAATTACCGAGATGTTTGTTTGTTTTATTGAATTAATTACTGCTTCGGGTGTGATATAAAACAACGATAAAGTCGACAATTAAAAGGCAAATAATTTTTGTGCACTTACTTACAAATCAGTGGTGAGTGCTTGTGCATTGCGGAACTGTGCCATATCACTGTGGTAAAGTACTCTTTATAATATTTTAAATAAATCATATTTCCAATATAATTTATTTTTCTCTCGCATTTGTACAATTTATCTTAGTAGATGTACGATCAAGGTCATCTGTATCATGAACGAATTAACAAATTGGCATATATTTATCTCTCTCGCGAGAAGCGTGTGCGATAAGGATGGATATAACACGCTTGTCTTTCAAAAATTCATATTGTTTCGATTAAGTTAGAACGTTCCATTTTAAAACGATGCTCGTTGTTCACAAAACTTTCGCTGCAATGTAAGTTTATTTATTAATTCAGGTATATTACCTGGATTCATAGCCGAACGAATAACGTTATTTCTGCCAGTCACTACACTGACACTGTCAGTATCTTATTTCTCACATATTTGTAGTATGTTCCGTAAGTCCTGAAATTATTAACCGGTTTTTATTTGGAACGCGGTTCCTGAAAAAAGTTGGTTGGCAACCACAAAATAATCCTGGTTTCTCTAGTATTTTTACCCCCACTACCGCTACTTTCAAACATCAAACGATATTCGTCAATGTCAAATTTCTAAACCGCATTTTTAGTGGTATTACTAATTATTATTATAGATGTAAGTATTAAAACAGTATTTATATTTGATATAATGTTGATTGTGTTATTTTTATTGGCATTATTCAACGTTATTTTTCTTTTGGTTAATTTTTATTTTTGTTAGAATGTCAATTTTAAGTGTCATATGATTCAATGTCAATAGGCGATTTCGGGCGACACACCCGTTCTCTTGTTAGGATTAGTTACGGTTAGTTAGGGTATGATATGGTCAATGGTGGCGCCAAAAATCGTTAGTTCACTTTTTGACACCGTGCTTGGTGGTTACGTGTATTCTGCGACATTTAAAACTGTCAAAAATAGTGTCTGACAGTTAAAATGCATTAACGGAGAAAGACAGTTTATCCATATTTGTCCAAAAAAGAGTCAACGAAGATAATGTCACCCTGTTTGACATAAAGACACCGACTGTTTTGACTTATAGCAAGGGAAATAACATATTAGATTTTGGATAAAATTGATAAACCGGAAGTGATATCTCTCACTTGCCTGTGACGTCAATTCTGCAAGTGTCTATTGACGGAGGTTATGTGCTGGCCACATCAGATTTTTATTAATAACTCTGGTACCAGTCTGGTACTTAGAATGAGCATACTACTTATTTAGGGCGACCAGATCTTAGATCACGAAAGGAGGACACAGCAGACAATAAAAGATGATTTTTAGTAGAAAAGGATGACAAAATAATAATAGCAAAAAACAAACATATATTTTATTAAACACTTGAAAAGAAATAAAAAATAACATTTATTTGAACTTAACAACAATTATTTCTATATATTCTATATATATATATATATATATATATATATATATATATATATATATATATATATATATATATATATATATATATATATATATATACAGGGTGTAAATGAAATAAGTGCATTAAATTTAACCAGTGATGTTACTCGATGAGAGGAACAATATTTCTTAATAACTTTTTTTTCTAAGTATTTTAGATTTTGAGTTAAAATTCTTTAAAGATTTGCTGCATATTTCGTTACCCGCTCATGGAGAACAAATGACTGTTGCCGTGTTCAAGTGGGATACAATCAGCTCAAAAATTGTCGGTTATCGGTTACACTTACAGTCACAGTAATTAATAAACGAATCAAGGGAAATAACATTATTATTAATTAATACGGAAGAGTACAATTTTTAAAATAAATAAATTTAAATTTTGGATAACAAAATTATAAAGTTGTGTTTTGAACCAGGGTTTTAATTACCTTTGAATAGTGTGAATAGAGGAAGACAAGGAGAGACGAGGAGCAAAAGCATAGTTGTTAGGTTATGAGATGATTATTTATCGTCGAGAAATCATAATAGTTTAAATACATTATTCAAAAAATGTAAGTACAAACTTTTGTCCATTTAAAAGAGGTACATGAGTATCATTAATTAGTCGTCCATGTATTGTTCCCGCCCAAAACATTTATTAATGAAAATTTTTACAGCATTTTCGTCTGTCAAGATGTGTATTGTGCATAAATAAATACACCTTCCCAAGTAAATTCAGTCTCATGAATGAACATTATGAGCCATTCCCAAAATTGAAGTCTGTTATGTGCTGAAAACATTGAACTTTTTGCACATGGTATGGATACAACTGTTGCTTTTTTAAAAATTGTCATATGTGACACTCCGTATTGTGATAAAGATGTACAAGATTAACAAATGTGCGAATATTAAGAACAGAATGATTTGGTGATGATTTGGAAACGCTCCATGTAAATGCGTTGGCAACTCCATGATACTGTCTTTATGAGAACCGTGATGTCAAGTAACATGTAGTACAGATACGAGTAAAAAATAAATAAATAAACCATAGGTAAGTAATTACAATGTCTGTGTACTCGCATTTTGACAGAATTTTACCTTATAAACAAGTTTATTACTAATGTCAAAATCAAGGGTCAAAATTTAATTGCAACAATTGACAGGACTGTCAATTGCTAAAATTTTTCATAGCTATTGCTGCTGCATTCAATTATTACAAAAATATTTGGAACGACTCGTCAATTTATGGGGTGGTAAAAATGCTAAAAAAATATGCGATTTCGAGAAAAAGTTATTAAGAAATATTGTTGCTCTCGATGAGTTATACTACTGGTCAAATTTAATGCACTTATTTCATTTACACCCTGTATATATATATATATATATATATATATATATATATATATATATATATATATATATATATATATATATATATATATAAAATTTGAAGAAGATGATACTCGAATGTATGTTTTTCGGTTGTGAAATGTTTATCTAAGTCTGCTGCTCCTTTATTAGCTACAAAAACATAACAATCACAGGGCACACATTTTGCTTCCTCCTCATTTCGACCTTTAATAAACAATTTTTCTACAAATTTACTCTTTCTTTTTGACATTCTTCGTACTTTTAAAATTCAGTAATCTAAACTCAGTGCGCGCTACGCTATGCTAACGCACCCTTGACAACAGCTAAACCACAAAACTAAAATAAGTAGCCCAGCAGAGCAAGTAGATGATCGACAGCGCGAGTACCGAGACTCAACGAACAAATCCGATTCTTATTAGACGACAGTGCGGAAAAAAGTTGTGTTCTAGTACTGTGGGGTAAAAACGATTTTTTTTATTATGTCGTGAAAAAGCCGGACGTAAATAAAAGCCGGCCGGACATTAATATTTTTGTTAAAAAGCCGGACAAGTCCGACTTTATCCGGACGTCTGGTCACCCTAACTTATTTAGATGCATATGTATACTTTCTTTTGTTTCTGTATCTCAACCAGAGGCCTCTTATATTGGGAACCCATGGATGATTTTGATCGTTATTTTTTACCTATTAATATTTTTTTTAAAATTTAGTTATAACATACATGTTACATTCAATACAAAAATACACAAAAATATACTTTTGCTAAGACTTGTTAAACGAAGTAGTTCTTGTTATTTTAATTTTTAGATAAAAATCAATCAGTACGATTATTGAATCATATTTTTCGTATTTTGCTTATTTTGTACGCACATTTCTTCTAGTGAGTGCATTATATGCCGAGGAATGTTTATTATTGATGTGTTAATTTTCATGGTATGTTAGTTTTTATTGATTTGCAAACGGTTCGGTAAATCGTAAAGCGGGTATTTCGCATTCCACGTTCGGTCATAAAGGCACTTTATTAAAATGTCGACGGAAGGCAAACAAACAAAACGGACACGCGGAAAAGGAAATAGCTAGAGCTAGCTCTCCATTCAATCCGCTCATTCCCGTAAAGAGAATTCGATCAGAGCGGTCAGCTGTGTAATTTTTAATCTATTAAAAGTTTACCAGACTCCTGCTCCGACTGACCTCAATAAGGTAAATCCACACATTCCTGATTTCTTCATGCAAATAATGCAATGAAGCAATGCGCAATTAAATAATGCACCAATACACCGAGAGAGTCCAAAGTTTAATAAATAGGGTGACTATACAGGGTGTAAATGAAATAAGTGCATTAAATTTAACCAGTAGTGTAACTCGATGAGAGCAACAATATTTCTTAATAACTTTTTTTTATAAGTCTTTAAGATTTTGAGTTAAAATTCTTTAAAGATTTGCTGCATATTTCGTTACCCGCCCATTGAGAACAAATGGCTGCTGCTGTATTCAAGTGGGATACAAACAACTCAAAAATTGTCGGTTATCGGTTACACTTACAGTCACAGTAATTAATAAACGAATCAAGGGAAATAACATTATTATTAATGAATACGTAATAATATAATTTTTAAAATAAATAAATTTAAATTTTGGATAACAAAATTATAAAGTAGTGTATTAAAACAGGCTTTTAATCACCTGTGAATAGTGTGAATAGAGGAAGACAAGAAGGGATGAGGTAAAGAGAGGAAGATCAAAAGCATAGTTATTAGGTTATGAGATGATTATTTATCGTCGACAAATCATAATAGTTTAAATACGTTATTCAAAAAATGTAAGTACAAACTTTTGTCCATTTAAAAGAGGTACATGAGTACCAATAATTAGTCGTCCATTTATTGTCCCCCTAACATTTTTTAACGAAAATTTTTACAGCATTTTCGTCTATCGAGATGTGTATTGTGCATAATAAATACACCTTCCCAAGTAAATTCAGTCTCATTAATGAACATTATGAGCCATTCTCAAAATTGAAGTCTGTTATGTGCTGAAAACAGAACTTTTTGCACGTGTTATGGATATAACTGTTGCTTTTTTTAAAATTGTCATATGTGACACTCCGTATTGTGATGTGATAAAGATGTACAAGATTAACAAATGTGCGAATATTAAGAACAGAATGATTTGGTGATGATTTGGAAACGCTCCGTGTAAATGCGTTGGCATTGACAGCACTGTCAATTGCTAAAACAAATTTTTTCATAGCTATTGCTACTGCATTCAATTATCACAAAAATATTTGGAACGACTCGTCAATTTACGGGGTGGTAAAAATGCTAAAAAATATGCGATTTCGAAAAAAAGTTATTAAGAAATATTGTTGCTCTCGATGAGTAATATTACTGGTTAAATTTAATGCACTTATTTCATTTACACCCTGTATTGTAAGTTAAATAATTTCATAAAATCAACTGAATATGCTTTAGGTTCTCGGTGAAATATAATAAATAAGAAAAAATTAAACACTCGGTAGGTTTCACAAAATTAATATTATTCGTGTTTAAGAGTCATCGAAAGGATACATGCAAAAAGAAACCACATCTATAAAATAATTTAAACGTCAACTTTCATTCGCTAGTCATACCATAGTCTCTTTTGTTTCTGTATCTCAACCAGAGGCCTCTCATATGGGGAAGCCATGAACGATTTTGATCGTTATTTTTTACCTATTAATATTTTTTTAATTTTTACCTCCCGATCCCAGTGGTAAGGGAGCTATAGGGATCGTGCTAAAAATCGTATATCGAGATTTTGGTAAATGACTACGTTTTAAGGTCCTAGAATCCAATTTTAACATTTTCACGATGATGTCTGTGTGTATGTGTGTGTGGATCCTCCACTCTAACTCAAATACTATCATTCAGAAAATTTTCTGTAATGGAAAGAGCCCATTAGATTTTGGTGAAAATCGGATAACCGGAAATGGCACTTTACTAGAAGCTCAAAACAGTTTTTCCTCGAAAATTACCTTTAAATGTTATTTTTTCGAGATTAATGTTATTATAAAAATTAAAGATTATTCAATTTTCTATAGATTTGCATTAATACTTTTTCTATATGTTTTATGGATAAATTTACAAAATAAAAATAAAATAAATAAATATATCATCACGGCATATTACCCATTGCTGGGTGTGCCAATCTGCTTTGTATGCATATCGGTAATGATGATGACATATTTGTACCGTGCCGGCGTTTACCAGGCGTCACCTCACGGGCACTCATTGCTGGCGTGGGGAGTGCACCACAGGGGTTATTTTTGTGCCATTTAAAATTGGAAATATTTGGCGTCGGTCGGGATCGAACCCGGTTCCCCAGATTCGCGTCCTGACACTCAGGCACGCGGCCACAAGACCCCATAAATTTATAAAATTATCTATAATTTAAATCCCAAAACCTACGCTTTTAACAAACAAAACGCAGTTATTCAAATGTATGTAACTGACAGATAAATGTCACTATCAAAGAACTAATCATTTCAAAATAATATTAGTAACGTTCCAAAAAGAAAAAAGTAAATAGAACATTACAGAGGAATTCAATACAGTTTCCACCATAAGTAAATATGAAGGTATGTATTTAGATTAATAAAAAATAACGATTCACAAAAATGTTTAAGCTAAACCTCATTTTTGGATTAGTGAATTCTATTCTATCCCGGTATATAAAATTTAATCTTCATTTTATTATAGCTCCGGTGGCTCAATGGTTAGAGCAACGCCTCATGTCATGAGTGCCCTTGTGGCTCTGGGTTCGAATCCCACTAAGGCATTTACTCTATAATTGGGATTTAATCCTGTTGAGGGGTTTAAAAAAAGGTAGTTACTTTGATTAGATTGGACTATATTTTAAGAAATAAACTGTCAAAATTAGAGTAAAATTCGCTAATCCAAAAATAAGGATTAATTGAATCTTTTTTGTGACTCGGGCTGTAAATGGCGAGAGGTATTGTGTTGGCCCCACCAGATTTTTATCTTATTTTTGAGTAGAAACAGAAAGTTAGATAAAAATAATCCATTACGTAAAATATAGTACAAGATTTGTTAAAAAAGTTGTACAAAATTTCGGACCTTTTCGGTAGGCAGGGTGTTAAATACTATTTGTAAAGAAATTTTTCTGCTAAAAACCTTACACTAGAAACGTTTCATTTTGAACAATTTATGTTAAGCAACGTGGAACGATTTAGTTAAACATATCTTTTTTTATAAGTTTGACACGAAAAAAGTTAAACACAATTATATTATATCAAAATTAGAAATGCCGAATGTATTTAATTTTGAGCTTTAGTTTTGCGCCTTGGGCCCTTTTCGTTAAATCCGCCACTGAGTGTAAATTCCGGTAGTACTTTCTGACGCAAATTTTAACTAATTTCAACAGTTTGTTTGTTGTTTTTATGCATAAGCATAAACAAACAAAAGATTGCTATATTCATCTAGGAGCAGTGCAGTATAACAGCATGAAAAACAAGTTGTTCCAAACTCTAACTCAATTATTTTCAGATCTTCCACATGTAAAGGCAACAATAAAACACTAACATAACTTAGCACAAACATTATTTTCGTCTTTAGTATCTGCTAATTAATTCTAGCAACTGTTTAATTAGAATATAAATGCATTGTTTTTACTCATCCACACAGAAATATAAAGCAGAGGAGATGTACATGAATACAATAGTAACATTACGCTGTGAATATCACTATTTTATTGTTCTCTTGTTAATTTTGTTGTAAGAAACTTTATATATCACTGTATGTTGTGACAGCAATGGTTGCGAGATACCTATATTATGAGCTTTTCGGCAATGGAGCTTTTACTCTTTTTAAATAAATGTTCTTCAAATTATTTTCTGAAGCATAAATGATTTATATTTAAACTGATTTATTTAGTTCCATAATATGCAATATTAAACCATTTATATAAGTCGCGTTCTTTGTACATGATATCTCAGTTCGTCTTAGCTTACCTCGGTTGCTTCACTAATTTTGACGTCCTTTTTGTCGTAACTGAAGTGAGATAAAGTGAGACCGAAGTAAGAAGAGTTCCTTTCCCCTTCCCGATTCTTAGTCACCTCAAGAGTTTGTGCTTGTTGAGTTTTTAATCTTAGATGTGAGGGTTAATGTTTTCAATTTAACGGCTATCTGTTTCTATCGCTACAAATAGTAAGAAAAATAGCGCCAACAACTGCCAGTTAGCAAACGAAACGACAAAAATATTGCAGTGATTAAAATACATGGATTCTCGGTGAAAATTTACATCGTTAGGCATTTTTGCTCCAATAAAAACTTTTGTAACTTCTTTCGGGATGTTTTTTAAAGTTGTCAAAGATTTTTCTCCTATTTTACGTGTAAATTTTTTAAAAACAAACGTCATATATCTCAATTGTTCTTACTATGCGCAAATCCCCATTACGCATATCTTCTATCTTTTTAAATTGAAAAAGGCTATTAGTGGCCTATTCAGAGAAATAGAGTCATAAAAGTTGCTATGCATTTAAAGATTGTTATAATAAAAACATTTGTAACAATCTTTATGAATTTGTCAATTCAGAACCTACGTCGGTATTATTAACAATCTTTACAAAATCGTACTTGTGGATGAACCAGATTATTTGACAATAGCTACCTCATTATACATATATGAACCTAAGATAACCTTAATCTTGCCTGTCAACGTTTTTTTTTTTTTTTTTTTTTTTTTAAATAATGAATTGTTAATTACATTTAGTACGCAAAAGTTTTCCCAAAACAACTAAAGAACAATATGATATTTATATCATATTTGTAAATTTCTACATTATTTAGAACGGGTTTGTTAATTATTACAAATGATCTCAACGTGATTGAACATTTATGGGAAGATTTAAATTTTCTATTTTGACTGAATAAATAACAGAAACATTATACATCACACAGAGTTTTCAAGAATACCACAGAATGTCAAAAGTAACTTTCTTCCACCACAGACTTTATCGTTCTTGTGATCATTATTCAAGTCGACGCAGAATCTATACGTATAATAAACTGCATCCTGCTAAAATATAAAAACACCAATACTTGGCAGAAAGATCAATATTAGTAATATTTGATTGAAATAATAACTTGTCACATGTCAAATAACAATTGATAACAATCATAAATATATACCTTTAGCAGTCGTTATGATAAAGACTGTCAATTTTAACAATCTTTATAGTACATAACAACCATAAACACCATAACAACTACACAAACATTGAGTTCTGAATAGGCCACTTAGGGCCCTATTCTGTAACTCGGTGCTTAATTTTTAACAACTGGTTAACAAATTTATCCAATAGTTATTGATTTGACAACTAAAAATCCCTTTTTTTGGTATATGTCAACATACTTTATTGGTTAAAAAATTTAACTAGTGGTTAAATATTAACCAGTGAGATATAGAATATGCCCCTTAGTTTGTTTATTGAAAAGGTTATTTGTTTATTCATTTAATAATATTATTTTATTGGTAAAAGTTCAGGTAGCCCACTTTTTAATAAATTAACACATACTACACTTTCTTCACATTCCCGTATAGTTCGGTAAATAGCCGTCTATCCAATAATTTGATCCCCAAAAATGTGAACAATTTCACGTTTCGGGTATCTGTCCAACAAACCTATAGACAGATTTGCATATTTCAAGTTTGTATAACATCTTTTAAAACTCCTTTTAGCAAATTTAACATGGTATTTTATATAGATCAACTATTATGTATTTAGTATGTCCAATGACAATAATTAGATTAGACCGTTTTTAGAAGATAATTAAATTTAGATCGTAAAATTTTTCTCAAATCTCTTGTTATATACCTACGTTGTTTAAGGACTTTGGATTTAAATGTTCCAATAATTGCATTCCAAAATTATTAATAGGGCTGTTGCAAGAATTTTTATTTGCCTTCTAAGTATTATATTTAAAAAGATATCATTATTTAAATAGCCTCAAATTTTAAAATATCACCAAATATCCATTAGATATATTACAATTAGGGCCGGTTTATCAATGCAAGGATAAATAATTTAACTGGCAGATAACTTTTTAACTGCCAGTTAAAACATAGAAATCGTTTATCAAACAAAAGTTAACGTAAACTGTTAGATAAAATCGGCAAAAATTTATCCGTTACTTCAACTGGCAGATAAATCTATTATCTGGCAGTTAAAATATAAGTAGAAAATTTACCCTCAAAAATTAATAAATACAATAAACAATTAATTAATTAAAATGTGGTAAGTATATTATATTGATATTTTGTATTAATTCTATTCAAATATTACAATTTTTATAACCTAAAATGTATAGTTGCAGAATTTTTTAAATCGATTCTATATCCCTTATGTAAAATGCTTTATTACCCTTGTATTACGTATTATAGTTTTAACATTATACAAGAAAAAGAGACCAGAGAGATATAGATTTCATATAAGGAAAGCGTTGAATTCAATGAAGATATAATAACCAGTTGGATGTTGCTATTTCCCCGTTCTTGAGGACTAGATAATCGTGAAACATTGATAAAATGAATAAAGACGTTACATATAAAAATAAAAACGTATTATAATCATACAAATCATTACAATAGTGAATAAAATTGTTATATAATGCAACATTCATGTCAAATGAAACATACCGATTGCAACAATAATAATATTTGTTGGTAGCAATAAATTGATATAGATTATAATATGAAATAATCAGTAAGAATGATTGCAACATTAATTCATAATTATAAAAGTTGGGCAAGTACAACAATGAAGAATGTTGAATATACAGATATAAATATTTAGATGTAGCGCCTTCGTTCTCAAATTTTCCATTAGTATTGATATCTTTTTTATGCATATTGTGGTTCCTAGAACATATATTGTCATTTTATCAATATAAATATTTTTATCCACAACTGTCAAATAATATACCCATAATTCTACCGATTTTTATCAATTAATGACCTTCGTTACTGTTACTAATTGAATAATATTGACAGTTCAATGGAATAATATTATTCAATCGTTACGCCAAATTCAAATCCTACCTTTCAAAGAATACACACAAAATTACTGTTAATAAGTAATTCTTTCCACATAAAAAGTCAAAATTACACTAGTTTTGTCATTTTTCATACTTTTATTTTCTTCTTAAGCTTGAATTGTAGCTGAATAGTCTGTTTTAAGATTTTATATTAAATGTCAAATCACTTCATAATTTTGTTACAACTACACCGATGACTAGATTTGTCTATGTAAACAAAAACATTTTTGCATTTGTCAGTGAGAAAATTCTACTTATTTTTCAAAACCAATATGTCACTGATATGTTATTATTTGACAATTGTGGATAAAGTATAGTATTCTATTCGCATGTAATGGTTATTACTCATTCGAATGATTTACATCACTCGCGTTCGCTCGTGATGCAAACTTCATTCTCATGAGTAATACCATACATTACATGCTCATTGAATAATATACTATTAATATATTTACCTATCAGTTTAAAAATATAACAATTCTGTATTTTTATGTACAATTCATACAATAATATCCAAAGTACCTCATTATTTTCATATAATTAACAATAAAATCTATCCTATAAAGATCTGTCAGGTCTGTATTCTTGATCTGTCAAAATATTTTGAAATTTGACACGAGTCCCAAGCCAATCATTAAAGGTTTTACAATTTCAGTGTTACCAATATATAATTAAATGTAAGTTTGTTAACTGGCAGATAACTTTGTATTGATAAACAATCGTGTAAAGTTATCTGACAGTTAACGTTAACTGTTAGATTGTTATCTGGCACTTTTATCCTTGCATTGATAAACCGGCCCTAAATCTTTGAAATTTGGATAATATTTTAAAAAAGTCACGTGATGTGAAACAGAGTGTAACGTCACAGCACATACGTCTTCAGCGGCTCCAATTGGTCCCTTTATAGTGTAAATTTTTTGTGTTACAAGTGTTATGATACGTATATTGTCAAAGTTGTCAAACAAGTGTCAAATTTTTGAGTTTGGTTCGTGTTATAAATAGATAATAAAGCGTTCAATACAAAATGAGTAATTTACGGTTGTATTGTGTCTTCTTGCAAAAATACTGCTAGGAGCAAACATACTATTGACATAAATATGTCAAAAGATGCAAAGAAACGAAAATTGTGATTGAAGCAGTACCTAGGTTAAAGAGCTGATGGTTGAATTTTTACATTTTATTTTACCTTAACTCTTTAATACCGCTTATTTTGGTAGCAGTAGAACATTCGGTTTCTGATATAAATTCAGCCATTATTACTTTATTACTCATTTATAATGGGAAATGTCAGCGTCAAATGTCAAATAAGAAGTTTATTTATCTAAATAACAAAAATAAAGGTAGGTGATGGAAAAACTGTTTTCCTATTGGCTGTGAATGACGTAATGTATGTGCTTCTACGTCTCAAGAGTGGGGGGTTGTTTTTCATGACTATTTTTGGCGCCAATCTTTGTATTTAATTATTTATGAAAATAATAACATATTATTTAAAAAATAATTATTACTAAGAAAAATATTGCATAAATTTTCATTTAAAATACTCTTTGAAAAATGTGTAACAGGCTCATTCGTACGTAAAATATCTATTTAAATTTAAGAACGTTCAGAAAAGTGTTGCATTTCCCTTTGATTTACTAATTTTCAGCTCAAGAATAATTAAAGAAAGAGATTAAGTTCAGAAAGATCTAAGTGCCATTTTATATTTGAAAATATCTACAACTATTGTATGAACCTACTATAAAATGTAGTCCTTTGTAAAAGCTCTAGTCTGAAAACCGTCAAGTACAATTGTCACTGAAACACGTAATGGTACTTCTACTCATGTTCCACAAAGACAAAAGGAATTCGTAGAAACTTTGCTCGAACTTTAATTATCTAATTCACGTAGCTTAACGTCACATACATTTGATTGTGCTTGTTCAAATAAACTAACATTTTTTATGTCTTACATATGATAGATACCTAACTAGATTAGACATAAGCATTCAATATGCAATTTGCTACATTACGTGGTATATTTCTAAACAAATTTAAATAAAACAAGGTCAATTTGCTCATATGGCCACTCCAAAAATTTTGAGACCACCGTTCTACTCGAAAGTGCAGACTCACTATGAAGTTTATTTAGATTCTTTTTAGTCTCCTGAGACTTGAAATGATTTGCCTTTCATAAAGTAATGTTTGATTAAATCACGAAGTTTCCTTTCATCCATTTTTTTGGAAATCATACAATTTCTTCGATTGAAAATTGAAACGAATGCCAAACACATTGAAATAGACTAACATGTGCCAAATAAGTTTTCGGAAAAAACTTGAATGGATGATACTGTGGTTTAAAGGAAGTTGTGATAAGACAAGGGTAACAGATAAATAACTTTTTATAAACTTTACTAAATTGTAGTTTTAATAATCATATTTTAACTCTGTTTATCTATTTAAGTTATAAATATCAAAAGTCAATTTAGAAATTCTTATCATATTATAATAGTCGCGTCTGGATTCACCCATGTAATACTATATCTAGTCACGTCTTTTATTTGTTGATCATTTAAGCTACATTCACAGCTACTTTTTTAATGCGTAATGATAATGTATAAGATATAACTTTAATACACATTGCTAATGCGTAAGGTTAAGAAAAATATAGCATTTTCTGCAACAAATTTTAATTAATAGTTGACATCTGTATTTATTCAAAAAAACCTGTCAAAATTGAAGTTTATCATGGCAGGAAAGGATTGCTGAAGCGTATTTCCTTGTTTAATTTATTTGGGTACATGGTATTACAAAGATAGCACTAGATGCATTTGTTTTCTTCGAAATTGAAGATTTTAAGATTTCTCGCAAATTTAGTTTGACAGCTGTCACAAATTTACTTAATGCATAATGCGTAATACATAAAAGTTTGGAGTTTGCAAACATTTGTTGCTATGCATTATGTATTAACGTTATGCTAATAGATAATGCGTAACGAAGTTTGTTATATGGCAACGCACAGGTCCATTCACGGCTAGATTTAATATTAACGCATAATGCATAAACACAATGCATAGCAACTCCAAACTTTTGTGCATTACGCATTATGCATTATGCAAGTAAATTTGTGACAACTTTCAAAATAAATTTGCGAGAAATCTTAAAATCTTCAATTTCGAAGATAACAAATAGCTGCATCCAGTGCTACATTTGTAATACCATTTGCTCAAATACAATTAAACAAGGAAATACGCTTCAGCAATCCTTTATTGCTATGATAAACTTCAATTTTGATAGGTAATTTGGAATACATACAGATGTCAACTATCAACTAAATTTTGTTGCAGAAAATGCTATGTTTGTCTTAACGTTACGCATTAGCAATATATATTAAAGTAATGGCTTATGCGTTATCATTACGCATTAAAAAAGTAGTTGTGAATGTAGCCTAAGTATAGAAATTATTATGCATACGTGCGTGACTTTAAATGCTCTAGCCTATGCTCCCTGTACCCCTAATGCCCTAGCCTATGCACCCTGTACCCCTAATGCCCTAGCCTATGCACGCTGTACCCCTAAGATAATCCTGTCCTGAAGATAGTGCTTTGTTTTATATAGTGCGTATGAATTTGTCACGTCGAGAAGACGTCTGTACTCAGATAGTAAACATGTAAAAGTTTAAGTTTTGGCTCGCGTTTTGCGTAACGCGAGTATTTTGGCCTAAGGGCGCAACGCCATCTTTAGAATTTAGTTATGTTGGTTTTAATTAGTAAAGAATAAGTTATCTTTAGTTAGCCAGTAAATATCAAGTATTGTCCATGTTCTTCCTTTCCACCAGTTCATCATGTGAAAGAAAAAGAAAGTGTATGTGTGTTCTTCCTTTTCACCAACCAGTCAGAATAAAGAGTGCAATCGTTGAGGAAAACAGTAAGCAGTATTAGTATCATCATCCTCTTCCGCACCCCATCGTGTTACAGTGGCGCAGTCGGTAGGATAATAAGAGTAATGTTATACTCTTATTTATCCGAAAAGTTCCTTTTCACCAGTCAGTCAGAATAAAGTGTGTCATCCTCTTCCGCACCCCCCTCGTGTTACAATTAACATAACTGTTGTAGTAAAAAGCAGGTTCAATCACAGTATCGTCATTCAAAATTTTTCCAAAAACTTATGTTACAAATGTTATTTGAATCACAATTACAATATTCAACATCTACTGTTGTATTACAATGATGCAGAAGTCATCTTCGTAATATTAGACCCTTGGATGTATCCCCAGGGCTCTGCAAACAAAGCACAAACTGGCCTCTCCGTTCCTTCTTCGCATTTATATAAAAAATAAATGACCCACAGAAAAAATTTACTTTCCGTTAGTAATCGTAGTCGTGAGGACGCGAAGAGAGCAAAAGGAGAGATGAAATTGGTCCTCGGGAGAGGAGAGCGCGCTAGAGAAGAGAGAAGTGGAGAGACCTCCATTTAGCGTGGAAGTGGCTGGATTGTCGAGAGCGACGTTGTTGGCTTAAGTGTTCCATTTCACGTGTAGGAATAAGAGTAGGAGGCCTCAAGACTCTGCAGTGATTTGGCGCCCTCTGCAGAGTACCTAACACCAAGATGATTTTAAAAACATTTTTCTAATGTGTTGATTGTTATAAATTGTTGATTTGACTGTTTCATTTCAGGTCCAACCTTAAACATTATTAGTACAGGGTGTCCATTTTATATGTGCCCGCCTGAAATTTTAGTAATAGGCAAAACACAATACATTTCATAAGCCACCTGGTGAATATTAGTACTTTAAATGGAATAATCACAGTAGGTATAAGAGCAAAACAAAACTTTAAAAACCAAGTCACTTATGAAATGTATCATGGATTGCCTATTCATGAATTTTCAGGCGGGAACTTTTAAAATGGGCACCCTGTACCGACGGTAAGGACTCTTAATTTTGAAACATTCTGTTATCGTGAACGATTTAACAACGAAAGACAGTCATGTCCATTTTTCTTGATAACAAGTTGCAATGATCTGTAATGGCTCTATTCTGAACAAATCTATAAGTCTTACAGTTCTGTAAGTCTTTAAATAATGAACAAAATTGCAGCGAAAGCTGCCACTCTTACGTAATATTAATCAACAAAAATAGGAACGTTTTTCATAGGTTTTTACACATTTACAGATCTGGCCTCGAATTTGTAACTTTAAATTCTACTGGATTTCAAATTCGACCAGAATTGAGATTTTTCTTCACTCTTTTTCAAAAGAATTTGAAATCTCTTCTGGACCGCAGCAGTAGAATTCGTTTCTATCGTTTATTCTTGACAATTCCTTATTTACATTTGAAAAATTAAGGTAATCATTTTATAATAATAGGGCTGTTGCAAGAATTTTTATATGCCTTTTAAGTATTAAAACTAAAAAGATATCATTATTTAAATAGCCTCAAATTTGAAAATATCACCAAATATCCATTAGATATTTTACAATCAATGATAAAAGTTTGGATATTTTGAAAAAGTCACGTGATCTAAAACAGAATGTGCCGTGACAGCACATATATCTTCATCGGCTCCAATTGGTCCCTTTATAGTGTCAATTCTTTGTGTTTTGTTACGAGTGTTATGATAAATATGTCCAAGTTGTCAAGCAAGTGTCAAATTAGACACATTAGATAATAAAAAAATCAATATTAATGAGTAATTTACAGTATGCCAAAAGATGCGAAAAAAATAAAATTGTGGCTGAAAACAGTAGGTCGAAGAGCTAATGGTTGGGTTTTTACATTTTATTTTACCTTAACTCTTTAACACCCCTTATTTCGGCAACAGTAAAACAATCGTTTTCTGATATAAATTCAGCAACTATCCAGCTATCGACTTTCGGTAAACTGTCCGACTTAGCTTGAGTGTAGTCTGTATTAGCCATTATTACTTTATTACTCATTTATAATGGAAAATGTCAGCGTCAAATGTCAAATTAGAAGTTTGTTATTAACATGTGACAAACTATCGCCTACGTTTATTTATCTAAATAAAAATAAATGTAGGTGATGGAAAAACTGTTTTTCTATTGGCTGTGAATGACGTAGTGTATGTGCTTCTACGACACAGGAGTGGGGGGTTGTTTTTCATGACTATTTTTGTCGCTAATATTTGTATTTAATTATTTACGAAAATAACAACAAATTATTTAAAAAAATTATTAATAAAAGAAATATTGCATAAACTTTCATTTAAAATACTTTTTTAAAATCGTGAAACAGGCTCATTATTCCTACCCAATTCTAGTAGATTTTGAAATCCAGTAGAATATAAAGTTACAAAATCAAGGCCCTGTAAGACTTTCAGATTTGTTCAGAATTGGTCTATAAGTCAGATACACTTAAGTGAGGTGCTAACTCGAGATAATTTGACCAAAGTTGTCACTGACTTTGTTTCAATAATAATATAATTCGTTTTACGCTGATTGGAAAAATTAACAACTTGTAATAGTAGATTTGAATGGCAAATTAAAAAAATCACTATACACTTGTTTTTGTAGGAATACTTTTCTACCCTTTGTCTACAAGAGATAAAAAAATAAGATCCATATCTCAACGTACTCCGGAGTTATGGAATTTCAAACAGGATTCGTTTTTTTAAAAACCACTCGGTATTTATCAAATTACTGATATTTATTTACACAATAATTTATTTTGTGGATCAAAGGAAAACATCGGAAACATAGCCCTCCAACTTTTTATAATTATAAGTTTGTTGTAACTTTTTACAAATTCGTAATTCCCTAAAATTTATTCCCCTCTGACCATGACTTTTTAACCCAGTAATCTGAATCTGCATACTTTTTGTTGTTGTAATGATTAGCTATCAAAGTTGAAACAAAACAACTTTGTGAATAATATTTTAGCCGATAAACGACAGTTTGACGTTGATTTGACAGTCGGGCACTGATAAATACCTCAAAATTCAAATAGCGCACACCTGGTGTGGGTACAAGATCATTTATAGTCGGATATCAGTGGAAGTGGAGGGGATATTCAATGCCTCCTACGTCGTCATCGTGAAAGGATGTATTGACAACGAACAAAGAATTCTATATTTATAAAATTTATAATTTATTCTTTTACATAAAGGAAACTTCTGTAGTAAACAAGTGTTTTTCTTCTTCAATCAAATATTGATTTTCATATTTCAAATTAAAATCTAGGATGCGCAGTTTTTTCTTATTATTACTTATTTCGAAATTAACTTATGTTCGAACTTTGATGTTTGATGAGATTTTCTATTACTAATAAAATTATCTCTGTTTACCATCCGCTACCGAGTAAAGGAGGTGTTATCTTTTGTCTAAAAATTAAGTTTGTTAATAATAAAAGAATTATTGGAAACATATACGTTTGTAAATATGCAGGGTGTAATCATACTTCAGGAAAAAAGTAAAAGGGCATGTAGTACTGACCAAAGTGAGTAAAAAAGGTTTAATCAACATGGGTCCGATATTCAACAGTTTCCGAAATATAAGGCAGTGAAAAATGAGTTTTTACGCTGTCTCGAAAACTATGAGTTACGACTTCGATTAAATAAGACTTTTTGTTTGTCTTTCAGAGGCCAACTAAGATGTGCTTTTGTTTTTTTTTAAAAAATTAAATAATTGTACTAAGTTAAATGTTGCGGCAACCTTAGCCAAAATTTGATTTTCAAATAACTTCGTTACTATTAGAAATTGAAAAAAATGTTTCATGTAAAATTTTATTGTTTTTACTTCCTTGTACAAACTAAAGGAAGTATTGTAATCGCGAAAAATTTCGGTTTTCAGATTTCAACGGAAATATCTATTTTGACCATCCCTGAATCCATTTTGACTAATTTCGTCGTGACGTCTGCACGTATGTACGTACGTACGTATCTCACATAACTCAAAAACGGTAAGCCGTAGAATGTTGAAATTTTGTATTTAGGACTGCTATAACATCTAGTTGTGCACCTCCCTTTTTGATCATTACATAATTTCCAGAAATGGTACTTTATTTGAAGCCTAATAGATTTCAATGAAAAACTAATAATATAATCCAAAACTTTTCAAATTTGGTATATAAGACTTTTATGACAATTGGAATAACATAGTAGATTTTGGTTAAAACAGGCTAACCGGAAGTGATATGTTACTTGAAGTTGTTAACAGTTTTTCTTGAATAAAATGATTTCATTTTCATTTTAGAAATAAATACTTCAAATAAGAGTTTTAAAGAATTAAATTCTGCGTCTAGCACATCAAGTATTATTAAATTAGCCCTTTGTATAAGCGAGATATGTAAATTTAAAACATATACTTTTTGGTTTTGGTGTTTGCTATAGATTAGGATAAAAAATAACAAAAAAATTAAAAAAATAGATCCACATCAGATTTTTTATAGTCTATTTACTGACATAGACAAAATTTTGTTCAATCACTATCTTTGTCAATTTTCTTTGGTTCTAATAGTAGATGGCCTCTTTCTCGGACCCATGTGGATTAAGTTTTTTTAACTCATTTTGATCAGTACTATATGCCCTTTCATTTTTTTCCCCCAAGTATGATTACACCTTGTATGCAACGATGTAACAAAAGTTTTTTTTTTGTGTGGGAGGGAGCAAACAAAATATATAATTTAGTATATTATGTACCAATTTAAACTGAAACGAGGTATTAAAAAACTGCATTGCATTAAAGGTAATGGTCGCCTATCATTGTTGTAAAATTAGATTTCGTTTGTCCTTAGTTTGTAGAAACAACTCCTTATATCAACATTTCAATAAAAAAAATATGTCTATTTAATGAAGATGTCTGAACTTTTTCTCAAATCTTTTGTTACGTTACTTACAAATAAACAGTTGCGGTCGTGGTCGTACCTCGTACATAACCTCTCTATTTGATTTTGAACCCCTGTTCTTTATTTACGAGTATATATTGAACAGTTCACGTATTTTATTAGTTTTTAACCAGCTTGACATAGCAATTACGTTTTTAATAATATATTAGTTTTGAAGCACACTATTATTATACAACTATTGACCCGCAGTCTGCAGTCGTGAAATACAAACAAAACAAAAAGTGCTTTCAACTCTCAACCTTATTACCACAAAAAATCTTTCTTCTAAGCTCCCGAATCCATCCTTTCTCTGTAATCCTGCCATTGTTAGTGATAATATAGATTCCATTTTTATCTCCTATTGTGGGGCAAGCCTCACATGAAATATTAAATATCATTATGGCCATAATGACTTCTATAAACCGGAAGATGAGTAGGCAATAATTCTGGACTGATCATCAAATTGAAACTACCAATTTTCTCCAAAATTGAATTGATTGATATATGTTCTATTACCATTTACCATTATTTGCAAGGCAAAAAATAGAAGCAGAATTGCACAGGGAAATGCAACAAAATTTATTAACACTAGATGCATTAATATAAAATTGCGAAAAATATTTGCAAACTGTTTTATATGTTTATTGTAACTATATGACTGCGAAACGTGGACCTTGCAGAAGAAGGAGGAAAAGTACTTAGAATGTTTTGAGATGTGGTTGTAGTTGTGGTTACGGTTGGAGAAGATTGGGTGGAAGTAGTGTCAGGAACGAGGTGTTGAAAAGAATAGGAGAAAAAGAAAAATTTTGAAAGAAATAAGACAGAGGAAAGCTAACTGGATTGGACATATTTTAAGGAGGGATGGTATAGAGAATATTATAATTGAAGAGAAAATACATGGAAGAAGGGGAAGAGTAAGAAGAAAATTTGAAATGTTAACTGAAATTAAGGACGGAAAGAATTAGGAGAGACTGAAGAGGAAAGCACAAGGCAGATTAGTTTGGAGACAACATTTCCGTTGAGACATGTTCAAGGACAGAATTTACTAAATGGTGACTACTTATAAATATCTCATGTGGCCAACACATTACCTCCCGCCATTTAACTTTTATTCATATAAATAAATATATATTAGCTGTATTCTTTTTGCATAAAATCTCAGTTCATCTTAAATCACTTTAGATAAACTCAGGATATCGTTCTTTTTGATACAACTGATCAGAGTTGTTATGAGTAAACTTACTTCCCCCCTTTCCGATACTACACTACTAGTTTACACAACTCAAAATGAATTGAAACACTCAGTTTGCATTTTAAGCTTATATAATACAACAAATTTTATATTCACATATAAATATATACTGACAGTAATATGTTTTCAACATTATCCATTTTTCGTTTATAAACAGTATCATAGATCAGAAAATAAGTCAATAATTTTGACAGCTGCTACAGCAAATACTATCGTTAAAGAAGGAAGTGATAAAATGGAATTAAACTTGTTCTTTTTGCACACATCACAACTCACATCACAACTCACTTCATCTCAATTGTGTACTGAGCTTAGTTACAATTGGGTCAAAAATAATACAGCTATTTACCAATGCTGGCATATGTAGATATTGAGTTTTTTTATATACCTATAAAACTATTGTTCCAATTTTTAAGATACATAGTAGGCTGGACCTTAAAAGGGGGCATGTCGAATTTTAACCGGCGAGCCCCTTAAAGTGGTTCCAAATAAATAAATAAATAAAAATTGTGCTTGCAACGATTCCGCTTAATATTAATATTTGACAATGGGTTTTGACGCATTTTGGAACTTTATTTTTCTCCGGGACAATAAAAGGTTAAAAATGCACTCAATATTTGAATATATACTAGAATGACCCGAGAATATGTGAACAAAATTAGAAGGCCCAATCATAATTTTCAATTCGAACGGAGTTTACATTTTGGCTTTTATGCAATAATTTAACCATCTACAATTAGCTTAAGAATAATCATTGGGCCTTAAAATTCTGTCCACATATTCTCGGGTCATTCTAGTACATATTCCAATATTAAGTGGATTTTTTAAACACCTTATTGCCTCGGAGAAAAATAAAGTTCCAAAATGTGTGAAAACGCAATGTTATTTAAATGGAAAAAATCAAGTGCATTTCGGCACGCTCAAACATTAATATTAAGAGGAATCAATGCCAGCCCATTTTAAAAAAAAATTTATTTGAAACCACTTTAGGAGGCAGCCCAGTTAAAATTCGACTTGACCCTTTTTAAGGACCTTAAAAAGGATCAAGTCGAATTTTAACTGGGCTGCCTCCTAGTACATATGTATTCTCCCAAAATCTTAAGTTTACATATTTATTTTGTGATTAGGGATTTTAAAAATTCTTATTTCAAATATTCTACTATTATTAATTTGAAATAATTAGTGGTTTGATAGTGATATTTATCTGTCAGCTCTTCAATATTTGTATATCTACTTACATTATTGTTTTATTGTGTTTATCTTCTAAGAATAGGCTGCAGGATTTATAAAAACGGATTATTGTATACATTTTCGTAATTTAAAAATAGCAGTTATAATATAAATGTTGCTAATAATTTATGCAAAGTATGGGGCAGATGTTCCATTTATAATGTAGGTAATATTCGTATTACATGTTTTAGAAATAATAGAAGAGCTTATATTAATATTGTCATGAATATAAACTACATGGCTGTAATTCTTATGTCTAGAAAGAAATGTTTAGCTAAGATTGATTATCTTTCATTTATATTCGCATGCTTGCATAATTCAGCTTTTCTTGAAAGTAAAAATATTTATACAAATAATAATTCTTAACTTTTGAAGAATCAAGAGACAATTTCAAAACTAACAAAGCACAATGATATCCAGCTATATCAACAAGGCTTAAATTTTAAGATTCGTTTAAACAAAAATGCAAATCTAAATGTTGACAGCAATACATAATAATTCATTTGGCATTATAATATTTTTAATTTAAGGAACGTTTAAAATTTAAATAACGTTTTCGTCATACCTATTACAAAAATATGTCGTTTTGCCATTGTTTTGTTGACAGTAAGTGATAGTTTACATTCAAGTGCTGGTAGATGGTTGTAATATTTTCATTAATTACCTAGGGCAAAAAAGTAAATTGCCTACAAATACCTTTGTTGGAATTTCGAAGATCGCAGGTAATAATGTATGAGAGTGAGAGGCTGCATTTGTCGCCTTTTTATTTCCACAGACATGTTTTCGATTATGTATTTATAAATTTATTGCACAAAATTATAAATTGAACTGACTCCTGACACAACACATTTGACGTTTTCTTGTTGAAATAAATATGTGCTTATTAATTATTGATATGACAGATATGTATAAAAAATAAAATATATTTAATTTTATTCCTTGTAAAATAATATAAAAGATATGCCGAAAAATCTCATATGCACATCGAGTCGTACAGTGTAATTTTAGGTGTTGAATGCTTGCAACATCTCGGCCCTGCGGGCCTGGTATTGCAAACTGCATTCTCGACCGAAAAACTTCATCTACGGCTCTTGGTACATAATTAACTATTACGCACAAATGCATTAAAACTGCTTGTTCGCATCTTAGTTACCATGGCGGAAACTGGAAGATTACACCTTATGGGCGGTAAAGTAGCACATGCGGGCGGTAAAGTAGCCATGCGGGCGGTAAAGTAGCACATGCGGGCAGAAAGTCTCATATGCGGGCGGTAGAAAAGGAAAAACAAGGCGACTGGTAAACAAAATGTAAAAATACAATGCAAAATGTATTTAAAAAATAATTTAAAAACATTTCATATAATTGCAGTTGTGCGTAAAACTTTGTACGCTACTCGTCGGGTTTCAAAGTTCGTCCGCCGGCGTAAACCTTTTCTTTCGATCCTTTAAATGTAAATAACGGTTAATGGTTCCGTATTTAAAATCGTATTTCGGTAAACTTCGGTACTCGGCGCTTCCAGCATTGGGACATGCTGAACGGCCATTGAATATTGCTATTATCTTTTTTTTTTAGGTTAGCTTAAAATTTAAGTTTTAGCATTGGAACTAGACATTAGTCAAGGAATTAATATTTTGGATTCTACATCCCCGTTTTTAAAATAGAAAAACCAGAAAATCTATTTACAAAATTCAAATTATTTTGTTTTTTACCTCCCGCTAGTCTTAGTAAGGGAGGTAATGGGATCGTGCCAAAAATCGCATATCGAAATTTTGGTAAATGGCCACGTTTTAAGGTCTCTAGAATCCGATTTTAATATTGTCACAAAGATGTCTATGTGTATGTATGTATGTGTATCCCGCTCTAACTCAAATACTACTATTCGGAAAAATTTTAAACTTTGTATTTCGACTTTTAATAGATTTGTAGAAAATAGAATTTTCAGAAGATATTTAATGTTATTATGAAAAATATTGAACGTCACACGGCTGATATGCAAATAACTGACTCGGTTGATTGTAAAATCTCGGCAGTCAACCGTGTCTGTTATTTGCTTCATAGCAGCCTTATGACGTTAATAACTATTGAATTCATCACAAACGTACGCGTATCGACCCTTTATATTTTGGTGAAATGGGGCATCCTTTTAAATTATTTTCCGCAAAATATAAGTGTCTTCTTTTCTTTTAAGCCCCCAATTTATTCTTGCGAATACGCACTCATATATAATGTAGAGTTCTTTTTCAAATATATGTTCATATTTCTCCCCAATTCATTCTGGAGTTGCCTGAGTAAGGAGCCATTCGCCATTTGCGGCCGAAAAGTAGGAAATTCCTCCACGTGCCCTACATAACCTGTTTTATATCTATTTTATCTGGAGAATACAGAACTCTCTTTTATTCGTTTCCTTTATAGTGTCCTAAATTTAAACTTATGTGAATTATACGATCTTGATATCATTCAGATTTTCTAATTTAAAAAGTCTTTTTACCTCACGTACCGTACATAAAGTAGTTTATATTGTAGCCGGGTGTAATCGATGGATGTCGCTGCTAGAAATATAATATGCTAGCCTAGCCCAGCGCATATGGTTTCGTGTAGAGAATACTACTTTCAAACTGCAATTATTTTCGGAATATTACTTTTATTTTACCTGATATACCACGGATAAGGACACTCACCTAGAAAAGAAAAATAAGCATTAGTATAGAACTGATTTATGTAATACGTACTCAGGGGCGTCACTAGGTACTTTTAACAGGGAGGGCGCAACAGGGCGCACCTTTAGAACGAGATAATTTTTGACAGTCTGATTCTGCATTTAAATTATTTCATGTTTAAAACAAAAATATTTCTTTTGGAAGATTTTCAGATGTAATGATGCGCACACAAATACTTATCTGTTCTTCTGCAGTGATGTCCCGAGGATCATCTACTATTATTGCAAAATAATCACAATTATTAATTTCCGGAGTTATTTTGCGTGTTATACATTTTGCACTACTCTCTATAACATGATATTGTGACGTAGTGAACAATAATGTGCATTTGGAGGTACATTGTAATTCTGGAGAAAAGGATGTAGAGTCTATAAAATTGGCCTTATTTGTTGAATTTTTTGTTTCATTATGTCCTTGCAATGGGATAGCCTTAAATAATTTCGTCTCTTTTATAGCCTGAATGGTGCATCATTTTGATTTCTTATAGTACCTTTCTTAAGAGGAAAGGTTACCCCTGTACTAAAATATGAAGCGAAAATTCAATTAATTGTTTCGAACTATTAACATTTTAAAAAACTCAACACACGACACGCATACTTCCGATATTAACCTGAATTAAAAAAAAATATTATTGAAATCTATTAGTATCTGAGTTTGATTGGCAAAACGAGAAAAGTCCAGTATTAATATATAGGTTAGTATCGGAAGGATGCTTGCCGTGTGTTGAATTTTTTAATGCGTTAATAGTTCTAATCCAGGAATAATTTATTTGAATTTTCGCTTCATATTTTGGAGCAGCGGTAACCTTTCCTCTTCGGCTAAAGTCGTAGGTACATAATCGTCTCGCTGCTTATTGCAGATAAATAAGTGCATAATAAAATAGTATAAATCAGGTTGATTTTTAATAATTTATTTAAATAAAAACACGGAAAGGGGGCGCAAAATTAAACAGGGAGGGCGCAAGCCCCCTCAGAAATGGTCTATCGACGCCACTGTACGTACTATAATATACTATAATACTCGTATACTCGTAGGTATATACTACAAAAGGTAGAAGTACTGACCATTCAAAATAACTTTTTTATTTATAATTATTTTTACCTCCCGCTACCCTTGGTAAGGGAGGTATAGGGATCGTGCTAAAAATCACATGTCGAGATTTTGGTAAATGGCCATGTTTTAAGGTCCCTAGAATCCAATTTTAAGATTTTCACGATGATGTCTGTGTGTATGTATGTGTGGATCCTCCACTCTAACTCAAATACTATTATTCAGGAAATTTTGAAACCTTTTATTTCGAACTTTTTCTGTAATGGAAAGAGCCCATTATATTTGGGTGTAAATCAAATAACTGGAAATGGCACTTTACTAGAAGCTCAAAATAGTTTTTCTTCGAAAAATACCTTTTTCTACAGTCTATGTACAAAGTAGCCATTTGCGCTCTCTTTTGTCAACGCAAAATGTCACTTTGCCGCTCATGCGCGACAAAGTAGAAAAAAATGCTCGCTGTCGAAAATTATAACTATACAATGTGGAGAAATGTCACTTGTCTACATTCTTAATGGAAACGTTTAGTCAGGTACTAATGGCACTGTAGTTACACATTTACCACCTTCACAAGTCAATCTGACATATAACTGCTCTGTCGGTATGTAACATAACCAAACAAAATACCGCACTGCTGTGCAAATAAAATAGGGCATTCATTTTGAAAAATGAAAGTATAAAATGATTAGATTAGATTTAAGCAATAGCTCAAGAAGAATGGACAATAACGATAAATAAAAATTAGGTATAAAATTAATTGTGTGAACAGTTGTGCTGCCACTTGAAACAAATAAATTTTTGTTATGGTCGAGGATCCCATTGTGGCGACTGTAGAAAAAATCTTGTGTGTGTTTCGAGCGCAAATGGACATTGTCGATTTCGAGAGAATGCCGCGCTCCTGCGTCGCGCGTCAACAACCTCTCAATCGACAATGTCCCATTTTGCGCTCTTAATACACAAATAGCTATTAAATATAACTGACAGATAAATGTCACTATCAAAGAACTAGTCATTTCAAAATAATAGGGTAGATCGGGGTAATTGGAAACTTGGGGTAAATGGAAACTGGTTTATAATATAATTTAAAATTGTCGCCTTTTTCTTTTAAGTGGTGCAACACTGAACTACTGACTCTTGTAGTGGAGTTCATTCATAAATTTGATGCTTGTGCACGTCGGTTGACAAGGTAAGTTAAAATGAAATGTTAATTGTAAAATATTTTAACAGTCACTTGTAGTGTGTAATGTGTCTTATTTTTTTTTTGCTGTTAAAAGAAGGTCTTTTAATTTATTGGAACTTACTGTGTGTTGTATTAATGTTGTAGTCGCATGGTACCAGTCAGGTTATGTCGTTTATGTTAGCCTGGTCAGAACAGTTTGCTGTTTCCTTTTACCCCAAGTAAAACACCAGCTTGGGGTAAAAGGAAACAATAATTTGGGGGAATAGGAAACTTGTTTCCAATTATCCCTTTGCTTAAGATAATTTTTAACTATCTCTTTTAGATACCACGAACGTATATAAGGAAGAAACCTGCACCAGACTACACCGAAGAGGACTTAAGAGAGAAGCCGTGGAAGATATTTTGATAAATAATTCCACTTATAGAGAAGCTTCTGCGAGATATGGGATTCCAGTTAGCAACATTTTTAACAGAATAAAAAGGTGGAAAATTCCTGAAGGAAAGTTTGGTGCAGGGCGAAAGACTACTTTGCCACCTGAAGTGGAAGATGATATAGCGAAATGCCGTTTGGAATACAATTGCAATTCAATTGTTCCTAGTGACTGCCATAGTATGAATCATCCTAAAAGATTCCAATACAAATCACAAATTGTTCTTTTATAAGAGAATTTCCTGTTGTATTATCAGTTAATAAATGTTTCATTTTTTTCATTTAATAATAAACCATTATTTTATTTTACGCCCTTCACTGACTGCTAATCCTTGTAACTTTTTGTCGGTTGTAACAATTAAAAAAATAAAAATACAGTAACAATTATAGAATAAACTAGCTTGTTTCCATTAGCCCCATTGCTGCATACATTCAGAATGAATTCGAAATCAAGGATTGTTTTCTATTACCCCAATTGTTGGGGTAAATGGAAAAATTTGTGGGGTAATTGCAAACACAGATTTTTTTTACTTTTTATTCTAAGTAGTTTAAGTAAAGAGTTCTTTTCAATATGATGTAATAGTTTGTGGGTTGGGGCAACCCTATCACAACGAACATGTTTAGATTATTTTCAGTAGTGATGTTACATCAACGCAAAGTCAACTCTTCTAAAATCGTCCCCCATTACCCCGATCTACCCTATTAGTAATGTTTTAAAAAGAAAAAAGTAAATAGAACAATAGAAAAGGAATTCGATTCAGTTTCCAGTATAAGTAAATATGTTGGTATGTATGTATTTAGATTAATAAAAATTAACGATTCACAAAAATGTTTAAGCTAATCCTCATTTTTGGATTAGTGAATTCTATTCTATCCCGGTATTTAAAATTTAATCATTTTATTATAGCTCCGGTGGCTCAATGGTTGCAGCAACGCCTCATGTCATGAGTGCCCTCGGGGCTCTGGGTTCGAATCCCACTGAGGCATGGATGTGTGTGAATGAACCCACTCTGTAATTGGGCTTTAATCCTGATGAGGGGTTTAAAAATAGGTAGTTACTTCGATTAGATTAGACTATATTTTAAATTTTAAGAAATAAACTGTCAAAATTAGAGTAAAATTCGCTAATCCAAAAATAAGGATTAATTTAATCTTTTTTGTGATTCGGACGGTAATGGCGGGAGGTATTGTGTTGGCCACACCAGATTTTTTAATTTTATTGACATATTTGTAATTAGGCTTAGGGGCTCACAAATCATGGTTTTTGACATGATGGTACCATTTCCGGTTTAACAAGAAATAACATTAACTTTCATATATCAAATGGGACACCCTATATATTTTCATAAATTTGGAATCTACTAATTCAACGATATGCTTGAAGTAAATTTTTATTGCAAAAATAAATTATTATTAATATATTTCTTCAATAAAGATGGACTTCAAGCATACCGTTGCATTCGTAATTTTACGTAGATTTATATATATATATATATATATATATATATATATATATATATATATATATATATATATATATATATATATATAAAATGCAATTGAAATTTAAATAATTTTCTTTTTATAGATATTTTTCAGTTTTTTGTAATTAATTCAAATTAACTAATGATTCAGAAAAAAATCTTTATCGAATGAGCTAAATTGATTGTAAATTGCATATTTAAAATAACATAATTGTTATAGTTTAAAAACCACTGGTTTGAACATTTATTTGAATAAGTAAATTCATAATACAAACTTTTATTTGTATGATTTTCTTCTATTCCCAATAATAAATAAAATAATTGGTGTGCCCTGTGTCTGTGAAATACTCCGTCTAAAAAGTAAATAACGCATACAAATATTGTGTCACGATTTTAATTATAAAGTTTGAAAAAAAAATGCAAAATAACTCATTTGTGTTTTAATATTCTGTTTGTTAAATTCTCTGAAAACATTTTTAAAATGATTCAAGTAAATTAAAAAAGATTCCAGAATTTATTTTTGTTAAAAGTTAACACATTAAACTGGCAAGAGAAAAATAAACAAATACTATTTCATTTGTAAAAAGTTAAGGTAGGAAATGAAACACATTTTTGCTCTAAGTAGGAAATTAACTTTTTTATGCGTCTATTTTTATTGTACACCTTTTAATTATGAGATAAAAATAATTTTACTCATTAGTGTTTCTCTCTGTAGAGGAAGAGCATTAATTTTTTTTTTTCGTTCCATGAAATTGATAATTTGAAGTTGCTGAAAAATAGAATGAATAAGAAGATAACATTTTTAATTGCTATAATTAACGTGAAATATAATTATTAGCCAAAATGTATAGACTAGTAATTACATTTGTTTTTATAAAAATTTGTTTCTTTCATGTTTCTATATACTTATACAGGATTCGTGTTACAAATTTTATAGGGTATGTAAAAGGTGCAAAATAGACTAACTTTTTATACAAATTCCATACAGACAGTTTTTTGCGAAATATTCTATATTTCCAGTACATTACCTTTCCTTAGTTCTGCGTATATTTTGTACAAATTCCATACAGAAAGTTTCTTAGAATTGATTCTATATTTGCAGTAAAATTATAATACAAACATGTCAATCGCACTTGACACTGACATCTGTCTATCAAAATTTTTTAATTTATATTATCTGTTTCCAGTGTTATTACGTAGCTGTTTTATGAAAATTAATTTCTTTATAATTTTTTAACTCAATATCCATTGAATATGCATAAAATGTAATCAAATCGTATAGATAATAAAATATTGTTTAATATTTTTTATAATATCATTAAATGTATTTTGCAGCAGTTTCCATTTCATGTACCCCGTACAACGTCACGTTACCAAATTATTTTTAAGGTTAATAAAGCTAGGACGAATTATGAAACTAAGTCACCGATCAGGCAAATGTGTAACATTTTCAACTCAATTGCATCATACCTTGATGTATTTAATGATTCTCTCTGTGTTTAAACGTAATTTAATTTCCTACTATTTGACAGTTTGATATCTTTTGTTTATTACTACTTCTCTCTACACTTTAAGTATTGTTTTTGTGTTTTTTTTTTGTGTATTTTTGTATATATGTATTTGGAATGAAATATTTATGTATAACATTCATCCTGTAATTGGGGCATTAGTCCTGTTGGATTGAATAAAATAAATAAATAAATAAATGTAAAACAATGAGGGTACTTCAGGTCGACCAATTATAACCAAAATCTAATCAGCTCTTCATATGGATGTAACGAAAGAATTATAATTTTTAGAACTGTAGTGTTGGAGTTATCGTCGGAGATTGATGTGTACGAAGTTCGTTGTTTATTTGTCTCGTATGTATGAGTTAGAAGCAAAAAAAAATACACGATTTATGGCAATTATCAGAGTGTCATAAAAACAAAACAATAATTTATGTTTGATGTTTCTGAGAGATAAGACATTTCATTTGATTTTATTATTATTATTATTATTATTATTAGATTTTTTGATTAATTTTTTACTTCTAGATTAAGTTTTCTTATTATTCTAATATTAATAAAATTTGTTATATTTTTCATGGCACTCTGAAATTGCCTTAATTTGTGTATTTTCTTTTGCTTCTAACTCGTACATGCACTTTTCATTTGAACATTTTGCCTCTAAAATTAATAGGTATAGTATTGTTCACAAAAGACGAGTATTCAAGGTCATTTATGATCTGTCTGATATAATATTACTGCATTTCGTACCCATAGGCGTGCAACGCAAAATATTTATGTGTACATTTTAACCAAAAAAATTAATTTATTTCATTTGAAAACTTTGTTTATTATTAAATAATGCTTTTGTCAAATTTTTATCATCTTTGCCTATGTTTTTGCATAAAACAAAAATATAGACTTGACGAAAACCATAAAATAATTTGTTTTGAATGTCAACGCCACTGGATAAACATTAGTATAGAGGGCAGTGTAGTAGATAATTACATGAGTGTAACTCTACGACATACATCACAGCTATTTTTCAGTGTGTTAGAAAGTAAAGGCACTATTTACGTATATCTGTTACCCCACACAAATTAAATAGACACGTCAAATAATTTTTCTCTTTCTAATATAAAATGTTGCTAAGCTACTTCTATAAAATGCTGTGAATTTTTTCTTTGAACAAATGACCTTGAATAGTCATCTTTCGTGAATAATAGTTTAAAGAGATTTCGCCAAATCAAAATTTTAACGTTGAATATACTATGTTCGAAAAATAAAGTAGACTAGACACCCGGTATACAATGGGCTATTTGCGTGCCATTTTTTTATTTAATATTTTTGAAGAGACGATTAAAACTTGCTACCCATATTTTTTCTTTTGCCAAAATTCTCATTAATTGGCCAGAAAAAAATAATGAAATTTTAATATTTAAATTACCGCCATGTATGACATAGACTTGCGCCGAACCAATGAATAGCCGTAAAGCAATACCATCGGTAAGTAATAGTAACGGCATTTGCGGGTAATTTAAACATGGCAGATAATCTGTTTGACGTTTGAATTATAGTTTGGAGGTTAATATTTTCGTTTGTCATTTTAATCTTGTACGAGTATAAGCTAAGTTAAAATCCTTCAAAATCCTGCTTAACAAATTGAAATACGTAATAAAAGTAACAGAAACCACACAAATTGCAAATAATAAAGAAGAGACAGTGACAGAAAAATGAACCAATGTCAAAATCAAATTAAAACTCGCACTTGTTCGCCATCTACAGGTTACATTCTTAAATATGCATTCCTTTCTCCAGTTCAAAATAATGACGTCAAAGAAAATCTTCTTTCTTAATTTTTTAAAAAACATATTTTTTCTATCTATCTATTTAGGGCTTGAATACAGCTGTCGCCGTTTACCCTTCCAACCGGGCTCGCCGAGCCGCAGTGTTCTACCACTGCCGTACTGCCGGTTGGATTTCAGCCATTGCTACATTTATTTAAGATGTATAAGTGGCCAGCTTATAGTATCCGAGTGTGATAAATACAAGTTGCTGTATTTATTTTTTACGACAAATCACACATTGTCGGTCGACGGGAATCGAACGCACGGACCATGGTTCGGGTGACGTCACTGCGAGTTACGAGATATGCGCTAACCCACTCAGCCACCAAGCCGACAAAAAAATATGTTTTTTTAAAATAAAATTTATATTTTTACATACGTTTTCAACTTTACTTTAGGTATTTAGTGATAGATATCAGATTTTCAGTGCCAATCAAGTAGCCTGACAAAAATATTTTGGTATTTCAATACTGCATCACAATTTCGAAGCTACACCATTTTAATCTCAGAATTGAAAGTTCGACGTATTAATTAGGGCCGGTTTATCAATGCAAGGATAAATAATTTAACTGGCAGATAACTTTTTAACTGCCAGTTAAAACATAGAAAGCGTTTATCAAACAAAAGTTAACGTAAACTGTCAGATAAAATCGCCCAAAATTTATCCGTCACTTAAACTGGCAGATAAATCTATTATCTGGCAGTTAAAATATAAGTAGAAAATTTTACCCTCAAAAATTAATAAATACAATAAACAATTAATTAATTAAAATGTGGTAAGCATATTATACTGATATTTTGTATTAATTCTATTCAAATATTACAAATTTTATAAACTAAAATGTATAGTTGCAGAATTTTTTAAATCGATTCTATATCCCTTATGTAAAATGATTTATTACCCTTGTATTATAGTTTTAACTACGGACATTATACAAGAAAAAGAGACCAGAGAGATATAGATTTCCAGAATTTTATATAAGGAAAGCGTTGAATTCAATGAAGATATAATCAAACAGTTGGATAGTTGGAAATTGCTATTTCCCCGTTCTTAAGGACTAGATAATGGTTAAACATATTGATAAAATGAATAAAGATATTTATTACATACAAAAATAAAAACGTATTATAATCATACAAATCATTACAATAGTGAATAAAATTGTTGTATAATGCAACATTCATGTCAAATGAAACATACCGATTACAACAATAATAATATTTGTTGGTAGCAATAAATTAATATAGATTATAATATGAAATAATCAGTAAGAATGATTGCAACATTAATTCATAATTATAAAATTTGGGCAAGTACAACAATGAAGAATGTTGAATATACAGATATAAATAATTACACGTTGCGCCTTCGTTCTTAAATTTTCCATTAGCGTTGATATCTTTTTTATGCATATTATGGTTCCTAGAACATATATTGTCATTTTATCAATATAAATATTTTTAATATATTTACCTATCAGTTTAAAAATACAACAATTCTATATTTTGATGTACAATTCATACAATAATATCCAAAGTACCTCATTATTCTCAAATAATTAACAATAAAATCTATCCTATAAAGATCTGTCAGGTCTGTATTCTTGATCTGTCTAAATATTTTGAAATTTGACACATGAGTCCCAAGCCAATCATTAAAGGTTTTACAATTTCAGTGTTACCAATATATAATTAACTGTAAGTTTGTTAACTGGCAGATAACTTTGTATTGATAAACAATCGTGTAAAGTTATCTGACAGTTAACGTTAACTGTTAGATTGTTATCTGGCACTTTTATCCTTGCATTGATAAACCGGCCCTTAGTAAAACATATTCGAATCCATCTATCCAAAACGATGATAATTGTGCCAATCTTGTCAACCCTTTGCCTTTCCGAAACCAGCAAATTCCTCTCTTAACCTTCCCTAACCTAACAAATTCAATTATCAGAAGTGTAGGCTACCCTCACCACCATTATCTCGATATGAACAAACTGCCCGCACGAGTTATCTTGTTACGAATAAATTTAATGATATTACTCTCATTAACAAACTTAATATTATTCCAGCTTCCAGCCGCTAACGAAGCCAGTAGCCACTGTAAATCAGCCCGCTGTTTGTAAAGCGTGGTTTACACTAGAAGCATGTGTGTAAGTCATTTGGTGATGGCTTACATACATTACTTTCTCGTTAGGATGAATTATTGTAATTGGATTGTTATAAAATTATAAGGCAGGCAAGACAAATTTGTTTGAAGAGGAATATTGACTCTGTAAACAAATATAATGTAAATAACTTTGTGGATGAGTTTTCTCGTGTGTAATATTTACAGTCAAGCAAGGGCAAATAGGGGACTACAGCGCAATTGAATTAAGAAAAATTTGAAAAAATTCTGGTGTGGTCAACACAATACCTCCCGCCATTACAGCCCGAGTCACAAAAAAGATTAAGTCAATCCTTATTTTTGGATCAGCGAATTTTACTCTAATTTTGACAGTTTATATCTTAAAATATAGTCTAATCTAATCCAAGTTACTACCTTTTTTTAAAGCCCCGAGGGCACTCATGACATGAGGCGTTGCTCTAACCATTGAGCCACTGGAGCTATAATAAAATGAAGATTAAATTTTAAATACCGGGATAGAATAGAATTCACTAATCCAAAAACGAGGATTAGCTTAAACATTTTTTTGAATCGTTAATTTTATTAATCTAAATACATACCTACATATTTACTTATGCTGAATCGAATTCCTTTTCTATTGTTCTAGTTACTTTTTACTTTTTAAAACGTTACTAATATTATTTTGAAATGATTAATTCTTTGATAGTAACATTTATCTGCTAGTTACATACATTTGAATAACTGCGTTTTGTTTGTTTCAAGCGTAGGCTCTGGAATTTAAATTATACATAATTTTATAAATTTATATATATATATATATATATATATATATATATATATATATATATAAAATTTATAGAAAAAGTATTAATGCAAATCTATAGAAAATTTAATAATCTTTAATTTTTATAATAGCATTAATCTCAAAAAAATAACATTTAAAGGTATTTTTCGAAGAAAAACTATTTTGGGCTTCTAGTAAAATGCTATTTCCGGTTATCCGATTTTCAACAAAATCTAATGGGCTCTTTCCATTACAGAAAAAATTCGGAATACAAGGTTTCAAAATTTCTGAATGATAGTATTTGAGTTAGAGTGGAGGATCCACACACACATACACACATGTTAAAATTGGATTCTAGGGACCTTAAAACGTGGTCATTTGATCCCTATACGTCCATTACTGAGGGTAGCGGGAGGTAAAAATATTGAAAGTATATGCTTAATAATGAATATTAATAAAGAAATAAAACGATATAATTGAAATACTTCGGAAATAAGAGGGTTTTTATTACAGCAGCTCGTCAGTCATATGAATTCCATATATATATATATATATATATATATATATATATATATATATATATATATATATATATATATATATATATATATATATATATATATATATATATATATATTATTTTGATTAGCGGCTTAAAAACGGCCTATAAATATATAACGAATACCAAGTTAGGGGAGGCGCCTACTACCAATAGAAGTAGACAAATTCAAATAGCGGAGGCGTGGCTATCAGTTCAGTACTGCAATTCTCTAACAGTTTTTATTTGAATATAAATGTTTTGCATTAAACTTAATAATTTAAATACACTTCCAATTATAAATCATGTAGAGTTGTACAGTATAATAATATTCATTTATTTGTTATAGGTAAATATAATTTACAAATAGCATATATTTTAAGAACATTGAAGTACATGAAGAAAAAAGTTTGATATAAAAACTTATATTAGTGATGTCACATCTATATTTTCAAATATCGAGGGACTATATCTCGCTTATTAATAGGAATTTTTCACCGGATTTTCACCGACAGTCTTAGTTTTATTTATACGTTCAGATGAAATTATATAAAAAAATGGTGAAATCCCTTATTGTTTTCACTTGAACAGATAACAATGGGGTACTATACCATAGTCATATTTTAACTATCTTAGATAAAAATGCAAATATATATATATATATATATATATATATATATATATATATATATATATATATATATATATATATATATATATATATATATAAATTAATGAGTATTAGTGAAAGAATTTTGTTTAAATATTAACTATTTCGCAAACTACAAGTGACTGAAGTCGATTAATAATTAGAATGTCATATCAGATCTTTTTAATTTGATTGGTTTCCTGAATTTAAAAACGAGACTCGCGCGTTTGTTAGGCTAACCTACAGTGAAAATAGCAATGAACTAACACCAGCACCATTTGCCGCCATCACAATATTGTCAAACAATGATCAAAATGTTTCAATGTTCTATAATTTATTAGGAACAAATGCATTTTATTTACGTTATAAGTTTAATAATAAATTCTTCGTGAATATAGCATGTAAGTTTATACCGGGTGTCTTTGTCTTAGGCCTACGGACACATGGGGGATTAACATGGAGTTATTTGTGAATAGTATCTCCCCAGTGAAAGATATTAAGTAGAAATTTTGTGTGCTTATCCGGGGATACTAATTCTTTGGATTATATTTCAAATTAGTCAATTTACATGTGTAATACTAGAAGGAATTAAGAAAAATTACCGGATTTACAGAATAGGGCTGTTGCAAGACTTTTTATATGCCTTCTCAGTATTTAATTTAAAAAGATATCATTATTTAAATAGCCTCAAATTTGAGAATATCAGCAAATATCCATTAGATATTTTACAATTAATTTTTGAAATTTGAATATTTTGAAAAAGTCACGTGATCTGAAACAGAATGTGACGTCACTACAGATACATCTTCATCGGCTCCAATTGGTCCCTTTATATTGTCAATTCTTTTTGTTTTGTTACAAGTGTTATAAGTATATTGTCAAAGTTGTCAAACAAGTGTCAAATTTTTTAGTTTGGTTCGTGTTAGATAATAAAAAATCCAATATAAAATGAGTAATTTACAGTATCGTATTGTGCCGTTTTGCAAAATTGCTGCTAGGAGCAAACCTACTATTGAATTTATAAATATGCCAAAATATGCGAAGAAAAGAAAATTGTGGCTGGAAGTAGTAGGGTCGAAGAGATGATAGTTGGGTTTTTACATTTCATTTAACCTTAACTCTTCAACACCCCTTATTTCGGCAGCAGTAAAACAATCGTTTTTTAATATAAATTCAGTCAGCATCCAGCTATCGACTTTCAGTAAACTGTCCGACTTAGCTTGAATGCAGTTTGTATTAGCAATTATTACTTTCTTACTCATGTATAATGGAAAATATCAACGTCAAATGTCAAATTAAAAGTTTGTTACTAACATGTGACAAACTAACGTCTACGTGTGTTTATCTAAATAACAAAAATAAACGAATGTGATGGAAAAACTGTTTGTCTATTGGCTGTGAATGACGTAATGTATGTCCTTGTACGACACAGGAGTGGGGGTTTGTTTTTCATGACTATTTTTGGCGCCAAACTTTTTATTTAATTATTTACGAAAATAACAGCAAATTAATAAAAAATAATTATTAGTAAGAAAAATATTACATAAACTTTCATTTAAAATACTTTAGGAAAAATGTGAAACAGGCTCATTGTTGTTCATATTCCGGAAAAATAATTCCTAAGTCTCTTCCCGACTGTTTAGTGGGTTAGAAACGCACACTATTAGTTACTTAATGAGAATATAATATATATATATATATATATATATATATATATATATATATATATATATATATATATATATATATATATATAATAAAAAAGTTTGCTGTTTAAAGTTTTTTAGGAGTTAATGATCTTAATATTTAGTTTTTGTTTGTAATTATCACTTATAAAAATATCATAAAATGAATAAAAATTTTATTTTCCTAAATAAATTTCACGTTGTAGATAGTTCTAGTGTTAAAACTCTAGCATTTTCAAATACTTTTAGCAGTAAAAAAATGTAATTTCTGTAAATATTCCCATAATTTTGGAAAATAACTCTATATATTTATGTGAAAACTGCTAATACCAGATTCCAGTCACTTCACAATAATTACTGAGTTTACATGTAGTTTTTAAAACCGTAAACTCAGTAAATGTTCCTCAATCTGTCAACCACTTTTGGAGTATACTGTATTTCTTGTCTCAAATCATAGTCCGGATTTGAATTTATAACCTAAAGTGCTAGTATAATAATATAGGTAAGATAGCGTAGACATGTCACCGCCTTGAGATGTAAACGTTTGGCTCCGGAAATACCGAAGTAAACGCTGAAGTCCAGAGTCTAAAGGGACGTGAACCTGACCTGGTAAACGAGGAGGGTTGACGTAAGGTTGAATAGTTTCATAACACTGGGAATTTTACTATCAAGTATTTCACTAATCTGGAATGTGATTCAAGATAGTGATTTTTATAATAATATATCCTTTATCGCCTTGACATACTGGTACGTAAACTTATGTGGTCTATAATATCAAAGAAGGGAACATGATTGTAATAACAATAGAAGCGATGAATGCAATTAATCGACTGTATAACGCTTTTTTATTTGCTACAGCAGAATTTTCATTACTACTTTTGGCGTACCTCAAGGCTCACATCTGGGACTATTATTTAATCTCTATACAAATTCAATTTTAGAATGTTTTATATTTTCTATATTTATATTTGTTATTCGCTGATGATATTTCATACACCGATCTTGACTTCAGATTGTACTTTGTTTCAAGAAGATTTGTTGCGATACAGAAATTTTGTTGTGAGATTGATCTTTTGTTCAATCTACACAAATGTTATGTTCTGAGTTTCACACGTAATAGAACAATTATTACTAACAATAATTATAATTTATATGGAATCAATCAAACTAAAAAAAAAAAACATCTATTCGCAAACTTGGAATAACCGAAGAAAGATTTTTGATAAAAATTCATGGAGTTCTCCTGGATTGTACACATTATCTTCCTCTGTCTAGTTATCTAGTAGGATGCTCTACCAACTGAGCTACGAAAATCCCTTAAAGTATTATATCTGTATGTAAATCTATGGAAGCTTGTTCTTGGATATTTTGTTATCTTCCCAAATATTTACAAATAAATAACACTTTAAGCACTAAATTTTTACTAAACTTTGTCAAAAATTTGGAGCGCGATGTAATGCCCCGATTTTAGAATATATATATATATATATATATTATTTAGTGCGAACTTGTGCATAACTCGTTTTCAACTTCTTCTGTGTGCGCTAGCTGAGTTTTGCGTGTTTCATTTATACTTTTTGAGTGAACTGAACCTTACTGAGTGCGTATTTACTTGCAATTAGTACGGTCGGCAGTTCTTGCGAGTGCAGTCTGTCAAATTTATAAATTCTGAGTAGTAAAAACTATCTGTGTACGATGGATAATGGATGTAAAAATAGTTATTTATGTATTAAGGGCATAATTAAAAGAATGTAGCACGGGGAATGTTTAAAGCTCGACGCGAGTGCTATAATATTGGTTATGCCCGTCGTACATACAACGTTTTATTTTATTTGGATTTAGGAAAATAATTTTTTGGATAATTATATATATATATATATATATATATATATATATATATATATATATATATATATATATATATATATATATATATATGTACATGAAGTTAACTTAAACTGTTTCTATTTCTTTATATGTGGTGTACTTGTGAACCACATGTCAAAAAAGCTTTTAAAGTTTTGTGATGAATGTTGTTAAATTCGAAATATTTTCTTAAAATTAATGTAACCTACCATCTACAAATAAATGTATAAATTGATTTTCCATAAGTTCGCAGACCAAGAAAAGAGATACGAGACATACACAATTACACAGTATTATATTTGACAGTATAACTTTCTCGATGACAGTTGTGGATAACAGTTTGTCGTATAGTTAGCAAATCGTTCAGTGAACTAAGCTAAGTCTCGTTTGCTTACCTAGCATTTGATTGATTTACTTACTTCATTGAACGCACCTACTGGAGCTGTATAACATGTTTCATTTAAAATGCACTAGGCATATGTTGTAACAACAACTAGTGCCGGGAATGACATCATTAGCTGCACTAAGTGCAAAAGAAAACGCTATTATACCTTGTTCCATTTAATCCATTCAATATTGCGGAGCAAAGGGAATAGTTTTGACATCTCTGATTGTCTGAAATCAGACACAAGAGACAAGTTTACCCAATGTTATTTCGGCTACTTCAGATTTGCGCTGTTGCCAGTGCCATCTACTGAATGGCTTAAATGGAACAAAGGATAGTCACTAGGTCTGAAGTTTAATTTAAGTATAAATTACTCAGTTTGCGCTTTCTCCACCATTTCCCCATTTATAAACAAACAAAATCACGTTATCTAGTAACATCCTCATCTTTCACTTAAGCAAATCTGGTTAAAAGCAATAATAAATCCAGACCCTGGCAGTAAGTGAGCGTTATCAGCGCTTGGAAACAATAATCTAAATCGGGGTTTCAATCACAGTCCAATATGCAGGAAAATCACAGAGCGAGAAGGAAATGAAACTATCAGCCGAGGAGATATACGAAGTCGGAGCGACTGCTTCAGCCTCGCGGCCTCGCCCTGCCACGCCACGCATCAATGGAATATGCGACGAATCAAGGATACCTACTTTATCCTCACGAAGGTAGATTGGGTGAAAATGGAGGTCGAAAGGTGCCTCATATTTTTCAAGCCTTTTCATCACAAGAATATTCTATATTGGATAGATAAAAACTGATCCCAAATTGTTATACTGAAGTGGGTAATAGGTGTGATTGAACTTTATTATATTTTGGAAGGACCATCAAGGAATTCCAATATTTCAAAACCTAAAAAAGAAGGAGTAAAATTGATGAGGCAAGTGGATTAAGGTGTTTAACATTTTTTTTTAAATTCATGTGACTGTTGAACCTAATTTATTAAAGTATTTAATTTTTGGTATAGTGGAATATTTGACAGTAATTTTGTAATTCAATTATTTATTTTGCCATCTTTGGTTGATATATTGATGCCTTGTCTATTATTATAACGATTTTAAAGTTCGTTGAACCACAATGTACAAGTATTTGTGTTATAAACCAGACAGTCACGCTTCTTTCCACGTTAAATAAATAAGTTTCATAATGTTTACTAAAAATGCATTACGTATGTGTATCGTATAATATTTTATCTATGATAAATCTAATAACCCAATAAATATAAAAAATCTGATGTGGCCAGCACATTACCTTCCGTTAGATCGTGGTCAGAACTGCGTATCACGCTGCGTATATTGTAAAAATTCCACACAGAGATTTTCTTGTAAAAGATTCCATATTTCCAATACATTACTTTCAGTTCTATGTATTTTGTACAAATTCCATAAAGAAACCTTTTTTTAAAGATTATATATTTTTAGTAAAATTATATATAACACAAACATACTTGGAAATACACTTGACACTGACATTTGTCAATCAGAATTTTCTTAATATAGTAGATGTTTCCATGGTTATAGCACAGCTTGCTGCTTTATGAAATTTTTTCTAAATATATTACTCTGTATCCATTGAATATAAAGTATAAAATGTATTCAAATCTTTGTAGAGAATAAAATATTCTTTAATATTTATAATAACATTAAATGTGAAAAAATGATATTTAAAACCGTTTTTTCAAGAAAAACTGTTAAAATCTTCAAATTAGGGTACTTCCGGTCGACCAATTGTAACCAAAATCTAATCAGCTCTTCATATAGTTGTAAAGAAAAGGAATACGCAAAAATTATAATTTTTGGAAAGGTGGTATTGAAGTTATGCGATCCGAAAAAATCGTCACACACTACATACATACATCCATCCATACATACAGATATCATCATAAAAATAGTAAAATCGCATTCTAGGGAACCTAAATCTTGCTTATTCATTAAAAACTCATCATCGATTTTTTTGACCAAAGACAATAGGTACCTTTCTTACCTAAATGTGACGGAAGGTAAAAAATACATTTATTTATGAATTATAGCTGGTTTATGATGGATTTAATTTACAAATTTAGATTTACGAATTTACATTTATAAATATAAATTGTACAGATCTGCCTTTACTGGTTCATGATGAATTTAAGAAATTTATGATTTAGAATTTACATTTAAAATATCACCATATTTTATATTCTAAATGTAAATTTTAAATCTAAATTTGTAAATCTAAATTTATAAATTAAATCCATCATAACCCAGTCATTAGGATCACAAAATGAAATTGAGAAGTTTGCCATGATAACCAATTATTTAACTTGCAACGATTGGTTAAAATTTTTAATTTTAACCAATTGTTGCTCGGAAACCCGTAACTAATGAAACGTTGTTACTAAATAACCGTTTTACAAACTTAAAACCGACAATTAAACATCAATTTTACGCACTACCGATAATTTATGGAATTTGAATTTTCGATTGAATCCGGAGTTTATCAGGTTCGTAAGTTTATGTTCATCATCGTGTATATTATTAACCCATACTTACAGAAAAATGAAAAAAGAAAATGGTTGTTGACCCCATTATGCATTGACATTTTTAATATTTATATTTAATAAAAGGAGATAGACTTTGTCATCCTTTCCCTTATCCAGGGTCAGGGCCTTCAGTTCATCGATTTATTCATTTACTTACCTATTCACGTTGTAGATTTTTGTGAGGTATACGCCTACCCACTATGCAAATTTACAAAAGCAATTTTTTTATAGGATTATTTATTTCATAAGAGATTATTTACCTTGCAAAGTAATCAATGATTATCCTTCAAAATGTTCCGCGATTTAAAATCGTAATTAAATTTTTAATTAATCAAGCCGCTTATTTAATTTTCCAACCGTCTTCTCATCTCTACATAACCAAACATTTACGTTTAGTGGTCAGGTAAATATTTAATTTTTCCAAAGCGAAATTAAAATTTCACTCATTTGTTTTTTCCCTGTGGAACAGCCAACGTAATATTAAATTTACGCGCTCAATAATTCAGCTTTTCTAATTTAGCGAATTCTTGGCTAATAATTTAAGGAGATAGAAAGTTTCGAGGGTGACAGAAAAGTTTACGCTTCAGGCCTCCGGCTTAAACAACTTAAGAGGAATCATTCCAACTGGGGAAGAATATCCAATAACCCTATATCAAGATGGGGAGATATTAAGGATACGGAATTTTGGAGGGGCGAATCAGAATTTAATGAAGGAAATTAAAAAAGTAGATTTGTTTCAAAGGGGGAAAATTCTGACCTAATTTAAAAACGGTCTTACTTACAGACAGGAGAACAAACAGAAAAAAATAACGGTCAATGTTAATGGTTAATCGAAAACGTAACTTTTAAAACACGTTACGTTCAAAAACTGGTTTGTTATTTATTTAACCGGTTTTTAAATCTCCTAGATTACGCGGTTAAAGAAAATCGGTTAATACAATCATTTAGAAAATGAAAACACTGGTGAAGTGGTGTATTTCTTGACCCCACTAAGCTAAAACTTTTGCATATATCGAATGAGTTTTTTTTAAATACTAATTATAATTTATTTGTATTTTTCCAATTCATATGTTTTAGAAACTAAATTGCTATACGAGGCAGTTAAATTTCTACTAAATTTAAAATTTCCCTTAGGAAAAATGCACTCACTAATGAAAATTAGGTTTAGATTTATGGTTTATACTTTTGATTTAAAGACTTTGGCCACATATTATGTAATTTCTCCATTCACATTTTTAGGTTTATGATTTAGTTTGACGTCACAAACTTCACCAATGAGAACGAGTCTGAAATGATATAGATATCTACACCCATCTTTATTTAGTATCAACTTGGTGGATTCGGCTTTTTAAACAAATGCGAGAAGAACACGGAAACTGTCATAACTTAATTGCTGAAATGTAACCAATAATACCAAGCGAATGATAGTTTCACGGCGCACAGGTGCCTTGTTGAGTACTGCTCTACCGATATTTTCATCTTGTTTTTGAAGCATTTTCACAGATGTCTGTAAATATCAAAACTAATTTTCAGGTAATTTAAACTTACATGTATGAATAACTTACTTAAACGTAAATAAAAACCATAAACCTAATTTAAATTTGTGAATGCACCTTTAGAGACCCTAAATTCAGAAGTGTGAATGAAGTCATTATATAATATGCGGCCAAAGTCTTTAAATCTAAGGTATAAATCATAAATCTGAACCTAATTTTCGTTTGTGAATGCACCTTAAATCCAAATCATAAAGCTAAACATTGCAAGGTCTAAACTTTAGGTTTATGATTTAGTTTGACGTCACAAACTTTACCAATGAGAACGAGTCTGAAATGATATAGATATATACACCCATCTTTATTTAGTATCAACTTGGTGGATTCGGCTTTTTAAACAAATGCGAGAAGAACACGGAGACTGTCATAACTTAATTGCTAAAATGTAACCAATAATGCCAAGCGAATAACAGTTTCACGGCGCACACGTGCCTCGTTGAGTACTGCTCTACCGATATTTTCATCTTGTTTTTGAAGCATTTTCACAGATGTCTGTAAATATCAAAACTAATTTTCAGGTAATTTAAACTTACATGTATGAATGACTTACTTAAACCTAAATAAAAACCATAAACCTAATTTTAATTTGTGAATGCACCTTTAGAGACCCTAAATTCTGAAGTGTGAATGAAGTCATTATATAATATACGGCCAAAGTCTTTAAATCTAAAGTATAAATCATAAATCTAAACCTAATTTTCGTTTGTGAATGCCCCTTAAATCCAAATCATAAAGCTAAACATTGCAAAGTCCAAACTTTAGGTTTATGATTTAGTTTGACGTCACTAACTTCACCAATGAGAACGAGTCTGAAATGATAAATGATATAGATATATGCACCCATCGGCTTTGTAAACAAATGCGAGAAGAACATGGACATGGACAGTATCATAACTTAATTGCTGAAATATAACTAATAATGCCAAGCGAATGATAGTTTCACGGCGCACAGGTGTCTTGTTGAGTACTGCTCTACCGATATTTTAATCTTGTTTTTAAAGCATTTACACAGATGTCTGTACATATCAAAACTAATTTTCAGGTAATTTAAACTTACATTTATGAATGATTTACTTAAAGCTAAACAAAAGCCATAAACCTAATTTTCATTTGTGAATGCATCTTAACTAATCAGGTTTAAAATTTAGAAGACTATTTAAAAGACAAATCTAATGATTTTACGATTACTGCCTAAATTGTAAAACAGATTCAAATAGTGTTTAAACCATACTAATTTAGTCTCACTGAATTAAGCGACTTAAACTAAAGGCGGATTCATGCAGCCATTTACATTTAATTTACATTTAATTTAAAAATTAAATGTATCTAAACCAATGTAGGCATTCATGCACCATTTTAATTTACGTTCTCATTTATCTCTCATTTTCATTTAATTTATAAGATAACCAACTTTTAACTTTTGAATATAAATGAAAATGAAAATTCACTGCACATGCGGTGTTGTAAACCGTCAAAATTTTTGTTTGGAATTTTGTCAAATGTCAGAGACAAATCAACAAAAATGAATTTCGACGACGGTAAATTGGTCGATTTAATGCGACCAAATGCACTCATTTACGACAAAACCGATCTTTTTAAAAGTAGGGATACAAGAAGAAATATTTGGGATTTAATTGGAGCAGAAATGCAAAGCACGGGTACGGTTATCAATGCAATATAATTTGTATTTATTTGTATATGCGGTTCAATTAATCTAAATAAATTATCAAATAAATTTGGTGTCATTCTTGGATATATAAAAAAATTATCATGGTCATATTCTTTAATGAATTTCAACAAATTAATATAAAACCCCATTTTTTGGCGACACCTAAGGCGATTTCGGGCGACAATCGTTCACTTGCGGTATGTTGCGTTCAGGTACGTTCACACATTCGGGCGCTAGGAACAACATACCCGGTATGCTTGGATCAGTGCTCACAGCTGAACGGGTTTGCAAGTCGGGTCAGCTCTCTGTTCACTATTTCTATCTCTTTTTATCATGTCTTTTTTTGAAATGTCAAAAGTCAAAACAGTCGGAGTCGTGGTCTTATGTCAAACAGGGTGACATTATTTTCATTGACTCTTTTGGACAAATATGGAAAAAACTATCTTTCTCCGTTAATGCATTTTAATTATCAGACACTATTTTTGACAGTTTTAAATGTCGCAGAATATACATAACCACCAAGCACGGTGTCAACAAGTGAACCAACGATTTTTGGCGCCACCATTAACCATATCATACCGTAACTAACCGTAAGTAATCCGAAGAAATGAACGGGTATGTCGCCCAAAATCGCCTCTATTCATTGGACGTACCGCGAATCTCCGGTGTCGTTTCTTTCTGTTTTTACCTTCCGTCACCTTTAGGTAAGGAAGGTATTGTCTTTGGTCAAAAAATTCGGTGGTGAGTTTTTGATGAATAAGCACGTTTTAGGGTCCCTAGAATACGATTTTACTATTTTTACGATGATGTCTGTATGTGTGTGTGTGTGTATGTATGTATGTATGTATGTGTGTGTGTGTGTGTGTGTGTGTGTGTCTGTGTGTGACAAAATTTTCTAATGCGATAACTCTAATACTAAAATTCCAAAAATTATAATTCTTTCGTATTCGTCTTCGTTACATCCATGTGAAGAGCTGATTAGATTTTGGTTATAATTGGTCAACCGGAAGTACCTTCATATGAAGATTTTAACAGTTTTTCTTGAAAATACGGTGTTAAATATCATTTTTTCACATTTAATGTTATTATAAATATTAAAGAATTATTTATTCTCTATACGATTTGAATGCATTTTATACTTCATATTAAATGGACATAGAGTTAAAAAATTATAAAGAAATTAAATATCATATATATTAGTCAGCTTTGCTATAACTCTGGAAACAGCTGCTACATTAAGAAAATTCTGATTGAAAGGTGTCAGTGTCAAGTGCAGTTGACAGTATGTTTATGTTATAATTTTACTGGAAATTTAGGATCTTGTGTTAGAAACTTTCTGTATGGAATTTGTATAAAATACATACAACTGTCTTAAGATAATGTACAAGAAATATAATCTTTTGCAAAGAACTTTATGTATGACATTTATATAAAATACATAGAACTGACGGAAGGTAATGTGCTGGCCACATCAGATTTTTTTTTTTGTGATAAATAAATTCAAAGCTATCGCCAGTCCTTCGTCCTCACTATCGCTTTCATTAAACATTTTTTTTTTAAATTAACTTTACAAACCGAACTTGTCAATATCACTGTCAATATGCACATGCATTCAGTTTTCATTTAATTTATGTTTGTATGTCTGCTTGAATGACCCTTTTAAAAAAAAGATAAATGAGAATTAAATGAAAATGAAAATTAAATTAAATGTAAATGTAAATGGCTGCATGAATCCGCCTTAATTCTGTATATGGATTAAATGTCGAGTAGCAGAAGGTATATCACATATCAAATTTCGTTATTTCGCATCTTCGAATGATGATTTCATCCTGAAAAACCATCTCCTTGTTCATCATGTGTTCGTTCACGTCCGCACTGGGTTGTGTAAGTGCACCTTTGATACTCAGGTCCCCCGTGATTCGCACGTAGCGAACGATGTTCAATTTCAGCCGCGCCCGAGTGGCTAAGGCATACTTTCCCTTCTTCTCTTTCCATTTCGATTCTTTCTCCTTGCAGCGCACACCTTTCTCAAAACTCATTTGATATAGAAATAGAGAATATTAAAATATTGATTACGGATTTAAATAAGAGATAAATACGTAAAGGGAAATTGCAAATATCTAACTTTTCTTTCATTGTGCAAGAAAAATTAAAATTTATATAAATTTTCTATACATCTTCAAAGTTCTTGTTTAGTTGGAACCACATCTCATCAACATTTATTATACGATCCAGAAACATATCTCTTTAATCCTCAATAAAGTTTCAAACAAGATTTCAAAATTTCCAAACGATTCTGTTTGCACGCATCCGTTGATTGATGTAGTCGTGGTACCGAATGAGAATACAGTTACTGACTCCCGAGTAAAAATGAACAAATATTTATACATGACAATAAAACGGCCGCACTGGATCCATTTGGCGAACAAGTATGGCCGCACAGCAATACTAGTACAGCAGTGAGTGCGGATAACTCTGTGCGAGTGTGACCGTACTGTGTACGTAATGAGATGCGTTCGGTTATTTTGACAAGAACCGAGCTATCATGCCGGCAGTACCCATGAAGATACACAATATCTTCCGAGTGGAAAATCGGGCTCATTTTTTAAGAAATTTAAAAAAATCCTGACAATAAAATAAGTAACGCACATAACTCGAGTCCTTATACTTATTTTTACCTTCCGTCACCTTTAGGTAAAGAAAGTATTGTCTTTGGTCAAAAAATTCGGTGGTTTTTAAGGTCCCTAGAATACGATTTTGCTCTTTTACTTACGACATGAAGTGGCACTGATAGAATGAATTACTATCGAATTTTTGTATAAAAGTATGTTAACATATTTAGTCCATATATTTGTATATAGACTTTATATTAACCGTGTTTGATTGGCGGCATAATATGGATTTTCGTGTTCTTACAAATATTTTTCGATGAGTCGGACGAAGAAGGAGAGTATGATTCAAATATTTTAGAAAAAGTAAAAATTACGATCCGTACGATCCATCTCGGCTTCTCGCTTTATACTTTGCGCGTTAACTCGAACGTGCACACTCGGCCACACGTCCAAAGCTCAGGCGAACTGTACATGCACAATCTACACAGTACAGTATTTACCGAACGCGTTCTGTGTGACCCAGAGTGTACAGATGTGAATAACCGAACGCACCTTATATGTGCATAATAAATGAGTTCCGGAGTAATGTCTTTAGACAAAGACAACAAGCTCAAAGAGAAGAGTATTTAAATGGGGTTGGATATAATTTTGTTCCGAAGTAGTGGCTTTAGACAAAGACAACAAGTTCAAAGAGAACAGTATTTAAATGGGGTTGGATATAATTTTGTGTTTTGGTATTATAATTTTTGTACAATTTATCATCAGCTAACAAATCATTGTTATAACAGGACTGATCACTCATACAAACGTCCAACACAGCAAAACAGGTCGTGGTAATATTAAACTATCTCTCCCTTCGAGCTTCTTGTCTTCTTCTAAATCTAAAGACATGTAGTACTGGACGGGAGGATGTATGTTGTGTGACATCAATTTTATAAGTCCTCGTTGAAATGATATCACTACAAAACAAAGCTAAGCAATAAACTAACGTATGGTCCTAAAGTTTTGAGAGAATTTTTAGATACTTATAACTTTTTTTAAACTTTTACTTTTAAAACTAATTATTATAACAATTAACAATAAGTATAACAATTAATATTTAACATTTAAATTATTAATAATGGACCATTATATTCACTGGCCTTTAATTTTCTTCTGACTTGCCCCATCATCCTCTGGACAACATCTGGATCGATTTCTCGAATCTTTTGGTAAATGCGACGTCGTAATTATTCTTCATTTGCAGCTTCCCATCCCTTGTCGTACACTTTTTTGGTCAATATTGACCAAAGTTCTTCTATTGGTCGAGTTTGAGGTACATTGATAGGATTGTCCAATTTCGGAACATAAACTACGTTGTTTTCGTTATACCAGTCTCTAGTTATTCTGGCGTAATGGCATGAAGCTAGATCAGGCCAAAACATTATATCATCATTGGCGTGATGTGTATTTAAAAATTGAAGCAATTTAGAGAAGCATCTTTGAATATAAAGTTATGCAGTTTAGGCTTCTCCTCGAACACGACCAATGTACGGCTGCGAGATATATCCGGCTTCAGAAATGGCACACCATGCTAAAATTTTATCCTCAAATTTAAATTTACCTTTGAACTTGACATTGCCTGGTGTGTTTTCCATGTCAGTATCAAAACCATCGTTCCCTTTCAACTCTGAATGGGACAGAGTAAAATATTTCTCGTCATCCATTATAATAAGTTTATTGAGAAAATAAATGCGCCTTAACGGACGACGATATCTAGGTATTCTTTCTAATTGGGCCACGGTATATTTTGGTGCCTATCTTCTTTTTCGAAACACCACGTCATTTCGAGAAAGTGTTCTAAAAACAGTAGTCTTCGAAACATCCAATCTTCTGAGTTGTGACACTCCAACTTTGTCTTTAACGGCTGCAGTTAATCTTTGTTCTCTCATGTGGCTCAAAATTTTTGGTCGATCACTTTTGGGTAAAGTAACATAGGGAATACCTGCTTCACAATTAATTATTGTCCGATAAATTGTTGCCACAGAGATATTGTGTTCGCGATAAACTGCAACAATATCACACTTAGGCATTTGCCCAACAAGATTGTAAATTCCGTTACAAATATTTATCTTATACATTTTGCTGCATCAAATCGAAAAAACTAAATTGTCAATATGAAAACAAGTTAATTGTGATATTTTGTTTCCAGCGACAATTTGATTAAACGTTATTTGGTATAAATACAAAACTTTAGGACCATACGTTATCACTCTTACATAAAGATACTTAGATGTTAGGATAAAAAAAAAATTATGGCGCATTTTTCTTAGTAAGTAATCTGACTATAGAGGATATCAAATCATTTAGATTCAAAATGATTAAGTTACTAATTGTAAACAAAAGTGAGATTCTGATCTACAACCTTACAAGCTCAGTGAAGAAATGTACTAAATAGCGTTAAACATTTAGTCATCACTTATCCGTTAATTTAGTAATTATTCTCCGTTATTTTAAACCCATTATGGTTTCTGCTTGCACGTATATTTACTCTTCGAGTTTGTATAATCTCCACTGATTTATTTTCCGTTAAATTTATCCTGCTTTGAAAGCATATCCTCCAAAGTACGATACTTTAACCTGGACAATAATTCAAATTTTTGTTTTCATTTCAAGCAGCCAACAAAGATTCCTGTTTACTTTTCAAACATATTCATACCGCCTTAAACTTTTTGTTGACTTTAACTTTCCCCGTAATCCTCTTAAAATTCATGTCTCAAATTTCACGAGACATTTATACAGGCTACTAACCGATTTAAAATAGGCAAGTATAAATAGATTCCGCCCAGAGAAATTTTAAGCTCCATTTCACTGTTATGCAACGAGGGCGTTGTTGCCCTATACAGAAGAGACGTTTACAAGATACGATATCCTTCTGCTGAAAGAAATAATCTGAAGTCCTATCATTTCTTTATTCTAATCATTTCGCTAAATTAAAATGTGGAGTAAGAATTTGTTTATTTCATGTATAATGTTTAATGTTTGTTTTTTTTTTTTTTTTTGTAATACAAATAGAAACAGATATTATCAATAGTTATTTGTATACCAAGTGCTGTACCAAGTACCTTTTTTTGAGATTAGATTCTTCATGAATCTGGTAGATGGATCTCCTAGATATTGTACAATTTTCGAACACAGTCGGTAGATGCGGTATCTACCGGTAGAATTTTCGTAAATGCCTATGTATTTTCTATAAAATTCATATAGAAACTTGATCGATGATCGACTGAAGAATGGATGATGGGTCCCAAGGGAAAAATGATTGGACAAGCAGTCTACTGGTGAAAGTTATTTATTTCTAACCGACGTTTCGACTAAAACGTTAGTCTTCTTCAGGGCAAGAAATGGTCAATTACATATCATTTGTGGCAACCATCCATGAGGAACAGTTTCTGATAAATTATCACAGAGTTGATCGTCATAAGGTATACAAACATAAATAAATAACATAACATAAATAACATATAAAAAGATAAGCAGTCAATTGTCAATTGACGCTCATGTCTATTCATATAAAAAACTCTCGGTATAACTATTTAATTGTTACATTCCTTTCCGTATAATCAATTTCTTTCTGGCAGTATTTCGACAAAATCTATCTGTTGTATATTGTCTCGATTCTTGTTGGCGTGATAATATTCTCACTGTCTCAATTGCCAACACAGCAATCCGTGCTAATTCCCCCGTGTACGGCCCTGGTTCCCGCCGGTATCGCATCATCACGGGGTGAAATATGGACGGCCCCGTGCAGTGATTTGTACCCCGGGGTGTAAATCAGTTTTCGATACGTTCCGATGCCGATGCGTTTTGAGTTATATGCTGCGGTTGCCCCACTGCTCTCTCTGGCTTCAAACAGATAAACGATAAACTCATTGTGGTCTATGGCCATTGGGAATGCGGGATGCGGTCACAAGAGGAGATGCAAAAGTGGTGATAATATGCAGGAAGAGATTGAGCGAATTTAAAATAGGATAATGTGGTTAGATTGGTATCATATTATTTTAAAATCCAATGTCAAAAAAATTATATCGTTTGCGTATATTAAAAATTACTTATACAGGCTGTTTCAAAAATACTGTAAAATTTTTGAAGGGCATATAGTACTGACTAAAATGAGGAAAAAAGCTTAATCAACATGGGTTCGATCTTCCATAGTTTCCGAGATTTGAGGCAGTGAAAAATGAGTTTTTACGTCTGCTATCTCGAAAACTATAAGAGTTACGACTTTGATTGAATGGGATTTTTTGTTTACCTTTCAAAGGTTATTTTAGATGTGCCTTTGTTCTCTTTAAATCACGAGCCGAAGGCGAGTGAGCAAATCCACCGAGTATTTTACTCACTTGTTACATAAATAATGTAACGTGTGAGTCCCGCTGCTATGCTGAACAAGAGTCGAAGTAAAGCGATGACGCAATCGCGTTAGCAGCCGGGCTATGTAAACAAACAAGCCGCGACGTGTTTAATTACTTCCGGTCGCCTGAACCTTTTATGTTCAATGTTATTATGCGGTCGAACATTCTAGAGCTCTCTGAAAGTTAATGGCAGCTGTATAAAAAGAACGCAGCTATGCTCGGTAGTTAGTTAGTTACATAGGGAGAGTGTGACTTCTGTCCGAGCAGTTGAATATACAGGCGCTGTTGAATTAGATAATAATAATAATAATAATAATAATAATAATAATAATAATAATAATAACAATAATAATAATAATAATAATAATAATAATAATAATAATAATAATATATGCTTTATTGAGGTAATCACAATGGCGAGGTTCAGCTAAGGCTGATCTTCCACCTAACCAGTACAAAAAAATACATATGAAATAGAAAAGATATATACAAAAAACGTACATTACAAGTTATACTAGTAACCGAGTAAAAAACAGTAAACAGAGTAATAATACCAAAAATAATTAATAGTAATAATAAGAATAAGAAATCAGACAATTTTCACAATCATAGTGAGTACACAAATTAAATTACCGAAAAATATTTTTCCTACAACCGTGCGTGAAAAGTACTTTTCACGCACTCATTACAGTGTGTAAAGTGTCACTTTTCAAGCACTAGTACGTGAAAAGTACTTTTCACGCACTAGTGCTTGAAAAGTAAATAAGCGTTGCTAGGCAACATTAAAATTCGGTTAATTTACTTGTTAAGTATATAATTAGGTAATAAATAATAATGAAAGTAATAAAATTTATTAAGAAATATGAATATACACTGTAAATAAAACATATCTAATATTGTTTTTAACAGATTAAGTACTAATCTAATTTTGAAGAATATTAATATTTTCTTGACACGTATTCTAATCTAACCCAATTTTTAATCTTAATATTAAATGTACAATTTGTACATTATAAAAAACTAATCACCGTCTGTCTGAGATTCTTCCAAGTGTTTAAGTTACATTTTGTACACTGTTATGAGAAAGAGTACTAACAGTATTTGAAGCTGCTGGATGCCTGTATACTCAGTATTATGAGAAACATCAATACCATTTTGGTTGTAGGAAAAATGTTGTATGCAACACGTGTGTAAAAAAGTACTACTTTACACACTTGTTACATAAATAACTATTTTATATGACATTTGAAAGAACTACAGATACTTTGCACAATTAAAAGTGAAAACATAACTTACCATTTTCGCTCATTTCAGAGGCAATTTGTGCCCACGTATTTTCTTTTTTTTTTAATTAATTTTAAATTCTCTTAATCTCTTATCTCACACAATGGTGTGCTTGTGGATAAGTATTATTAATAAAGTTTGATTTACATTAGCGATACAATGACGGTACGGATACCTACTCCTTGCTCCAATGTATTTTAATGGACCGATTTACATCTACAGTCACCGTACAATGATGGTACAATGACGATCCTTTCATATTTACTGATTTACATACTGTCACCGTACCGTTATTATACCGTCATTGTACCTACCGCTAATGTAAATCAAGCCTAAGTCATCATCCATGTTAGTTGCCTTTTGCGCAAAAATAAAATGACAGCTACAACTGTCAACCTTGCACTCTAGTAATTTAAAATAAAAAATTCCTAGAAACTATAATTTCAATAATTTTTCATTGTGAACGGAAATAATTTTTACTATAAATTTCTTATCCTACCGATGCCACTAATTCTTGCACTGCCGTTAATTTTTTTTATTCTGAATGGGCCTTTAGTCTCATATGCATAGCATGATTTCGAAATATACGCGATTTTCTAGGAACACGACTACGTACACCAGGAATTACAGTTTGTATTCATTATAAAAATTCTGAACTAAATAAAAGTATTTTTATTAGCGAAATAGCAGGAATTCTTTCAGTATTTCTTTCTTAGGAAAAAACTAATAAGTATGAATAATTGTACGGCACAAATCTCCCATTTTTAATTAACAATATCGTGAAGATATATAATAAAGGTCCAGTAGGCAATATTAGCAGAATATTTTCTCTGAGAGGTTATTTGGTACGCTGCCAAGTCCATCCTATTTAGGCAAACAATATATCAGTCTTCAGTGTAGAAATGTTCGCTGGGAAACTCTTGAATATAGTTGGCTCTGATATCTCGTCAAGAATGTCAAGAGTAGTAGTACAGATATTGGCGGAATGCGAGGGTTAAAAATGGGTGACGTTTATTTTATAAAGGGATGGATAGTTGGACGTAAATTTTGTCCATTCAAAAGAAGACAGTATTAAATTTTCTAATTTGGGAGATTTTTTCACAAAAGATTGAAACGAGAAATTTTAATAAATGCAATAATTCCTAAATATATACTGTAAATATTTTAATTTTAGTACTTCCATATCAAAAAATTAATTTTTAAAGATTTTTCTATAGGAGAATTATTGTATTGTTGAAAGTTTAAAGTCTACTGCACAAATACGAAAACTACGATAGAACAAATATTTATTCTTTCGGTCGTCGTTGAAAACTGAGACAAATCGAATGTTGTTTAATCAAGTGTTACGCTCTTGAAAAAGTCTGTTATTTATTTACTTCTAGTTTATATGTTAACAATTTACTCTAGGACAATAAAAAGATTTGACATTTGATCAATTATTTATTTGACCGTATTTGTTATAGCCAGAACAATAAATCCCATTATATTGTATTTTACATAAGTTATATACACAGGCTGTTTCATTTAAATGCTACACTATTGCTATCTCGAGAAGTATAAGAGATACGAAGTCGGTTAAATTAGCAAACAATTTCTATTTTATAAGAATACTTTAATGACCGAAACAAGATTTTTTTTAGACCAGTGGTTCTCAAAATACGCGGTGCTACTTTCTTATTTTAAATGGTAACCTATTTTTTTTTATTTGCTTATTCAATTCAGTAATTTTTTCTGAATTCAACGATATCCATATGTACTTAATACTCTATTATTACAAAATATTTGAGAAAAATGTAAAATTAATGTATCATTTTTATTTAAATATGACTATACAAAGAGCGCTATGGAAAAAACAAACAAATCAATAAAACAATTGGCAATATTATTTATGTATATTATCTTGTTAAATAATAATTATTCACAACTTAAAGAAAATTATAAAAGTTTTTGTAATTATTTCTTCATTTGATTTATTTGTTTTTTCCATAGCACTCTTTGTGTACAGTCATATTTAAATAAAAATGATACATTATTAATTTTACATTTTTTCTCAAAAAATTTGTAATAATAGAGTATTACATATGGATATCGTTGAATTCAGAAAAAAATACTGAATGGAATAAGCTAATAAGAAAGGTAGGTTCTAATTTAAAATAAAAAAGTTGGGTCCCATATTTTGAGAACCAGTGGTTAAGAATTTTTTTTGTTTTGTTCATTTTAATTGTCATATAATTTAGAAATTGTTTGCTTATTTAACGAACTTCGTATCTCTTATACTTCTCGAGATAGAAATAGTGTAGCACTTAAATGGAACACCCTGTATGTATATATATATATATATATATATATATATATATATATATATATATATATATATGTATATCGGATGATTCATCGGTCTGATCTTTTTGAAAAACTATTTTAAATATTATGGAAAAAATCAAACTAAGATTATTTTAAATTAAAATATCTATAAATCTGCGCCTACACCTGAAATATTTATTCAAATTTGAAATTTTCTGTCCAATAGTAAAATACAATGGCGAATGATTAAAATATTATATAAATATATTTTTATTAAATATAGAAGGCTTTGCATTTCATTAGTTAATAAAATACACGTTTCAAACTTAAATAAAAGTAATTAATTAAATATTAATCAAATTGCAGAATTTATAGCCCTATCTAAACTAACGCTATTTCTTTATTCCAAATATTATAGTCAGAGGTACAAAAAATGTTCTTTTTAAATAAACTGCCTTTAATTATGGGAATTTTGAAAAAATATTTTTGTTCCGTAATCAGTACGTTAAGTACCATATGAATGACATTTTAATATGTACCTAAAGTTGTAGGGCACACTGTATATGACCCATGATCCAATTTGTTACTATGGTGGAAGGACCCCATTAACAATATACTTTTAGTAAACCTTCCACAAAAATAAATAAACATTTCCCAGTCACTTCTCACAATTCAGGAAACATTAACTATATCTGCACAAATCCTATCTCTTTGCAGGGCTGGCAGAGGAGGTAATAACCGGTCGAAAACGAGAACGAGGACGAGGATTGTCGCTCGGCGAGGGTTCCGCACATAAAAATATCAAGCAGGCTCAGTGGCAACCGCCGACTGTCAACTAGCAACCCGCAGCCGGCAGGAATTCATAAGGGAATGTCATATTGCAAATTAGGTGGAAATGGAGGTATGTAGGAGATTGTTATTGCTGGATTTGCAAATCGAATGAAATATGAGAGGAGGTCGTGCTTTTGAGAAGGGGTTTCAATGTATTATACTGTAACCTTTTTATTTATGTGGGTGAAGTGTAAAAATGAAAGAATTGTTATTAATTAAAATAGATGTTTATTAAAACGATAAATAACTATTAAAAACAAATATTAAATACTAATTCAAGACTAAGAATATAATTAATTACTTAAACACTAAGATTATTTATTTATTTATACAATTAACAGGGCTATTTATTTACACGCTATTTATTTTACCGTAATCTCGTATTTAAATTATCTTAAATTTGGTTTTCGTCAAACTACATTGTTGTAATCAAAAACTATTACTTGTCATCGACTACAACAAAGATGTTTTCTTTTTCCTTGTTTTAGGCAAAAGTGCAAAATCTGTCAAAGATTCTTGACGTTTAAAATTATTTTCAAAACTTTTATTGTTGATGACAACAATGTATTAGTTGATTACAACAATGTAATTTGACGAGAACGAAATTTAAGATTTACTTAAGTAGTGACAGATGTTTGCGCTTTTATTTAAGTTTTTGTTCCATGGCATCAATGATTTTTGCAAAAATGTTATTATTGTTTTCGACATTTTTACGATCCCGGAAATTGAAAAATTATAAACATTAGCATATTCGGATGCTGTATTTTTTCCTGTAGCAAAAACCTAAATACAATTTTGCTCTAAAATAATTAGGGTAGCAAATAACTACATATTAAGATTTTAGCATTGAAACCCCTATGCTGCGTCGTCCAGGTCACCACCCTGTATACCTAGAGCTTGAACCATTTCACACCGAAGATGGCAGAAAACGATGGCGTCTGCAGTAATGAAAGTGGAATGTGGGTGAGCTCACAGGCAACACAACACTTAGCACACCTAAGCGGTCGATCGCGAGCTACCAGTAGTTCGCGTGGATACTTCCGGTAGCTCACACAGGTATATCTCAAAGTAGCCAAGCACTTTCGTCTTCTTTCAGAAAAGATATTTCAAAATCCGTTGCAACCCTATGATAGTAAAAATCATGTGCACATAATTTCTAACTTGAAGAATGCCTTTAAATCTCGTTTTGAAGATTTCTACGAAATCGCACTAGTGGTACAATTTGTTGCTTTACCCTTCATGGAAATTAATATTGAGCAATTTTCTATTTGTGTTATGCAGCACTTTGGCGAAAACAGTGCTGCAACTGTAATGGAAGTTATTAAGCTTCAAAATGATTTAGCTTTAAAATCGTTAGTGTCAAATACAAAATTTATCTGGCCTTTAGTAAGTGAAGAAAAATATTCAGTTTTAGTTAGAGTTGCCTTAAGAGTAAAAGCGTTATTCAGTTCGATCTATTTGTGTGAATCTTCTTTCTCTAATATGAAAGTGATAAGGAACCGCAACCGACTTACAGATGAACATTAAATAAATATTTTTAAAAAAATATCGACGGGTCTGAGTTTCAGGCTTCACATTAAAATGTTATTTTATTTATATATGTTATTTTTTAAAGTAGTAAATTACTTTTTTGTTATTTGTCTTAAGTTTGGTTTTATTTTTAAAACATATGATATGTATATTTATGATGTCATATTTATAAAATTATAATGACTTTTCTCGTGTTAAAGGATGCAATCCATTAAATACATATGCTCTTTATTAGGCAATTTATTATTGTACATGAGAGGGGAAACACATGCAGCTTCACATCCCTTGAAAACGTGTACCTATGTATTAATTATAAGAAATTTGACCTTGAATGAAAAAAAAATCTTTACCTCCCCAAGCATAAGTAGCTCACTCTCTGTTCAAAACTTTTTAAAGTAGCTCAGCACACTGAAAAGGTTGGCGACCCTGCCCTAGACAATATGTAAAGAAAATAGTTTTTCATCGGATCTCTGTTTTACCTCAATTCGTTATTTTTCCCACTACACTAGAATTATGGGAGATAATATACTAAATACTTTTATTTGTTTTTCACAACCATCACGAATGAATATCATTTTCTCCGCAATTTGCCTCCCCTGCAAAAGTTTAACCCCTGTCAGGATTGTCAGGCACGCCACTGCATCTCCTGTCAACTCAATTACCGTCAGCCTGGCAACGACACACTGTTATTTCTATCGATTGACGTATGACGAAGGTTGATTTTTCCTTTTTGTCGAAGCGATATTGCTATTAATTCAACGTGTTTACTTTATTACGCTTGCAACTACGCTAACAATTCTAATTCCTCCCCATGATGAACTGAAAGCCGGAGGAATCTCAAGAATCAATCGAGGGTGATTGCCCTTTACGGGGGAATTTTCATGTGAGAAGTTGGTGTTGATTGTCACCAAAGATGTGGAAATCTGTGATTTCCTTATTGACGGAGGTTCGAAGAAAATTGACGAAAGATTTTTCTTCTAAGAAGTAAACTGGCAGTTAAAGAAATTTAATTTATATCACGGCTTCTATTCATAATTTTGAATTGGAAAGTTTATCAGGGGTTTTCCAAACTGAGGTGGAAATTTATAACTTTTCTTCAAATAGCTATTTAATTTAATAACTTAACTTAGTATGTTTTCTAAATCTATTGACTGTTTTTATGTACGTTTTAGAGTTATAGAATTCCATTCAAATCCAGATTATATTAAAATTATTATAAAATATATCATCACGGCTTATTACCCGTTACTGGGTGTGCCAATCTGCTTTGTACACAGATATCGGTAATGATGAAATATTTGCACCGTGTGGACGCTTCCCAAGCGTCACCTCACAGGCACTCATTGCTGGCGTGGAGAGTGCACCGCAGGGGTCAAATTATTACCTAATCTTAATTGCTGAAATTACTGAACATCGAAATATTTCGAATTTTAAATGGCACAAAATAGACCCATGTGGTGCACACTCCACGCCAACAATATGCGCCCGTGAGGTGATGCCTGGTAAACGCCCGCACGGTACAAATATGTCATCATTACCGAAAACTGTACAAAGCAGATTGGCACACCCAGTAATGGGTAATATGCCGTGATGATATATTTATTTATTTACTCGTTTATTTATTTATTTATTTATTTATTTATTTATTTATTTATTTATTTTGAGGGGCAGTGTGCGTGGGCAATTTGCGTAGGCAGTTTGAGTGGGCAGTTTTAGTGGGTAATTGGTTGTTTGAGTAAATATCTTGAGAGAAGTTAGAAGTTTGCCAAAGTTAGAATTTTGGATATTCCTTAGTAAGTATTGTTTATTTTTTAAACCCGATTGATAAAAATGATTATTGAACGTCCCTGGCCTATAAAATTGCAAACAAATTTCTTAGCAGTCTTACTATAAATTGCTTTACGTACAACCGCACGTAAATTGTATGTTTACATCTTAGTTACCATGGCGGAAACTGAAAGATTACAAACTGCGGGCGGTAAAGTAGCATATGCGGGCGGTAAAATAGAGCAAAACCCGGCGACTGGTAATTAAAACGACGAAAATACAATTATAAATATAAGCAACACACTTATTTTTTCAAAATGACATCAGTTTCGCTAAAGCTTCACTAACTTTTATTAGAAATGCTTGAAAAATTTCTTTAGAAATTGCTTCCAAGGCTCCAAGCTTGACATTTAAAAAAAATCACATAACCAAATAATAAGCATTGCAACACATCGCCTTATTGTTTTGTGGCATGGCCATCTGGCCACGTAATATTTTTACATATAGAGCTGCGGTCAAGACCACGGTGTAGTATCTATAGGTGAGTGCACGACGTATTCCATTGTATTACGAAGAATGGCTAACTAACTGGGCTAGTTCATACAGTGTGCCGCTAGATGTCAGGTTTTGTTGCGACCCGGTTTTTACACAAAATATTTAAAATATTCAATTATTCATATATAACGCATAATATTCTATATTTTCAATTATTACCCTTTATCTTTCGTCAGTTCTATGTATGTATTTTGTACAAATTCCATACAAAAACGTATCTATACTTCCAGTAAAATTATAAAACAACATATGTCAAATGCACTTGACATTGACACCTTTCAATCAGAAATTTATCTTAGTACCTATTTCTGTGATTATAGTGTAGCTGGCTGCCGTTAAATTTCACATTTTGGCACCTTAAAAAGACTATATTTCTCTTTATTTGATCCATACATATTGTAGCAAAACATTTTTTGTCAAATGGTAACGGGTCGCGTTAGCGCCATTTTGTTTCCCAGTTACTTAGCCATGTCAACGCATCTCGTGCTCTCACCTATAGATACTACACCGTGATCAAGACCAAGACTAGTCTTTGTCTTGGTCTTGGCAAAATCAAGACGAAAACTCGAGACAAGATCTCTATGGAAAATCAAGACACAGACTCAAGACCAGGACGTCAAGACCAAGAGTCTTGACGAGAGTCTTGCAAGACTCTTGACTCAATTATATATTTTATAACATATACATATAATAAATAAAAACTAAAATATATCACCTGTCAGTTCTCAAATAAAATCTTCAGAATTATACTCTGTTCCATTTAAGCCATTCAGCAGATGGTGCTCACATCAGCGCCAGTTTTAAGAAGCCAAAATTACATAGAGTAAACTTGCCTCTTGTCTCCAATATCAACCAATCAGAGAGTTTAAAACTATGCCCTATTCTCTACAATACGTAATGGCTTAAATGGAATAAGCTATAAGAGTTGTTTAACCGTGTTTTGTTGTAATTTTTAATATTTGGATCCTTTACATTTTTACAGATAAAAATATTTATTTTTTACAAAGTTTGGTTTCACGACTTAAAATTATTTATTTAATGCATGTAAAAACGGTCGGCTCTTAAGCGTCATCTACTATTTTCTTACGTGAAATAATATGGTTTAGTTATGTGAAATCTTGTTTCAAATACTTTACCTTAAGTTATTATTAAACAAAATATATTGGGTGCTTTTAAGTGCATGGGTTTTATTAGGGCTTTTACTAGTCTATATGCTATAAATTATTGTTGATGCGACCTTGGAGATCAACAACTTTTCCATAGCAACTACGACTTTATTAATAATTCATACCTTCATTTAATACGACCCACTGAATACCACCCCACACATATGTAAAAAATTAACATTGTTTCTATTATGAGTAATATAAATAAAAAGATCCTCTATAAATAACATTTGAAGGAATCCTGCATTGCACAATAGAAGCGTCAATAATAGTTTTAGAGAATTAAATTCTGCGTCTAGCACATCAAGTATTATTAAATTAGTCCTTTGTATAGGGCGCGAGCAGACACATAACTCGAGCGACCTTGACGTGCTTGCAATCAGCTGATTTGTGTGCGCATGTCATTTTGACAAGAACAATGCCATGTTGACAGTACCAACTTATTTTGATTTTGAATTGCTTTAATGTTATCATTTTACAATTTTTAGGCAGTAAAACATATGAAATTAAAAATAATAACATTTTAGCAGTTAAAAATCAAAACCAGGGGGGTGAATCTGTATTGAGAAACGTGATAACAAGTTTTCAATCAAGTAGCGTTGGAAATACTTTCTGACCCGTTCATAGATGTCGTTAATAGTACAGATTTTACAGTGATTCTCAAACTTTAATGTCAAAATCCTATAAAAATGTGATAAATGTTTGAAGACGGCTGTAAATTTCCCACAATTCTCCATTATTGCTTTGTTCGAAAAATTTTGACATTTCAAATTCAAACTGGTGAATTTGTATCTTTATTGCAATATAGTGCTTTATCATTCAATATATTTTCGGTAAGTATATTATCCTTTACATTATCATTATTACATGAGGTTGATATAAAAAAAAAAACAAATTATTCATATTTCAGAAAAAGATCACTTGAAATATTTGTAACTTCTACGCAGTAAAGAGACATTCTTGCAGAAGTTGAGAGTGCTCAGTAGAGGAAATAGTGTGTGCAAGTGGTCCACAAGAATAATCATCGCGGTGCTCTTAGATGTCTGCACCATAGGAGGGCAGCAAGATATCCCATTCTTTGACGAAAGGACGTGGAAGCTTCATAAAATTCATTAAAGAATGTTGGAATAGTATGGTGTTGTCAAGGAGTATAAAGGAGTGTATATTTGTTAAAAAGTGGACGAATATCGATGACGAAGTCAAAGAAGCAGTGTATTTCTGGCTGACATTTAAAGTAACATCCTTTTTTTGAAATAAAATTACTTCTTGTTATAATAATAATTCAAATTTTTGTTTTATTGAGTAGTATGTGCTTAAATTTTATTAGTTGTCGCTGTGTAGTTTGAGATTTGTAGTTATTTATTTATTTGATTTAAATAATGTAATGTAATACCTACATGTTTAAATAAAAACAATTAATATATTAAGTACTTTTATTGTTTATCTGCATTGCAACATATATTTCACATTTCTTAATAATGTCTTTAATAAATGATCTATTTTCAATAGATTATTTATTAATTACATTATCAAGAAATGAAATTTAATTTTCAGAATAATTCAAAATGATTTCATATTTCCCGCCACCTCTCAGCTGTCAAAATTAGTTCTCTGACCTTTTCATAGATGTCACTAAAACTTGTTATCACAGTTTATAAGGGAGATAGCCAATCTTCTACTATATATTTTCCTTAATCTATGATCAAAACATTGGTCTTGTCAACGTGACATTGATCTTGCCAAAATGACATGCGCACACAAATCAGCTGATTCCAAACACGTTAAAGTCGCTCGAGTCAAATAATTCTCACATATATTTGCAAAATCTATGGGATATTTTAATATAAATTATGTATAATACATACATTTTCTTTATATTCAATATCCTGAAATTTTCTTTTTCTACTTTCCTTTTCTTTTTCTTTATATTCGTCATTTTTTCGCAAATTCCTTCTATATACTTTTTTACGTATATTCTTTTGCGTTGTTGAATTTTTATTTTATTTTCATAATCCTCATAATGATGTACAAATATTTTTGACAGTGGCATACAAATATTTTTGACAGTGACATTTATGTGTCAATTACAAACATTTGAATTTCTTGTCTTGAAGTAGTTTGATCTGAGATTTTTTGCATCAAATTATTATATATGCATTTCTTTATCTCTAAATCTATAGAAGATATAATAATGAATTTATACTTATCGAATAAAGAATTTAACGTTCTTTAATATAAGTATTTACATAAATTTTCGATAAATAATATTTAGATGTTTTTTTTTTCTTGTAACTACTACTTCCGGTTGTCCAATTGTTACCAACTCTTCCCATTATTGTTAGATTGAGGAATCCGTAGTTAAAAATGTCTTAAGTCTTATAGTATTTTAGAAATCGTGGATCCAACATCCACACATCCACACAAACACACGGACATCATCGTAAAAATGTTATAATCGGATTCTAGGGACCTTAAAACGTGCTTACTCACTAAAATCTGGATGTGCGATTTTTAGCATGAATTCAATACCTCTCTTAGCGAGAGGTAAAAATTATATGCTTTTTGGTTTTTGTAATAAAGCTTACTATGGATTAGGACAAAAAAGTAAAAAAATTAATGTTAATGTCAAATTACGTCAAATACGTGCAATTTTATAATTGGGTCTATATTTCATGTTGATCTTGCTTACAAGGAAGTCGTGTGGTGTTCACATCAGGTTTTTTTTTTTGGGGTAATATTTTGTTTTTTTAAACGTAATTTAGAGTATAAAAATATAAACTGTATAAGAAGTAATAGTTCATTAGTGATGTAACCCTAACAAAAATTCGGTGTATCGCGTACCAGAATATTAGCTGGTAATACACACTGTGCATAATGAACTAATAATAGATCATCAACATTTTAGTAAACAAAAATGCCATTATATTTTATTATTTATTTTATCTTTCACTTAATGTTGTGCATATTTTTCAAGTTGTTTTTTTCCCATACTATGAAGTGTTGATAAATTACAGTTTTTATTTACCGCTGAAAATTAATTACTACCAATTAATTATTATTTCTTTACTGTAATTAAGAGCATTTGATATATGATGTTAAATTATTTCTTTTGAGGCATAAAACATCTGATTGAAAAAGCAATTGTATTGTAAAAAGGTTTCTCTTTGGATATACTAAAACTAAAAGAGCGATTTTCAGTATTCCAATCTTCTTTTAGAGGTGTAACGATAAAGGATTCACAAAGGGACACTTTTATTCCTTTCCTTTTAACTGTTTTACATATATCAAAGATATTAAACTATACAATTCGCATATGAAAGAAAGATGAATATTTCATTTAAACCTAAAGTGGATGCAAATATCAATTTTATAGCCGTCATAATCATAATTGCAAGTAAAATAGAAATTGTCAAATGGTAAAATAATCTTAGGGACGGATAAATCAAAATTTAAGGTCATTTATTTTCATTGACCGACCTGCTCAAAAGGTACCAGTAAATTTTTACTGTACCACAACTTCTGTTAACTTCAATATGTCGTGAATATCAAAATCTGTTGCCACTCTCAACAATTGGTGAAACTCGAAGAAATAAAGAAGTATGTAAAATGTTTTAGATATATGTATTTATATAATTTTATACAAAAGACTATATTTCACTCATAAATATATAAACCAATCCAAATTCAAAATTCTACCTAGTTACCAAGTTTCATTTCGACAAAACACCGTCACAAAAATTTTATCGCACCCTTTAAGCCAATAAGATGTCGTATTTTTACAAGTAAGTGAGTTTTGATAATCGAAATTTTTTTGACGTTTTAGAAACATTATTTACATACTTGTCAAAGTCTGTATATTTTCAGTGTTATCAGTTTTTATTAAAACGACTCGATTCGGACAGGAATCTATTTAAAACGTTGAAAGAGCAAACTGAAACATAATACCTCTAAACACAATTAAAATTATAAGATTTTTGCCAAGAAAAAAATTATATAAATGATTACCTGATTTTTGCTTTGGATAGTCGTCCGAATACCATTCGTGGTTAAATTTTATCCTGGAAAAATTTTCCGATTGCTTTACTTCGAGCCCTTTGCCAATTTATCTCGTGACATTGATCAAAAATCACTCGTTTGACAACTCATAATTTTTTTGTCAATGCCACTCAATAAATTGCTAAACAACCGGCTCTCGTAACAATCTGAAATTTTTTCCGGCAAAAATTTACCACTTATGATTTTATATATGGAAATATTAAAAATAACTTTTATTGTAAATAAAAAATGGGAATGAATTGGATAAATCTACTATTTGTTCTTTAATTTGATAATGAATAACACAATGGCTCTTCACAAACAGATCCCAAAAGAAGATATTAATGTTTAAAGATGATGTATCAAAACACGTTAATATTACAACATAATTTCTATATTTGAAATGTGAATACAGTTGGAAAAAATAATATTGGTCTGTTTTTATTTTTCCAGATAAATTGTGTTTGCAAGAACCTTTTACAATTCCAAAACATTTTATCGGTAATTGCAAACATAAAATGTGTATTGGAATAAAACGTAAATAATTTCCAATATTATATGTAACAAATGTATCCCGGAACAGAAATGAATAATAAATATTAAAAATTTTCCCGTATATAATGATTTACATCCATGTAATGATTTAATTGACAGAGAGTATTGCATTACATTTAAACGAAGTTATTATTCATTACAAAAAATTGTTTTATAAAACAAGTTACAGAGCAAAATAACTACTTGCATAGTAAATATTTTATGCTAGTGATTTACCGACAGAGACGTGACATCTGCCATTATTTTGTGATTTTTGCATATAAATATTTTAATATTTTCTATAATTATATACATTTAATATTGTTTTTCACTATATTAAGAACCTATAGGCCAGAGTGGTAATATATTTTTTATGAATTTGCGATTATAATTTTAACTGGGGACAAGCAAAAGAGCCTCCATGAAGAGTGTGTGAATACCGTAACACTCAGGCTACTGGAGCATAAGACATTTTAATAAAACCAGGATAAAACATTACTATACTTTGTTCCATTTAAGCCATTCAGTAGTGCGGAGAATAGGGTAATGTTTGACCTCTCTGATTAGCTGAAATTTGAGCCAAGAGACAAGTTTACCCAATGTAATTTCGGCTACTTAAAACTGCCGCTGATATCAGCGCCATGCGCCATCTGCTGAATACCTTAAATGGAACAAAGTATAGACGGTATCCCTTAAAACCACTACTGACGATAAAGTTAATCTCCAACTGAAGAGGCTCTATTCCAAGCAATGTGCTGCAGAATGTTTTAATATCATTGTATTCTGTAAGTTCCTGACACGAAATAAATCCAAAAGTCAAAATAAAAAATAAAGTGTGTTAAAAAGTGCCAGGTGTCAACTAACATGGAAAAAAAGAGAGAACGGGGAAAAAATTACACAGAAATAGACAAGGCAAATATATTGGATATAAATAAATAAATGTAAAAATAATGCGAGATGAAATTTATAATGAATTTAATTTAATTAATGTTGATGTGTCAAATTTATTCTACAGAATAAAATTTACTTCCTCGAAAATCGGTGGAGTAATTTATTCTGTAGATTTACTTAGCTAGTATTTTTATTCTTGCTTTATAAAACGAAAATCTCTGGAATAAACTATTTTGCTTTAAGAGTAAATTTTACTTTGCTACTAATTTACTTATCCATCTTTTATAAAACTAGGCATTAGAGTAGTGTAAATTTAAGATTATTTAATAAATCTTTATATTATTAAATAGAAGTGGCTAGAACTTTGTTCGATAGAGCCAAGAGGCACTGCAGCACAGAAGAAAAATACCAAACAGAGAGGAAGGAAATAAGCAGTACAATAAAAAAAATCTGATGTGGCCAGCACATTACCTTCCGTCAGTTCTATGTATTTTGTACAAATTTCATACAGATAGTTCCTTGCAAACGATTCTATTTCTTGTACATTATCTTCCAGCAGTTATAAGTATTTTATACAAATTCCATATAGAAAATTTCTAGCAAAAGATCCTATATTTCCAGTAAAATTATAAGATAAACACACTATGTCAATTTCACTTGACACTGACATTTTTCAATTAGAATTTTCTTAATGTAGTAGCTGTTTCCATAGCTATGGCTACTTTATGAAATTTAATTTCTTTATAATCTTTTAATTCTATATCCGTTTAGTATTAAGTATAAAATGCAGTCAAATCGTATAGAGAATAAAATATTCTTTCATATTTATAATAACATTAAATGTGAAAAAATTATATTTAGCATGTTAAAATCTTCAAATGAGGGTACTTCCGGTTGACCAATTGTAACCAAAATCTATTCAGCTGTTCATATAGAATACGAAAGAATTATAATTTTTGAAATTGTTAGAGTTATCGCAGATGAAATTTTTGTTACAGACACACACGCACACGCGCACGCGCACGCACACGCACACGCACACGCACACGCACGCACGCACACACACATACGCACAGACATACGCACACACACATACGCACACACATACGCACACACACATCATCGTAAAAATAGTAAAAACGTGTTGTAGGGAATATACAGTGGACCCCCGGTAATCCGACAAACGTTTTGCAGGGCAGAGTCGGACTATCAAATTTGTCGGATTATAGAGTACTGCCTAAGACACCCTATAGTCCGGAATTTTTTACAAACGAGTACCTTGTAATCCGACAAATTACAGATCCAGTGATAAGATTCTATATGTTATACTCTGAAGTACAAATCATACTTCATTATGTATGTCAAATTTAGTAAATTAAACAACACAATAGAGAGCTTACGTTTTATTATGAAATTAACGTCATTAATGCTATAGAACTTATAAACAATAATAACTTTCCATTAGGAAATATTTAATTGTGTACATACAAATGTACATACTACTAAACGATTAGATTCACTGTCTATATATTCTTTAATCAAAAAGCCGATCGCCATCCTTTGAACACCTCTACAGCCTGAATGGAACGACCGATTTTCGTGAAATTTGCATCAAGTTGTAGGATTTGATTGTCTCGAGTGCCCTCGTAATAACACAAATTTCTGTAGGATGCATAGTTTTCGAGTAAAAAATTATTAAAGATTGAAAATTGGGACAGAAACAATAGGTCACAGTAACGATCACAGTTTTCATTGAATAATTTAAGAAGATAAACGCTGTCATGTCATATGGTATGTCAATGTCAATGACTACAAATTATCGGTTTTCATACTTTTTAATGCAAAGAAATGTAATATTAAAGAAAAGATGATAAAATTAACGAGGTTGGTATATACAATGATTTTAAGAAATGTTTTATATTAATGTATTATATATTTTATTTTGTAAATAGAATATTGGAAAATGAATAACGAAACACGTCGAAAAGGATCAGAAAGGCAGAATTATTATGACAATCGATCGGAGTACATATACAAAATTAAAAAGATAAACATTGTCATCCGTCATATTGGATGTACGTATAGTCTATCATAAAACACTATCGGCGGAGCCCTAGGCTGAACTCGGCGAAGCCGAGTTTAGGCTAGTGTACATACTAAAATAATCAAAAATTACGAATAAAAATCATACTATGAATCAATCATCATCAAATCAATACCTACGCGTCGAGCACATTAGTGGTGGGGTCATGTCGGATTACAGGGGGTGCCGGATTAGCCAGGGGTCGGATTACCGGGGGTCCACTGTACCTATAAAACTAATATACTGCTGGTGGTAGTGAAATTTGTGAGACTATCATTGGACGAGTGCAGACATATATATCTGCATATATAACTGCACTTGTCTGTAAGAATAGCTACGCGCAAGCGCCAGATTGCTTTGATTTAATTGGTGTAGAACGAGAAAGGGGAAATAGCGGGAGATACACTAACTGACACGGATAGACAATCTGTTTGTAGCAGGCAGACTCCTCTTAAGTGAGAGATAGGACATCAGCAGTATATTTGTTTATAGGTATATTTTGTAGGGACCCTAATTCGTGCTTATTTACTGAAAAATCACCATCGAATTTTTGGACCGATAACATTACCTCCCTTACCTTCGGTATAACGGGAGGTAAAAATGCAAAAACAGTTTTTAATGTAACATTTAATTTTGAACAACTTTGCACTTTAAAGGTTCTGCCATAAAATGAATAGGAGAGCAGGAAATTACGTAAAACTATAATCCCATATTAAATCCCTATGTTCGCACCTAACCGTCAACAGCCTGTATGTTATGTGTGATTGTAGGTGATTGTCAAGCTTTAGTTGACAGCAGACAGCAGAGTCAATCATATTGAAAAGATAGTTCCTTTTAATTTTTGTTACAAGAATAAATTTGTGCAATACTGTCAAAAACAATCGGTCGACCCTTGAAATAGTATTCTGCGCAATTAGGAAACTGATTCGTGGAGCAAACTAACTTCATGGGAAGTCTGTAACTTCTTCCAGAAAACTAAGTTAGGGCCCTGTTATATAAGAAGGGACAAAGTGGATAGTGGTTAGCCCTACTTTCTTAATAAATAATAAGAATAAAAATGATCTTGTGTTCAAAATAGCAAATGACCACGCTGTACCTGGCTAATTGTGTTGCATAATTTATGTTGCATAGTTACGAGCAGACAGAAAGGCATACAATAAAAGAGTAATTAATCCACATGAGTAAATCCGCGTCCGCATTTACCGTTGTTAATCGCTGTGAGCATCGGGAAGAATTAATAATGCATCGAGTCGTTTTCCATTGGGTAAATTATATATTTGGAAACTAATAACGTTTTGTAAAATGGTCCTCATGCAAATAGCTTATGCAAATGTTGGTGGCAGCCGGCTGTATTTGCACACTACATGAATTATTAAATGCGGCTTGATAATCAAAACTAGGCCGGCTGGACCTATGTTCAGTCAGAGGCTACAGGCTACGCACTTCACAAAACACTGTCCAAGAGAGGAGTTAAATAATATCTGCTGTTTACTGCAAAATACTGGCAACTATTCTACCTAATATGGAACGCCGTTTGACTTTTTATTCAACATGATATTCATATTTCTAATTGTTAATAGGACGTCGAACCATATTTTTAAATATTTATATTTTAATATGTTTCTTATATTTTTCACGTTTTAAATATATCACAAACATATTTTAAAATAAATAAAAATATCATTGGGATTCATTTAATTTACTTAAAATGTTCTCAAGCATATTTGTAAATCAAATATAAACCCGCGAACAATTAAAAATAAGGTTGAATTTCCAATATGTATTTGAAAATATGGTTAGTGTGCTCGTGATTTATCTTTTTAAAAACATATTTTTAATTCACAATGCAAACTCAGTTTTATTTGAATTAAAAATATGTTTGTGATATTTTTAATTCTCTGTCTCTCTCGTACTCATAGTGTTATATGGGAGAAATAGAAAGAGACAGAGAATTAAAAATATGTATCAGTAAGTTTGTAACCATATTTCTAATTCGAAACATATTTGAAATTCAAACATATTTTTAAATGAGCATTTAAAATTATGTTTCGAGTTCTAAAATGTATTTAAAAATTTGTTTTATTTAATTTTTAAACGATTTAAATGCAGTTTACTATTTAAAAATATGTTATAAAAATTTTAAACCATTTTTAATATGTATAGCACTGTATAAAACATTTAATTTGGAATTTTTGTAAAAGGAAGTGACTTAGAAATATGTTTAAGATTTCTAATGCTTCTCGAATCGCAAACATATTTACAATGATACAAAATAAATTCAACCATATTTTCAAATAATTATTTAAAAATATGGTTAAATTTATTCTGAACCATTGTAAATATGTTTGCGATTCGAGAAGCAATAGATATCTTAAACATATTTCTAAGTCACTTCCTTTTACAAAAATTACAAATTAAATGTTTTATACAGTGCTATACATATTAAAAATGGTTTAAAATTTTTATAACATATTAACAATTAGAAATATGAATATCATGTTGAATAAAAAGTCAAACGGCGTTCCATAACCTAATGTATCTACATAACCATGAATGAAAACAATTGAGAGTAAAGTACTTATTTTTTTTCTTTGATCGTGCGGGAAAAATGTTCTCAATAATTCAAAAATAAAAAATCTGATGTGGCTAACACAATACCTCCCGCCATTTACAGCCCGAGTCACAAAAAAGATTAAGTTAATCCTTATTTTTGGACTAGCGAATGTTACTCTAATTTTGAGAGTTTTTTTTCTTAAAATATAGTGTAATCTAATCCAAGTAACTACCTTTTTTTAAACTCCTCAACAGTATTAAATCCCAATTACAGAGTGGGTTCACATTCACACACATCCATGCCTTAGTAAGATTCGAACCCAAAGCCCCGAGAGCATTCACGATGTGAGACGTTACTCTAACCAATGAGCCACAGGAACTATAATAAAATGAAGATTAAATTTTAAATACCGGGATAGAATAGAATTCACTAATCCAAAAATGAGGATTAGCTTAAACATTTTTGTGAATCGTTAATTTTTATTAATCTAAATACATACCTACATATTTACTTATGCTGGAAACTTTATTGAATTCCTTTTCTATTGATCTATTTACTTTTTTCTTTTTAAAACGTGTTACTAATATTATTTTGAAATGATTAGTTCTTTGATAGTGACATTTATCTGTCAGTTACATACATTTGAATAACTGCGTTTTGTTTGTTTAAAGCGTTGTGTCTGGGATTTTAAGTTATAGATAATTTTACAAATTTATCCATAAAATGTATAGAAAAAGTATTAATGCAAATCTATAGAAAATTTAGTAGTCTTTAATTTTTATATTAACATTAATCTCGAAAAATAACATTTAAAGGTATTTTTCGAAGAAAAATTATTTTGAGCTTCTAGTAAGGTGCCATTTCCGGTTATCCGATTTTCACAAAAATCCAATGGGCTCTTTCCATAACAGAAAAAGTTCGAAATACAAGGCTTCAAAATTTTCTGAACGATAGTATTTGAGTTAGAGTGGGAGGATCCACACATACACACACACACACACACACACACACACACACACACACGCACATACATATACATACACACATACATATACATACACACATATATACATACACACACACACACACACACACACGCACACACACACACACACACACACACACACACACACACACACACACACACACACACACACACACACATATATATATATATATATATATATATATATATACATACACACACACACACACACACACACACACACACACATACATACACACACATATACATACACACACACTTACACAAACACACACACTTACACACATACACTTACACACACACACACACACACACACACACACACACACACACACACACGCATATATACACACATACACACACACATACACACATACACTTATACACATATACACATATACACATATACACATATACACATATAATACACATATACACATATACATATATACACATATACACACATACATACACACAGACATCATCGTGAAAATGTTAAAATTGGATTCTGTGGTCATTTACCAAAATCTCGATATGTGATTTTTAGCACGATCCCTATACCTCCCTTATCAAGGGTAGCGGGAGGTAAATATGGAACGGTGTTCACCGTATAGACCAGTGCTTGGAGCTCATTTTATATACCCTGTCTTCCCCGGAAAAAAGGCGATCTACCCAGCTATGGGTTTATATTCTACAATTTATATAATACATAGACATAAATTATAATAAATTTTGTTAATCATTATTTTAATTGTTGACTACAATTTTTTGATTATTATCTAATGCCTAACTGTTACATAGATTAATTTTGTCACTTTTTTGTTACAGCTGGTGCACAGACGTGTGTGCTGTGCCGGAGCCTCCGAGATACTACGAGCCTACAACTGGCGCGCGTGACGTCACACTAGTGGCCCAACTTTTGTACAGTTTAATGGGAGATACACAGTTTTTTCAAATTATTGCGAAAACTGTGGCAGATATGAAAAAATGTATATAAACAATATTATAGATCATAAAATTATTTATCAAAATGCGTTAACAGAACATATTTATGTTCTGTAGTTTAGCTGTAGGAAGCGTATAAAATAACAAGGTCAGATGACACATCTTAACTTTTTTCAAAATTTTGCGAAAACTGTGACAGATATAAAAAAATGTACATATATGAACAATATTATAGAACATAAAATTCTCTAACAAAGTGTGTTAATATAAAATATTTATGTTAAGTCACTTAACCGTAGGAAGCACATAAAATAATATATGTAAAGATACATATTGACTCTTTGTTTTCCCATTTAGAAATTTGTAAAAATTCTGCTTGTTTCGGTGATAGAAAGTAATTACAAAATAAAAATAAACGTAAATAATTGAAAAACGTTTATTTTTACCAAAATAAGCCACAGGGAACTTGAAAATTAGAAATAAGTTACAATTTAGACTTGTTTAAAATATAATGCATAATTATATAAAATAAAAGACTAATATTAAACTAGAAAACAATATAAATGTATGTTCTAAACAATGATAATAACAAACATTAAACATTTATAAATAAATACAAATAAAATGGCATTTTTTAGAAATATTACCTACTTAATAATAGAAAACTGCGAGAAACAGTGAAAAATAGAAAAGTTTATAAATATAAAACTGGTACAATACATAATTAAATTTGAAATACATAGAAAATATTTCATATATAGACTAGGAAATAATTAAGGAAATTAAGAAAAATTTTGAAATTCTCTTTTTTTACTTGTAACTTCTTTCATAGTATCATTTTTTGCTTTAGAGTAATTATTTAGTAGAATATTACTAAATGTACTTATGCTTTTTTTAGAAAGTGTTAGTATAATAGTATAATTGTAACTTATTTCTAATTTTCAAGTTCCCTGTGGCTTATTTTGGTAAAAAATAAATGTTTTTCAATTATTTACGTTTATTTTTATTTTGTAATTACATTATAGCACCGAAACAGGCAGAATTTTTACAAATTTCTAAGTGGGAAAACAAAGAGTCAATATGTATCTTTACATATATTATTTTATGCGCTTCCTACGGCTAAATGACTCAACATAAATATTTTATATTAACGCACTTTGTTAGAGAATTTTATGTTCTATAATATTGTTTCTATACATTTTATTATATCTGTCACCGTTTTCGCAAAATTTTGAAAAAAGTTAAGTTGTGTCATCTGACCTTGTTATTTTATACGCTTCCTACAGCTAAACTACAGAACATAAATATGTTCTGTTAACGCATTTTGATAAATAATTTTATGATCTATAATATTGTTCATATACATTTTTTCATATCTGCCACAGTTTTCGCAATACTTTGAAAAAACTGTGTATCTCCCATTAAACACTGTACAAAAGTTGGGCCACTAGTGTGACGTCACGCGCGCCAGTTGTAGGCTCGTAGTATCTCGGAGGCTCCGGCTGTACTCGTATACTGAACCTTGAAGGACGACTTCATGGTGCGTGCAGAAAACATATGGACATCTTCATGACTTGGTGTTATATTTCGGGAAATAATTTTATCATAGTAAGTTTCTTTTTAAAAATTATGAACTGCTTTATAGTTGAACCCATTTTGAATATATCATCCATTTTCTCTAAAGACTATTTCTAGTGTAGCTATACATTATATTCTATCAATAATTGTTGAAGTTGTTTAGAAAATGTTTAAATTAATTTAGGCTTATTTAATATTAATACCGTATACAAATATCGTATATTATTGTTAAGTATTATATATATATATATATATATATATATATATATATATATATATATATATATATATATATATATATATATATATATATATATAATATTCGCTAGTGAAATATACAGGGTGTTTCTCGGATACGGGACACACCAATTATTTTCTTTATTATTAGAAATAGAAAAAAAACATTAATATAAAAGTTGTTTTAGATGAAAAGCGAAATTCACTTATGAAAGAAATTAAATTTTTAACCAGTGGTTCTCAAACTAACAAAGTTATATTTTTTAAATGGGATGGTATACATTTTTTAGGCCCATTCGATAGAGTATTTTTTCTGAATTAAACCGTATAATCACTTTATAATTGTACATAACAAAAATATTAAAATTTAAATAAATTCATATGTTATACTCATTTTTCAGTAGGCTATGTATGAAAAACAAAAACTTCTATTTGTCAATTTGAATTATTTAGGATATAAATCAAATAGAACACTGTTTATAACGTTATTAACAAATATTTATTTTATTTTAATTTAAGTTTGTTTTTCATACATAGCCTACTGAAAAATAACTATAAAAATCAAATTTACATAAATTTCACAATATAGTAATTCAGAGTGGAAAAAACCATAGTATAATACAAAAATTTTATCCTGTTTTATTAATACTTATTTTAAACATTACACTAATTCCAAAGAAGCTATTATAATTTAGTGACGGACTAAATAATGCAAATTATAATTTATAATAAATACTCGAAAACTTGTCCTTCAACTTCAATAGATTTTTCTATTATAAATATTATACTAACCACCTCATCTTTACTAAAATTTGTATTATTCATTTTCACATCAACATCAACAATGATAAACTAAGAGTATTTGGACAACTTGTTTGTTTAAATTCAAAACAATTGATCAGATTACCCATAGCATAGAACGAATAAAGGTAAATAACTTCTTAATTTATAATTTTAGACCCCTTATTATTTAATATTTTTTTAAAGGGAATCTAATTTACTATCAAAATAAATAAATAAATATAGGGTGTTCCATTAAGAAATATAAAGTTACATATTGTTGCGCTTAAATGGATAGATAATACTATATCATATAAATTATATTTGAAGAGTTTTTCTGACTTAAAATAAAAGAGTTATAAAGAGAGGACAGACAGATGAATCACCCTGTATATATATATATATATATATATATATATCATCCCATTTAAGAAAATGTAACTTTGTATTGTAACTTGAGAACCACTGTGGTCTTCTATAAAATTTTCTTATAGCATTTTATTGTATCTTTAATAATAGAGATTATTTGAGGTAGCTCGTTTAGCTGTTACTCCTGTATAAGTTTATATCTTTCATTGTTGCAGATTTTCTCCATCGTCCTGGGGGGCTATTTTATATATTCTCTGTGTTATATAATTAAATATTTGTATTTTTTTTTTTTTTTCATAACAATAATAATATCAACCCCTTTTTGTTTACCCTCCTATTTTGTAATTTTATATGTTTAATAATCTAATTTTTATATATTTTTCTGTGCATATTGTCAACCTGTGAACTGGAAGGACCCCAAAGGCAATAGAAGAGAAATATTATGTTGTAAAACTGTAATAAAATGTTAATGTATATATATATATATATATATATATATATATATATATATATATATATATATATATATATATATATATATATATTAAATATATTTGTAATTATATATTGCTAATAAACTTTAAAATACATTTTAAAATGACTTATTTATTTTCAAATCTTTAATATTAATTTTTAAAATTCACCCCTCAAACACACGTAAGTATTTCTAATTAGAGTCGTAAAGATAATACGTATATAGTTTTTAAAACAACCGACATGGGGCAGCACCTGTCGGAAAGCATTGCGCCTAAAATATAGGCACCCAGATAGCAAAACGAAGCATCCATGCACGCTTAAAAATTATAATTTTTGTTCATGGATGCTTCTTTTTGCTATCAAAATGAACCATTCATGTACCAAAAAAATGCTACTTGAAGGTGGCATCTATGCACCATATTTTCTAAAAAATTGTGCATAGATGCTACTTTCAGGTAGCATCTATGCACCATATATTCTAAAAAATCAAGCATACATGCTACCTGAAAGTAGCATCTATGCACAATATTTTCTAAAAAATCGTGCATATATGCTACCTGAAAGTAGGCGAAAAAACTTTTAATCGTGCATAGATTAAAAATCACTCTTTTAATTATAAAAATATTTTTATTAGTTTTCTAATTTAATACTTGTGTATCTATATGATAAGATTTTTAATAAAAGAAATGTTTATGTTTCAATATTTCTTTATTTTTCCTAAAAAATACATGTTTGTAGATATATTAATGTAAAACATATAAATATAAAGTTTATTTCAAGCATATCATACGATGTATACAGGGTGTTTCTCGGATACGGGACATCCCCGATGATTTTCTTATTATTGAAAATAGAAGAAAATCATTCATATAAAAGTTGTTTTAGATGAAAAGGGAAATTCATTTATTGAACAAATTAATTTTTTTAACCGGTGGTTCTCAAACTATAACATAATGTTATATTTTTTAAAAATGGAGGTGTCCCGTATTCGAGAATCACCCTATATATATATATATATATATATATATATATATATATATATATATATATATATATATATATATATATATATATATACCGTGTGTCTATCTTAAAGGTGTACATAGGAGATTAACATGGGAAATCAGTTTTTTGCAATTTCCTGCTCGCCTAATTATTTTAAGCAAAAACGCGTCAAATAAAAGTTTTAGGGCATAAAATTCTGCATCTAAATCCATAAACAGAATTACCTTTGCATGCTTTGTAACGACAGAAATTAAATATGAAAATGTCGAAAATTACGTTGAAAATATCAACAGCCATGGAATTGAACAAAAAATAAATAAATGCTTGACGTTTTATCAAATTGTCAGAAACGTCAAATGAATTAACTTACGTTGTGACAGATAAAACGTCAAGCATTTATTTATTTTTTGTTCAATTCCATGGCTGTCGATATTTTCAACGTAATTTTCGAGATTTTCATAATTAATTTCTGTCGTTACAAAGCATGTAAAGGTAATTTTGTTTATTGATTTAGATGCAGAATTTTATGCCCTAAAACTTTTATTTGACGCGTTTTTGCTTAAAATAATTAGGCGAGCAGAAAATTGCAAAGAACTGATTTCCCATGTTAATCCCCTATGTACACCTTTAAGACAGACACACGGTATATATATATATATATATATATATATATATATATATATATATATATATATATATATATATATATATATAATGTAAAACAATTAAATTAATGTCAAAAAAGTATACATTTGTTTGTTACATAATTTAATTTATTTTGTAAACAACGTTTTGTTTATTTTCACATAGCCACCTATAATAGTCGTTTAAAAATTGTTTCTAATATTTCTAAATTATCTCATTTTTCTCGAAATTTTTCAAATACATTAATAAAAAATGGCGGTTTCTATTTTATTAAAATAATTATAGATTGTCATTTGAAAAATAAAAGTTGATAGTCGTATCTTGTAAACCTGACTTTATAAAAAATATCTGCATCTGTCATCAAATAGTATATGTAAAATAATAAAACTTTTATATGAGCCATTTTTTTCTATTACTTATAATAAAAGTTAAAGGGGGGGGGGGTCTTCCCAGACTCACCCTGTATGTATGCATATCCTTTATAAAACAATACGTATTATAACTAGAATAATAAAAACAAAACAAACATGATATGAAAGTGTTCATTACGAGGTCTCACGAGAATACTGGCATAAATACTGATTTCGTGACGTCACAACGGAAGGCGAACGACTGCATAGCAAATATACGGAATTTTTAACAAATAAGCTTGTAAAATATACCTATAACATTTTATTAATGTGACTAAAAATAAAAAAAAATGAATTATAAATGGAATAAATATATCAATTATTTCTCTTAGTCATAACTAAAATGATAATTTTGTAATATTTGAATAGTTATTCACGAGTTGTATGCATCTATAAATCACGTTTTACAAGTCTATTTATTAAAAATTATGTATATTTTCTATTCTTACAATATAGTCGTTCGCCTCTCGCTGTGACGTGTCACTCATAGAGACGGGTAAGCATTCAGGCCTGTATCGTCGTGTGGCCTTAGTTCATTATAATGAAATGTGTGAAAATAAATGTTGTATATTTATTTAGGCAGGATTTGTTTTATTTATATAAATCTTAGGTCTAAGAAGATAAAGGGTATAAAATACATATTAGGGGTGTTTGAGGGATGCCAGGGCATAGTCTCTCTCGGGAAATCCTTTCCATATCCTAGAAACTCGCTCAGCACTACAAGCGTCTCGGCAATACATCTGCAAAACAATATAACGTGTATTAATAGGGATATTTTATTAAAAAAACCTTTATAAAATTTTTTCTTAGGGCCAAGAAATAGAAAAATAACGCATCAGGATTTGACATTTAATACAAATTTGACAATTTGAGTTATAATTTCGATGCTATATTTTTTTGTTTATCTGACGAATAAGATATCCATAGTTTATCCAATAATTATTGTAAAATTGATCCTTAATATGTTTAATAAACCAAATGAATGCATAATATTTGTATATTTGAAATAAATTGTGAAAAACTGTCAGCCATCGGGATCCGAACCCGAGATACCTACCTTGCCGGGATAGTGCTCTACCAACTAAGCTGTTGGATGCTCTCCTCTCGATGGCTGAACAATCTTTCACTTTTTAGGTCATATAACTTAATATCCTCAGCAGTTATACGACCTTAAAAGTGAAAGATTGTTCAGCCATCGAGAGCCAATAACTTAGTTGGTAGAGCACTATCCCGGCAAGGTAGGTGTATCGGGTTCAAATGAATGCAAGTTAAAAAAGGACCCATTAAAAAACCAACCAAATGTAAATAAATCACTTTTCAAAAACGCAATGATTGACAACCAAAAAACATTCAGTTTTTTTTAATCACACGGTTTTTTTAAATTCATTCAAAAACATAACACAGAAACCAATACCTAAATAAAAAATCTGATGTGGCCAGCACATTACCTTCCGTCAGTTCTATGTATTTTGTACAAATTTCATACAGAAAGTTCCTTGCTAAAGATTATATTTCTTGTACTTTACCTTCCGGCAGTTGCATGTATTTTATGCAAATTCCATACAGAAAATTTATAGCAAAAGATCCTATATTTCCAGTAAAATTATAAGACAAACACACTATAGGTACATTCCATCGGTGTCAAAAAACTTACTACTTCTTCTGGTAGAACCTCAATGATCGTTCTTTTCCGTCAAAAAAATTTGAATATTCCTACGAATCATTCCAACTTCAGAGCTGGAAGCGGTTGGAAGATATATAGATTGGAGATAAATTCAAAATTGTACTAGCCGACTGTCGCGCGTACTTTTCTGTTACATTTGTCAATGTTCAGATTAGACTGTGCTCAAAGAAATACGTCCTTTACATTTTTATTATTTAATATATTTTTATATAATTATAATCTCTGTAATAACAACATTTTGAAGATCCAAAATAAACATACAAAGTTAGCTTTAGTTGTTAACTAACAATAACACATAAACACTCCCACTGTTCTATTGTATTTATTTTTTACTTGACAGTTATTTGCCACTGAGCGTTCTATTGCTTTAAGAATATTCTTATTCTAGTAGGAATATTTCTGACACCGATAGAACGTACCTTATGTCAATTTCACTTGACACTGACATCTTTCAATCAAAATTTTCTTAATATAGTAGCTGTTTTCATAGCTATGGCTACTTTATGAAATTTAATTTCTTTATAATTTTTTAACTCTGTATCCATTTAATATTAAGTATAAAATGCAGTCAAATCGTATAGAGAATAAAATATTCTTTAATATTTATAATAACATTAAATGTGAAAAAATGATATTTAACATAGGTTTTTCAAGAAAAACTGTTAAATCTTCAAATGAGGGTACTTCCGGTTGTCCAATTCTAACCAAAATCTAATCAGCTCTTCACATGGATGTAACGAAGAGAAATACGAAAGAATTATAATTTTTAGAATAGTAGTATGGAAGTTATCGTAGACGAAAATTTTGTTACACGCACGCACACACACACACACACACACACACACACACACACACACACACACACACACACACACACACACACACACACACACACAGACACACACACACACACAGACACACATACATACACACACACACATACAGACATCATCGTAAAAATAGTAAAATCGTATTCTAGGGACCCTAAAACGTGCTTATTCATCAAAAACTCACCACCGAATTTTTTGACCAAAGATAATACCTTCCTTACCTAAAGGTGACGGAAGGTAAAAATAATCATAATTTATTAAAAATGAATAATAGATAGTTATTTACGTATGAAGGTAAAGTTCTACTTTTATCACGAATGTGGAATTTAGTAGCCGAGGCTGTAGGGCGAAAGAAAATAAATCATGAGTGATAAAATTTAAAAAGAAACTTCACAATCAAACAAACGAGCTTTGTTCAGTGTAGCGAACCTCCGGACATTAAAGTTATCCCAATGAATATACTCAAAATTAAGTGTGTTATCTCAAATTTCTTCTTCGGAATTATTTAATTCGTTTTCTTGCTCATATTACGTACAAATTTACTATTGTACATCGTACAGCTGTCCAAATTATCTTATATGTGAAATAATTATCATATGGTTGACAACACTGCATTTACATGAAATCATCGTATAATAGGTACGTTCTATCGGTGTCAGAAATATTCCTACTAGAATAAGAATATTCTTAAAGCAATAGAACGCTCAGTAGCAAATAACTGTCAAGTGCTGTCAAGTAAAAAAAAATAAATACAATAGAACAGTGGCAGTGGGTATGCGTTATTGTTAGTTAACAACTAAAGATAACTTTGTATGTTTATTTTGGATCTTCGAAATATTGTTATGCAAATACCACAGAGATTATAATTATATAATAGTTATTTGTATATCAAGGCCGCGAAATCACTCTTTAGCGTACCGAGAGAAAAATTGTCGGCGAGGCCGCTTGCGGCCGAGGCAAGACAATCTCGAGGGCGCTAAAGGATTTCGCGGACAAGGTGTACACAATATTTTTTGTGCACCCGTAAAAAATATGTAATTACAAATTTTATTAATTTTAAACACTTTCATTGTATATAGAAAGTTAGCTTTCACGGTGGCTATGGGATTAACATTTGATAAACAAAACCATGCAATTTTCAAGTGTCAAAGTGATTATTTACCTAATTTCGCGGCCGCTACCATGACAACGTCCGCGAAATGAAATTCGCGGCCGTTACCATAACAACGGTTGCGAAATTTAATTTCGCGGCTTGTATTGCGGCTGCGAAATGCTTATTTCGCGTCCGGTTGCACAAAAAAATATTTTAGTTTCATAACATATCGCAAATATAAGGTCCAAAAGAAATACCACAGCTGTTGTCGTAACTGCTACATGCGCAAAAATCAAAATAATATCAAAATTGTAAAAAATTGATGCTGTATATAAATATCCAGAGATTAGAAAAAAAATTCCTGTGGCTATACAATCTACTATGACCCATAATTATTATAATTATATAAAAATATATTAAATAATAAAAACGTAAAGGAGATATTTTTGTTGAGCACAGTCTACTCTACACATTCACAAATGTGACAGAAATGTACGCGCGACAGTCGGCTAGTAAAATTTTGAATTTATCTCCACTCTATATATCTTCCTACGAACGTTTCCAACGCTGAAGTTGGAATGATTCGTAGGAATATTTCGATTTTTTTTTGACACAAAAGAACGACCATTGATGTTCTACTAGAAGAAGTAGGAAGATTTCTGACACCAATAGAACGTACCTAGTGGCTTACTTTAATGCCGATACTGAACTTTTAGTGACGATTTTTGTGCACTTTTGAGGCGATTTCCAATAAATTAAATTGTATATTACCAAACAAATTAAGATAAACATTAAAGTTTTTAAATGATATTTTTTTGTATTTCCTATGGCCCACAAAAAATAGGCACCCGGTATGTATGATAAAAATATGATAATCCATCCATAATGTAGTGCAAAAATAAAGAAATAAAATCTTACCATAAATCAAATCTTCAGGGATAAAATTCAACTTCCTGCAGATATCGAGCAGTCGTCTCCAAGCACCAGGATGTCATCTTCAAAGCCTCGTACGCGAGCACACCACGTATGTCTATACACTATGTACCTATATGTACGTCTATATACTACGACTAGGACTACCCCAATGGAACTGATAATATTAACTAATTCACCCATGTAATAGTTAATTTGTGATTAAGTAACACTAATATTTTTTTTAATAGACAAACTAACAAACAAAATTATTAAAAATTAATTTAAATCTATGTTCTAAAATTTCTTGAATATGTAATTCACTTGAAATTTCTTCTGCAGTATTCATATCCATTCAAAGAGTACACGAAATGTTGATTTTCTCAAACGCGCGCATATTGTTTCACAAAATAACTGAAAACAAAGAAAAACAAAAGGTAAGAACATAAAATAACGAAAATTATATCAAATAAAAATAAACATTATTTTCCCAATCCCGATATCGTAAGTGGGCTGTTAGGACATTGTTTGTAGGGATGTATGTTTATTTTCGCACTCCCGAGACTAAAGAGCGATTCTAATCACTCATTTCAGGGACTAAAGTTCAAATTCAGTCCCAGAGGGATTAAATACGAAAAAAATCCCTGGGGGACTAAAGTAAAAATAAACAAGATGTTTCCATAACATCATATAGTTACTATGATTTATTTATTCGTATCTGCACTACATTTTGAGCAGGCGTTGAGTTTAAATTTGAACAAAATTTTTGACATTTGTATTGTCAAATGTAAGATTAATTTCTTTTACATTAATATGGTTCCATTTGATACGGGACTGCGAAAAATAGCGTATATACCACGGGACTAAAGTGCATTCAATCCCTCAGGTGATTATTTAATAAACTTCACCCACAGGATTGAATATGCACTTTAGTCCCTGAGTATATAATATACTATTTACTGTCAAGGTATCGGCTTCTATTAGCAACAGGATGTAAGGTATGTCCTTACTTCCCTACAGCTGAACTTGTCTCCCTTTTTGTGAAATACCAACAATTAGATATTTTAAATTTGTTTCAAATATTTGCAAATTCTCATAATTTATTATTTTGAATTTGATTTCTATCAAATTGTCTTCATTCCATAATTATTTCCATTTAAAAGTTACCATAAACGTGTCAAATGTGAGGAATGACAGCGTTTTTCTTCTTATATTTTACATGGAATACTAAGATTATTTTTTTTAATGTATCAATATTCAACGGTATTCCTTGACATATCTGGCAGTGAAAATGAACAAAAATCTTATATGTAACATGAAATGTAGGTACATTTGATCACTTTCGAAATTATTTGCTCGCTATCGCTCGGGCGCAAAATCGTCCTCGATTAGTAAATGGTATCTACATCTCTTGTAGCATAAATAACTATTAAAATAAATAATTAAATAATCATGCACAGACAAAATCTTATATTTATATTGGTATTCAAATTTAATAAATATTTTACTTTTATTATTCAGTGTATTCCGCGACTCGACCGACAAACTTATACCATGTATTCCTCTTTATATATATATATATATATATATATATATATATATATATATATATATATATATATATATATATATATATATATATTAGACTGAATTTGTCTAAAAAAATGTATTATTTTTTTCCACGAGTATACTGGTTGAGTTCAGCAATATATGAAGGGAAACAGCAAACATTTTGTTGTTTCTAAGCCTCCAGGATTATGAATCAAACCCCAACGTACAGGGTACAGGGATTAAGAGAGCTACAAATATGGAGTTTTGTTTAGGAATATGAAAGTAAAATAAAATACGGCTCATGAGAAAAATTTACAAAATCAACCATACGCTTTCAAATCATTTGTAATTATTTTATCAACTAAGTGTACGAATAATATTTAGGTTATATTTTAATCTTAATTGTGATCACATAGTAGTCAAACAAGAAAAGGTGGCCAACAATTTGAAAGATTGAAATTCCATGACATTTTCTTCAATTACCTCAACGAAATTTATTTTTTTCTATAACATAATTTCTTTTTTGAAAGAAAAAATGATTGCAATAGTAACTGCATCTCTGAGATAAAGAAACGGCTACCACTTAAAATATTACTACAGTCACTGCGATACAAATTTGAAAGAGCAAGGACAAAACATTTATTTATAAAACCCAATGTTCATAAAATTGGTTATATCTGAGTTCATATTTCAATCTCGTTTGGAATTATGGCACATATCAATTTAATTTATCATATGGCATATACATATGATAAACAGAGAATATAATTTAGAAATTAACAATGGAAAAGGAATAAATAAATATTGTATAGTGATGTCCAAATATTTTAGCCATTTTAGCGTCACAGGTGTTACGTCGAAGAAATCTCTGCTGCTGCCTGGATACTTCCGCAGACAGCACTCTGTTGTAATATGTTTTATAGTCTGGCGGGCAGCACCACAGTCGCACTGAGGTGATGCTATTTTATTCCACTTAAATAGTGAATCAGCGCAAACCCCATGTGTACAGACCCTGTTCAGTTGGGAAAAAAAGTTCAATTCATTATTAATATCTCTGCTCCATTCTTCACGCCATTTGTCTCTGGAGTTGAAACCTACATTTTCCAATTCTTGGGCAAATCGGAGTGGAGGATGTTTGGAACGTACTCTCTCAGAAGGGCATCAGATCTTCGATGACATGGTGGTAGTATATTGCAGAGAATTGGAAGCCAATATGTAGGGGTAGATCTTATTGTGCCACAGATTAAACGCATTATAGAATTGAGTTCGCTTTCGATTTTATCTAGGTGGCAACTATTCATCCAAACTGGAGAACAATATTCAGCTGCAAAAAATACCAAACTCAAAGCAGATATCCTTAAAGTATTAACCGATGAACCCCGTGTTATCCCGCATAGTTTTTGGATATTATTTCTGGTTTTTATTTTAGCCGCGGTGTTGTCGATGTCTTTTTTAAAAGAAAGTGTGCGGTCCAAAGTAACTCCCAGATATTGGAGGAATTTGTTATGTAGGAGACGGCGATTTTCAAAAATTATAGTTAACTCGGTTTGAGCTAGTTTATTGTTTAAATGGAAACAGCTTACTTCAATTTTATTTGGATTTGGTTTTAGTCTCCATTTCCTGAAGTACTCTGAAAGAGTCGCCAGGTCTTCGTTTAAATTTTCTTCAGTTGTACTGATGTTTTTATGTCTGTATGCTAGCGCAATATCATCAATTCTAAAATATTGGCTCACCAAATAAATAAAAGAAAAACAATGGTCTTAAAATATTATTCCTTTTTATTTGTGAACAATGTTTGTGTAAATAGAAAAGTTAGTCTTCGCTATTCCACAAAAATTCACCAACTATTTCCAATCAGTCTCTTATGAATAATTGGTGTACAAAAGCAATCAGCTACATCAGTTGTGTAACTAACAGCAAAGCAAGTACCTACTTGAAAGCATCCCCCCCCTCGCCCCCGAATCAATATGGATAAACTAAGCCTGCTTTTAATTGGCTGCATCACAGTTTTTAATTGAGCCGCAGTCTGTTTACAGTTTCCATTAAGTTAGGAAAGTCAATATTTCCGTAAACACTGACATTGTTTCCGGTCATCCATTAATACTCCAGTGTAACATAATATTTATGGAACTATGGCTGTATTGAAAACAGACCAAACAATCAAATTACAATCACAAACTTGGTTAAAATTTATGTCCGAGGGGAGATATTACTCTCAACGGTAGGTATCGACGTGCTTCCGAATTTACAATGGATGTACAATAATTTCAGTTTAAAATTCTAAAAATAGAAAGGGATAGGGTATTAGCAAATTTTAATGAAGACAATAAAGTTTTTTTCTACAGTCTATACACAAAGTAGCTATTTGCGCTCTCTTTTGTCAACGCATAATATGTCGCTTTGCCGCTCATGCGCGACGAAGTAGAAAAAACGCTCGCTGTCTAAATTTTTAACTATACAATGTTGAGAAATGTCACTTGTCTACATTCTTAATACAAACGTTTAGTTAGGAACTAATGGCACGGTAGATACACATTTATCACCTTCACAAATCAATCTGACATATAACTGCTCTGTTGGTATATTACATAACCAAACAAAATGCCGCACCACTGTGAAAATAAAATATGGTATTTATTTACAAAAACTAAAGTATAAAATGCTTAGATTAGATTGAAGCAATAGCTCAAGAAGAATGGAAAATAATGATAAATTAAATATAAAATAAATTATGTGAACAGTTGTGCAGCCACCTGCAAAAGTTTGGCGTGAACGCTCCCAATGGACATCCACTTTTTCACTGCACTAGTTTAATGTACTTGAAACAAATAAATTATACACAAAACTTATAATATTCATTACAAAAGTGACATTGATTTTTTGAAAAAACGATAGCCATACCTTGAAGTCACATTTGAATATGCTCCTATCTTCATTGCAAAACTATTGAGTAGAGCAGTAAGTACAAAGTGTATATTTTATTATTTTTTGTTATGGTGGAGGACTGTAGAAAAAATCTTGTGTGTTTCGCGCGCAAATGGATATTGTCGATTTCGAGAGAATGCCGCGCGACGCATTTGACAATGACCCATTTTGCGCTCTTAATGCACAAATAACTATTCTGATTTATCGAACTTTCGAATTATATTTAATTAGATTATATTTTTATCCACAAGTTTCAAACAACGGAATCAGGCTATTGTAACGCTATCTACTCTACTGTCGTTAACTAGCTTCATTCATCTACATAGCTCAGTTGGTAAGTCTGTTTTGACACCTAGAACACACTTTGAGAATGCAAAATAAATAATCGAAAGATATAATTACTAATTATGGTATTTATAGAAATGGTTTCTATAATTTTTTGGTTTATTTTATTTATGTGTTGATTACTATCTGACATATGTCAACAAAAACAAAAGCTACAGAGATTATTCCCGGGAATAATCTCTAGAGCTTTATTTTCAGTATAATAATGACAGGATTGGCTAAAACGCAGACAAGAAATATCAAAAAAATTATCAATATTGTCAAGAATCGGAACCAGAATTAAAATTTGGATCCGGAGCCGTAAACAAAACATTGAATCCAAATCAAGGCCAAATCCAAATCTGAATTAAATTTACTGGTATTCGCTTTAATATCCGAACATCGGTTTTCCGAGGAAACGGTTACTTTGAAATCCAGGTATTCGGATCCAAGCTTTGTCGAATCTTCACTCGTAGATAACGATAACATAAGGTAAATCAGAAGGGCCATCTCGTTTTCGCCGCCCTATAATGCCGTAGCTTCGAGTTTGTTGTCAGAAGTTTGTTGCGGATATTTCATTTTATAAAAACTTCCGACAAACAACCGTAAATTTTATTTACAAATTTTTAATTTTCTCTTTTGTTTATGTGCTCCAATTACTCTTTGAATTTATAATTTGTGAAACAAGATAATTTTTATTGTTTTGAAATAAAAAATAATAATAAACAAGCTTTAATTATCCACTATCTCGAGGCAAATAAGGCCCAGTAAATTTGGTGCCAAAAATATGAATTAAACAAAAAAAATCTGATGTGGACACCACACGACTTCCTTGTACACAAGACCAATATGAAGTATAGACCCAAGTATAAAATTGCACGTATTTGACGTAATTTGACATTAGCATCTATTTTTATTTTTTTGTTATTTTTTGTCCTAATCCATAGCAAGCTTCATTACAAAAACCAAAAATTATATTTTTACCTTCCGTCACCTTTAGGTAAGGAAGGTATTGTCTTTGGTCAAAAAATTCGATGATGAGTTTTTAATCAATAAGCACGTTTTAGGGTCCGTAGAATACGAATTTACTATTTTTACGATGATGTCTGTATGTGTGTGTGTGTGTGTGTGTGGATGTGTGTGTGTGTGTAACAAAATTTTCGTCTGCGATAACTCTAATACTACAGTTTCAAAAATTATAATTTTTTCGTATACTTCTTCGTTACATCCATATGAAGAGCTGATTAGATTTTGGTTACAATTGGTCAACCGGAAGTACCATCATTTGAAGATTTTAACAGTTTTTCTTGTAAGAACTATGTTAAATATCATTTTTTCACATTTAATGTTATTATAAATATTAAAGAATATTTTATTCTCTATACGATTTGACTGCATTTTATACTTAATATTAAATGGATATAGAGTTAAAAAATTATAAAGAAATTAAATTTCATAAAGTAGCTATAGCTATGAAAACAGCTACTATTTTAAGAAAATTCTGATTGAAAGATGTCAGTGTCAAGTGGAATTGACATAGTGTGTGTCTTATAATTTTACTGGAAATATAGGATCTTATGCTTTCTGTATGCGGAATTTGTATAAAATACATACAACTGCTTTAAGGTAATGTACAAGAAATAATAATAATAAATCTTTTATTTCTGCAGATACATTACACTGTATATAGAAAACGTCACAAAATAATAATTTAAGACATAAATTTTCTGTATGAAATTTGCATAAAATACATGCAGCTGCCGGAAAGTAATGTACAAGAAATAGAATATTTAGCAAGGAACTTTCCGTATGAAATTTGTACAAAATACATAGAACTGACGGAAGGTAATGTGCTGGTCACATCAGATTTTTTTAATATACATATCTCGCTTATACGAAGGGCTAATTTAATAATACTTGATGTGCTAGACACAGAATTTAATTCTCAAAAAATTTTATTTGAAGCATTTATTTCTAAAATCAAAATGAAACCATTTTATTGAAGAAAAACTGTTAACAACTTCAGGTAATATGTCACTTCCGGTTAGTCTGTTTTAACCAAAATCCACTATGTTATTCCAATTGACATAAAAGTCTTATATACCAAATTTGTAAAGTGTTAGATTATATTTTAAGATAGTTTTTCATTAAAATCTATTATAGACTTCAAATAAAGTACCATTTCTAGAAATTATGTAATGACCAAAAAGGGAGGTGCACAACTAGATGTTATAGCAGTCCTAAATACAAAATTTCAACTTTCTACGGCTTACCGTTGTTGAGTTATGCGAGATACATACGCACGTACATTCGTACGTACGTACGTACGTACAGACGTCACGACGAAATTAGTCAAAATGGATTCAGGGATGGTCAAAATGGATATTACCGTTGAAATCTCGAAACCGAAATTTTTCGCGATTACAATACTTCCTTTACTTCGTACAAGGAAGTAAAAGCTCTAAAAAGAACATCGGAGATATAGTTTTTCTGTTTTGCCATAGCTGTAATAAATGCACAAGGTGCCTCAAATGGCACAATGAAGAGTGTGTTGGGGCTTACTAAAAAAATTGTATTTTCCAGCTTGCCAGGCCTCGGCTGGCGCCTCGGCCGCAATAGCTGGGTTCAACACAAAAAGACCTCTTTCTACTCCTAATAACATAATATACTATTATATGCATTTCTTTATCTCTAAACCTATAGAAGATATAATAATGAATTTATATTTATCGAATAAAGAATTTAACGTTCTTTAATATAAGTATTTACATAAATTTTCGATAAATAATATTTAGATGATTTTTTTCTTGTAACTATTACATCCGGTTGTCCAATTGTTGCCAAAACTGACTCGACTCTTCCCATTATTGTTAGATTGAGGAATCCGTAGTTAAAAATGTCTTAAGTCTTATAGTATTTGAGAAATCGTGGATCCAACTTCCACACACGCATCCACACACACACATACGGACATCATCGTAAAAATGTTATAATCGGATTCTAGGGACCTTAAAACGTGCTTATTCACTAAAATCTGTAAATGCGATTTTTAGCATGAATTCAATACCTCTCTTAGCGAGAGGTAAAAAGGAAATGTTTCTATCTCTTGTTGAATATAGAAAAGTACGAAGTACGTAATTAAATATTGATGACTGCTTCGTAAAAAGGCCTCATTTTTCATACACTGGTATTATGAGGCGAACTGTGCTGTGTTTAGCTATATATTTCATAAATAATTTGTCAGTTTTTGCCCAGCGGTAAAGTTTTTCAGGCTGTAAAGATACATTCTCCCTTCGAGCTGTCAAACAGATGCTCCATGTATTTCTTCGAGTATTAAATAATTTATATTCGCGCTTATAAATCAAATATTAAACGATGAGCGCACCAGCACATCCAAAGTTTTTTGTGGAATGTTCTTTGACTTTTAGCTCATTGCGAATACGCTGTCTGTAAATATTAAATTTATAGTTGAAATAGATATGTACGTAAAGTTTCCCCATGGTGTTTTCTCGACGAGAGCTCGTGATGTAACGCCAGAAATGAATTAACATATTACGAAACACCTAAAGACAAGACCGGATCGATCTTTTACGGGGCCATGTGGAAGATTTTACTGCGGGCGGATCTTTGAAAATAACATAAATGTACGAGGTTCAGCCAAATATAAATTAGCCTTTCAAAGAACTCTTTATTTATTTAAATATTCCAGATTATTTTCTATACGAATAGTTTCCCTGAAGATCTAAGCAGCTACGGAATGACAGCATTTTGATTCTCATATGAAAAAAAAAATCTGTTATGCGCCAATTTCATTTTATGTTACATAAGATTTTGAGATTGGATGACCGCCTAGGCCTTAAGCAGCTTAGACATTTCCTAGGAACGGCAAATTAAGAAGGGCGCAATAACTAATTAGGTACTAAAATATATTATCGTTTATGTGATTAGTCGTTTTCATTATTGTAATCAACAATTTTATTTAATCAAATCTTTCTTTCTATAAACTGCAGAGCTGAAAATGACATACCTATAACTTCTGTGTTCATTTTGAAGAATATAAAAATACGTAACTATATTAATTTATATAGCAGTAGTAAATAAATACGAATTGTTTACAAATCGCGAGGCCTTTTGCAGCGCGGGCCTGCTGCGGCTGCACTGTTCGAACCTGCCTAAAGGTTGACGTGTTCAGTAAAAGGATGTTCTAGTAAAACACTGGATAGCTGACATACGTTTAACAAGTGAGGCAAGTGGTGGGGGTACAGCGTCATTTGCAGAAAAGGCAAAACATCAGACGTTCGTTGGTCTATTACATTATATGGTAGTTTTCTTGAATGAAGTGGTGTTAAGGCCACGTATAAATTATGACGTGCTGACAAGATGTTTAAATGCAGTGGTAAACCCAATCCCACTTCTAATAAGTGACGAACAAAAATATCCTGAATGGAGAGATATACTCGCAGTTATACACTGTGGAAGATCATTTCAGCCATCGACATAGAGTAGCTAATAGCTTAATTGGTAAGAGTGTCACTCCGGTAAAGTGAAGGTCTTGGGTTCGAATCGCGATGGCTGACATGATCTTTTCACGAGTTCAAATATACTGGCTGTTAACTCATTGTTAATATTAAAAATGAATTGAACATTTCTATTATATCTATTTTTATTCGCAGATGTTAGTAATGACGATATACCGGGTGTTTTCTTATTTTTTCGAACGTAGGAAATACAATGTTAAAATTTTCAAGTAGCAAATCTCTGAACCTTTTAATTTTAAAGAAAAAATATCAAGACCAAATTTATTCAGAATTAAAAATTTATTATTATTATTGACTAATTTTCATCGTCTCTCGTGCATTTTTTTAAATAATTTTAACAATTTTTAAAATAATTGAGAGGTAATGGTCCTTTTCAATTTTACAGCTATCTCTTTCTATCGCTGCAAATAGCAAGAAAATGGCGCAAACAACTGCCAGTTGGGCTGTCAAACGAAACGTCAAAAATATTGCAGTCATTAAAATACCTGTATTCTAGGTGAAAATTTAAATCGTTAGACATTTTAGCTTCAATAAAAGCTTTTGTAACTTCTTTCAAGAAGTTTTTAAAGTTGTCTAAGACTTTTCTCACATTTTACGTCTAAATTTTTAATAAACAAGTGCCATGGATCTCATGACAAGCGCGTATCCATGACTCCCGCCATTTGTTTTTACAATGCGCAGGTCCACATAGCACATATATCTTCTATTTCTTTAAATTGAAAAGGTCTACTGAAAATTTTAACATAGTATTTTTTATGCTCAAAATTATCAATCAAATATCATTGTATCTCATGAAAAATGCTATTAATTCTCACCTAACAGACTCTGATTTGAAAATATGCGATTTAAGAATCGGAAATAACTTCACCTTTTTTTATAACGAATGATAAAATTTATAATAAAAAAGTGATATTCTACAATTCTCTTGTGGTTCCAAGAATTTGTCCTATTTACAAAAGTAGATCCCTATAACAGGATCATCATCAAAAAGTAATAAGAAAACGGTAATTGATGAATCGTTTTCAAATAAACTGTATATTTATGATTTATAAGCCAACTATATTACCCTTATATTCAATAGTTTATCTGTCGATCACATCACGTTGACTGCCTCCATTTCATCATGTTTTTCACCTTCGTCACCTCTCATCTCTGACGTGTCCGCATCTTGTTTTACGAGCGTGTTAAGTGTGTTGGGGATATTTACGAGCGTAGAGGCAATACAGATAGTCTAAGTCTTACAGACACGGGCACAGGCGCTGCGCTAGTGCTGGTGGCCCCATGCTCCACTTCTTGTGTTTTGCGGCTTGACAATCGATACAAGACAAGGTTTTGTGCTTTGCAGACTGCCTTGTGGTAGGATGGGAAGCTGAGGGTGGGTTCTAGTTAAGGAATTAAAGGGATGAGGGAAGTTTGTCACCAAGAAGTGACATTCTTGTCGTGGTAAATACATCCTTTATAAGAGTCTACGATATTTACGTTGCAATTTGTTTTATTGTTATAATAATAAGAATAGATGCCATAACAAATAAATAACTTTTTTTAGTCAAAATTCTGTTTAAAAATAATTATAATTTTTCCCACTGCGGGATGTCACCAATCTTTGACAGTTATGTGTTGATAGTTAAGTCTTGAAATTATTATGCATACGTTGCTGACTTTGGATGCCTTAGCCTATGACGCCCTGCACCCGTAACAGAAAGCTCTGTGAAAATAACGGCTTTGTTTTAGAGAGTCTGCCTTAGTTACTTATGTCGATAAGACATCGGAAGTCTGCACTATTTGCTCAAATAGTAAGCTTGTAAGAGAATTTTGACTCGCATTCCGCGAACGCGCGTATTTTCTCTTGGAAAGAAGAAAATTTCTACATATCACAATTCAGATGTTAGCATCTTTATATTCACAATAAATGAAGAAGATTCTTCATTGAAAATATACCAGGCTCTAAGTGGAATCAGTTGCACAAGCTCGGAGAAGAAAATACACGAAAAATACGAACCGTGGCAATTTCTATCTTTAACATTAACACTACATGTACAAAATCAATAATAATTAGACGAATTATGTCAAAAATAGACTTCTATTTCACACAACTGCAAGTATTATACAATTTTCTTCTTCTTGTATTATATCTTGTTCAGATATCAACTTAAGAAACACATTTTTATATAATTTATTATTGCAATCAGATGACCATTGTTGGAATTTTATTCATACGATAAGTATGTTTTACAATGAGAAAATAAGTATACCTAAAAGAATTTTTCATGTTAGTAGAAGATATCTGTTGAAAAGTTATTTTTTTATACATCTGTTCCTCATATAGTCTTCTAGGAAATTTATAAAATTTGATACTTCAACCGGTAATTTTGTAAGAATTATTTCATCCCCTAATGCATCACATAATATTTGACGTCCTATCATTCGCATTTATTGCAAATATTTTATAAAATAGAAATTGCAGAATTATGCTGACAAAACATAACCTTGCTATGTTTCAATGAGTAACCATTTTGTCATTTTTGTCCGCTGTCGGCGCTGACTACTTTTGTGCACACCGCCTATAGGGCGCGAGCAGACACGTGACTCGAGGGACCTTGACGTGCTTAGAATCAGCTGATTTGTGTGCGCATGTCATTTTGACAAGAACATTGTCAATTTGACAAGACCAATCTTTTGACTTATTTTGATTTTGAATTGCTAAAATGTTAATATTTTATGATTTTTAGGTAGTAACACACATGAAATTAAAAATAATAACATTTTAGCAGTTAAAAATCAAAATAAGTCAAAACATTGGTCATGTCAACAAGACATTGTTCTTGTCAAAATGACATGCGCACACAAATCAGCTGATTCCAAGCACGTCAAGGTCCTTTGAGTCACGTGTCTGCTCGCGTCCTATAGCGTTGACAAATAAGATTAAGGATAGATTAGGTTCATATACCTATTTATAATGAAGTTAGCTATTGCCAAATAATCTGGTTCATTCACAAGTATTAGTGTGTATTGATTGTTACAAATGTCTTTATGATAACAATCTTTATATGCGTAACGACCTTTATGACTGAGTTTCTCTGAATAGGCCACTTAGTTTGGCAATTCTATGAAATAGGATTATTTTTAATTTCCTCTAACAGTAATTTCGACTGGAGGGTTGCTTACACCTGAGACGAACGAACTAGAATTTGCGGTAATAATTTTTTTAAATACATGCCTGAATCCTGTGGCTAAAGTCATTTTAAATGCCTCTTGGTATGGAGTATAATTCTAATCTTCTGTAACGGAATACATACAGGTCAGTTTTCTTTTAAATCAAATATAGGGAAATGTTTTCAAAAGAAACCACATTTATTAAATAATCTAAACGTCAACTTACATTCGCTAGTCATACTATACGAAGTAAGACCCCCAGCATTTTAGTTCCACCCCCCTCTTGTCACAATATGAAGTCACGATTACGATAATAATACAATTCGAAAATTCTTGGATCTTTTTGACCAAAACTCATACAGAGTGTCTACATATACAGTAAAATATTTTTCGAGTCAGTTCCGTTACCTATTTTATCGTCAGACCTCGAATGTATTTTCAATCAAGTCGCCTCCACCAATTTTATTTGTAACATTGGGTAATGTTATAAAATATAAAGACACGCAATTCAACTTAGGCGAGACGTAAAGATATGAGTTTTAGTAAACTCAGCATTATCGCTTAGGAATTCTCTCGCCGAAGTCTGCAGCTTTAGTACGCATCTATGCGGCTCCCAAGCGAGATTGCACTCGCTTGTGCTAAGATCAAGTAAACAGTTATTCGTACAAACTTAATAAGTGGGCTACAGTTTGACGCTGTACGAATATATCAAAATTATACGCTAAACAACATTGTCCGTTGTCATAATTGCTTATTAGTTATTACAAATGTTTAACCAAATTGTAAATGTAATTGTATTCAACATGTTTAGTTATTTTAATATATTTATCCTTAAATTACATGGTGTTGGTATTAATTGAAATGAACCCTATATAACAGTGAAAACTAGTGGAGTCCAATGTAGTAACTAAGAGGGTTTCATTCAACAAACATAGCAGTTAGTGATGTCAACTGGCACGAATAGAAAGTAGCTTAATTCCAACGTAAAATCGCTCTCAAATGGCTACCTTTCCTGCATATACGTGATAAGGGGTGTGTAAACATCTGCCTGTTTACATACCCCCGGAAAAAGGGATTCGAATCATTTGGAACTTTAGATTAACGGTTATACACCGATTGACATACACGTTATATATAGACAAAGGGCTATTTGTATCGTCTGTAATAAGACAAGGGTAAGCGCAATAACAGATAAATAACCTTTTTATAAACTCTTCTAAATTATAGTTTCGATAATCATATTTTAACTCTGTTTATCTGTTTAAGTTATAAATGTCAAAATTCAGTTTAGAAATTCTTTTCGTATTATGATAGTCACGACATTTATTTGTTGATCTTAAGTCTGGAAATTATTGTATATACGTGCGTGACTTTAGAATGACCTCACCTATGCACCCCATACCCCTAAGATAATCCTATCCTGGAGATAGCGTTTTTGTTTTAAGTCAGTCGGTATTAGTTAGCCATGGGATAAACATGGGGGAGATGAATTTAGATACTCGAGAGAGTAACATGTAATAGTCGGTTTAGAGACTCGTGAGAGTTAACATGTAAGAGTTTTAGTTTGGGACGACGCTCGCCCGCTGTGTTACAGAATGTAACAGTTTTGTTAGTTATGTTAGGCTTAGTGTTAATTAATAATCATGTAAATAAAAGTATTAGTTTTTAAATCAACAAGTTGTGTTCATGTCCGTAGTGTTCATCAGTGTAAAGTGTAAAAAGTGAAGTGTCTGTGTGTTCTTCCTTCTCACAAGCCGTGGACGCCAGCCATCAAAGCGTCCACCAGTCAGTAAGTGTATCATCGTTGGGAATCATCATCCTTAGTATCATCATTTGCAGTCAGCTTCAGAGACCCCCCTCGTGTTACACGTCATCGATGTTATATTCGGAAGTTCATAAGTTACAGATGGCAGAAACTGTAAAAATACTGGTTGTCAACAGAAATTGTGCGATTTGTCGCAAACGGTTAGTAGCCCGCCGAGAGGTATTGACAGTCGGTAGAAAACGGTGATGATAATAGTTATTTACATTATACGTGCGGTAGGTGTTATTTTACAACGCGAGGTTTTATATTGAAGCACGACGCGCAGCGGAGTGCTGCAATAAAACCGAGAGTTGTACAAATACCTAACGCACACATTATGTATTAAATTTTTTGGCCGAGATATCTACTAAAATATGTATTTTCTATAAATTTTGCACGTTAACCTTAAATCATTGTTGTCATCAAGCGAGCTGCTATCAAAATAATTTATTGTAGGCTCAGCATCAAGGCGCTTTGAAAACCAACGAAACGTCAAAATAATCAAAAAATTGTATTTCTTGTTATATTTGTAATCATATCTATCAAAGAGAAAAATGTCAGACAGTGACGAATCTATAACATCTACTCCGCCAGAGTTACGTGAACAAGCAAAAAATGTTTTATCGGAATTACTCCCTGAAAAATCAAATGCCCGTTACAAGAGATATTATCAAGTTTTCATACGGTGATGTGACGAAAAAAAGTCAACAATTGAGAGGTTGGGTTGGGAGAAGACCAAGAATTTGCACTTTGATTATTTTATTTATTAGGGATGTCTATTGTCTATGCTGCTATGCTGGAAGGAAATTAAGGTTAGGTAGATTAGTTCCTACATACGTAGTTCCTACAGACTACATGAATGATTCTAATGTTACCTACCCTTTTCGACATTCTTCATTAAAATTAATTTCAAACATTTGAAATAAAATCAATAATTCTCATCAATCATTCCACTTATTTTATCATTTGACAATTTTGACATATTGACATTGCCGACTGAGACTTATGCCAAAAGATGGCGCTGGCGGATTAAATTAAAAGAAATTCAGTTTTATTTATTTATTTATTTACTATTATTGTACGAAAATTGCGGTAGCTAGCGTTTTTGTAGGCACTCTTTATTATTACAAAGTAGATTTCTTTATTAGTGGCCTATTAAAACTTAAAAATATGGGTGTGTATTACTTTATTCGGTGCGGTAAAGTCATGGCATGTGTAAAATCGCAACTACCATGGACGCCAACGATGTGTGATTGTTATGTTTACACTTTAGGAGGCCAAAAAAAGTATGTATTAGCTTAACGGGAAACACCGTACACGAAATGTAGATTCAATCCCTACCTTGTTACATCTTTTATACTAAAATATAAAATAATGTATATTTAAGTGAGTTAATCTCACGGGTACAAACTTTTTATTTAGATTGTTTCTCCATAAAACGATTATCCCTTCTGTAATCCACTAATTAAGTATTCCCTCTAAACTTGCTACAAAAATCTTAAAATTCTAATACACGTGGTGTTTTTCCTCGTGTTAGCGTGGGAGTTTTTTTTAGTGAGCTGAGTCTGAGTATGCAAATAGAGCATCCGCTGTACATAACCTAGCAGCTAAAGGATTTAAAATCTCTACTGTGTTCGCACAAGGTATTTAATTAGCCTAAACGCGCTGCAGCAATCTGCCTGCCCTGTTTGACACCAGCGCCATCCCAGGGGCTCTCAAACTTTCTAAACTGGCCTTTATGGCCCTAAAGATAACGGGAGATGGGAGATGAAGACAGCTTAATACAAAACAGTGCAGCTTAAAGTTTCGTTGTGAAAGGGTATGGTTTAATTTTGCATCCACTATTAAACAGAATGTTGTAATGGAATCAGATTACTTACTGGATACGATCAATAATTGACTTGTAACATAGGTCGACGAATCAAAAATGAGACAGCCACTGTTGCAATTTGATATTTATGTAGCTCATCAATACTAATAACACTGTTGGATACACGTTGATACTTTTATTCGTCACATTAGTAGATATAGGGTTGGATTACTAATTTTTTTATTTTATTTTATTTGGGTAGCCAAGGGATATTATATCCAATAATAGGTTTCCACACTAATACACGAACAATTTACAATATTATTACAATAACGTAATCAATATAGTATTAGCTATTAACATACCTAGGAATGTTATGCATATCATAACTGCCGCAGACGTAAAATCTAAGGCTTGTAATGATTAATAACATCCGTGGTTTGTTCAATAGTTTATCGGTTTCAGAAAATTAAGACATTATTGATAAAAATCATTTTTTGAAATTCTCTCATTAATGCTACTTTCAGATTGCTATGGTTAACAGAACAATTATTTTGACATATGTCAATATGACAAATATTCAAATTATGTGTTTTATTCCTCATGTTTATTACTTTAGAATAAAGTAGACCGTATTTAGAATGATAGGCTAACGTTAGCTGTATGTATTAATGAAGAGCATTATATTTTCATTTTATTTTATTTTCATTTTGTAGACCGTTGTTGACAAGTCAGTATGGTAATAATTTGGTAATAATATTACCATACAGATACAGTTATTACTTAGTTACCAGCCTATTTTTGTACATGTAAACAATGGAATAATATCCTGAAACTGATAAAAATATAAACATAAATATGAACATGCCTTTATTAACGTTAATTACATTTATACTAGTGGTACTTAAATAATATATTTTTGTTCAAAATATATCACTGTGGTTTAAAGCGGATTTAAATTGTGCTATTGATAATGAAAAGATATCTAAATCTTGACATTTCTTATTGTATGTATCCATAATTCGGTTTAGAGTTGAATTTTTGTAATTATTTGAATTATACTTCCCAATATAAAATAAATTTTTGTTTCTTGTGTTAGATTGTGAAACATGAAAATTCAAATAACATACTTCCGATATTAACCTTCATTTTAAAAAATCTGATGTGACCAGCACATTACCTTCCGTCAGTTCTATGTATTTTGTATAAATGTCATACAGAAAGTTCTTTGCAAAAGATTATATTTCTTTTACATTACCTAAAGGCAGTTGTATGTATTTTATACAAATTCCATACAGAAAGTTTCTAGCAAAAGATCCTACCTATATTTTCAGTAAAATTATAACACAAGCATACTGCCAACTGCACTTAACACTGACACCTTTCAATCAGAATTTTCTTAACATAGCAGCTGTTTCCAGAGTTATAGCATAGCTAGCTAATATATGATATTTAATTTCGTTATAATTTTTTTAACTCTATATCCATTTAATATGAAGTATAAAATGCATTTAAATCGTATAGAGAATAAAATATTCTTTAATATTTATAATAATATTAAATGTGGAAAAATGATATTTAACATTGTTTTTTCAAGAAAAACTGTTAAAATCTTCAAATGAGGGTACTTCCGGTTGATCAATTATAACCAAAATCTAATCAGCTCTACATAGGGATGTAACGATGAGGAATACGAAAGAATTATAATTTTTGGTATTGTAGTATTAGAGTTATCGCAATAGAAAATTTTGTTACACACAGACACACACACACATCGTAAAAATAGTAAAATAGTATTCTAGGGACCCTAAAACGTGCTTATTCATCAAAAACTAACCACCGAATTTTTTGACCAAAGACAATACCTCCCTTACCTAAAGATGACGGAAGGTAAAAATTATATAGACTATAAATTGAGAAGTACATATCTAAATATTTGATAGAAATGTTATAATATATTAATATAACATCATTCTATTCATTTTTATAAATATCATTTTCATTTGACCTGAAGTTATCCACGTATCACTCAGCTGCTGGTCATTAGTCATTCGTTTTTACTTTTTCGTCTGATTAACAATTGTCTACGTTGCTCATTGTGTATTCTTAGGTGATGGAAGGTAAAAACAGATTTCCAAACCTCTTGGTTCAAGAGACACATGTACCTATTAATTTATAGAATCGGTGTCCCTGTTTTTTGAATCACTACCGTATTTGGGAGCATAATGTGGCTTCAGAATTTTATTATTAAATTCGGAACTAAAAATAGCATCCATATAAAGTACCTTCAGTACACATATTTGTCATTTTTAAACAAACATGAATGCCCTATAAAAAGGTCAAAGTTTAATTAAACCTTTTCAGTTTGCAGTGTTTAAAAATTGAAGTCTTGCAAAAAATAATATTTCAAAATTGTTTGGCAGCGTAATATTGCAATTTTTAAACAATTCATCTGGAATGTAACATACAAATATTACTATAATATAAACACATTTTTTTAAATTTAAAATAATACATAATAGATTATTACATGCAAGAATTTTTGAAATACGATACCATGTTTTCAACATTTTTAGAACTCTTCCATTACTCCGGCTTGCTAAACAATTTACGACGTCTAAACTTAATGTGTTTTAATTAATAATTAACATAGTCGCATTAATGTTTGCTGCTAGAATCTTATGGGAGTCGTATATAAAATTTTGCTTCTTATAGGCACCTACAGCAGCGTCTTGCCTTTATGGCTGATTGCTGGTTTTACGAAACAATTTCGTTATTGAGCCATCAGCTGCCAAATTGCTTTGTAATACGATTATGAAGAAGATTTTACATATACATTTTACTCGAAACTTTTGAGGAGAAAAGAGCCTATAATCCTTATTATGTTTAAGTACAAAGACATAATGACAGATCATAATATATTTATTCAACCTCATGATCCGATCTTCAATAATTTTCCGAGATATAAGGCATTGAAAAGGCTTGATTTACATTAGCGGTACAATGACGGTACAATAACGGTACGACACTTCTTGGTCCAATGTATTTTAATGGAAGCATTTACATCTACGTTCTCAGTACGATACGATGACGGTACGATGACGGCCAAGTGATATTTACTGATTTACATTAGCGATACGACCAGGATATAGTATAAACTATTATTCACAAAAGATGACTATTCAAGGTCATCTGTGAGCCGTGTGATATAATATTGCTTACAGATAACTTCATTGCATTTAATTTGCATAGGCGTGCAACATGAAATATTTATGGAAACATTTTAACTGAAAAAATAAGAGTAATTCATTTGAAAATTATTTTTCTTTCTAAATAATGCCTTTCTGAAAGATTTATGTTCTTCACTTAAGTTTTTACAAAAACATAGACTTAACTTATAAACCAAGGAGTAATAATTTGATTTAAACGTCAACACCACTGGGTAAATATTAGCACAGAGGGCAGTGTAGTAGATAATTAGGTATCTGTAATTCTACGACATATGTCATTATTATTTATAATGTGTTAGAAAGTATTGCCACTATTTACGTATATCTGTCACACCACATAAATTAAATAGACATAGGTCAAATAATCTTTCTCTTTCTAATACAAAATGTTGCTAAGCTACTGCTATAAAGTTATGTGTATTCTTTCTTCGAACAAATGACCTTGAATAGTCATCTTTCGTGAATAATAGTGTAGTTTTGTTTCTATTGAAAAAATATTGTATATCATAGTAACAGCGTAGTATTTCCATGCAAGGGAGAGTGGTAGGTTGCGTTTGAAGAGTACGTGCACTTCAAGTTGACGTTCATGCCAAAATAAGCAGAGTGAAAGTAAACATATGCTAGTAACTGATTGAAATTTTACATGTTTTTGTCTTTTTCATATTATCTTTTAGTTAAACCAAAATGTAGTCAAAATGAGCTAGAAATGAGAAATGATTACGCATATACATTTATTGAACAAAAGTTCTCTGCTTATAAAAAAAAACGTGAAATATATAGTACAGATTATTACAGAAAGTACATAAAAAGTAGTATCGTTTTGCATTTTTTTTATTTTATTCATTTCTTCTTCTGCTTTGACAAGAGTAAGGACAGTTATAGCCAAGTCGGTATTTGAGAATTTTTGAAACATTGCACGACATTTTCTATTTTTGATAGAAACATGACATATGCACCACAAATACATAAAAGACAAAACTATATTGTCATGGTATTTTATTATGTTCGTACAGTCGTGGTACCGTGTAATGTAAATGCCTCGTATAATTGACATACCATCACTGTACCGTTATTGTACCGTCATCGTACCGTCATTGTACAGCTAATGTAAATCAAGCCTTGCGGGGTTTACCTCTGCTATCTCGAAAACTACCTGCACCTTTTAGTTTCGACTTCGGTTAAATGAGACTTTTTGTTTACCTTTGATAGGACACTTTAGATGTGCTTTTATTTAAAAAAAATCAAATAATTTTATTGAGTAAAATGGGGCGACCTTGATCCTTTACCAATGTTTATTTTGGCTATTCAGAATAAAACAAGACGACGAATATTCTGACCTAAAAGAAATAGAAGCTGGACTACCTCAAGGCAGTGTCCTTGGATTCATCCTATACCTACTTTATACATATGATCTATTCCAACTAGAAAACGTTACCACTGCTACGTTTTCTGACGACACAACAATCTTAGCAGTGGATACAGAAATAGAAAACGCATCAAAAAAACTACAAGAAGCAAGCAACCAAGTCAACAATTGGACAAAAAAAAAATGGAGAACTAAATTTAACGAAACGAAATCCATAAATATAAATTTTACAAACAAAAGAATAAGAGAGCAACCGCCAATCAAAATTAACGATACGGACGTCGTTAGATGCTCAATTACGTTGGAAAGAACACGTGAAGAAAAATCTAATGTGGCCAATACAATACCTCCCGCCATTTACCGCCCGAGTCACAAAAAAGATTAAGCTAATCCTTATTTTTGGATTAGAGAATTTTACTCTAATTTTGACAGTATATAAACAGGATACAAACATTCCAGAACAAAGTGTTACGCAACATAGTGAATGCCCCGTGGTACATACGTAATAATGACCGTGACCTAGGGTAAGGGTAAGGGACGTTAAAAGCGAAATAAAAAGGCTTGCTTAGCCATACCAATCCATAAGCCAGCCAACTAGTGCACAATGAAGGACTTACTAGAAGATTTTTAATTCTGAATTCAAATTTTGATGAATAAAAAATATTTACATGGTATTAGTTATATTAGATACTGTCAGTTAAGTATTAGTTTTGATTTGCACGAATACTTCGAAAACCACACGATTACACCCGTCAACATGACGTCATCAATTCCTTCCCACCCCTGGAAATTTGAACCATATGCTTACGATTGATGACGTTGGGATCAAGTCGAGGAAACGGATTTTATTTATTTGATTGTGTATGCAATTTTTTTAGAGTCAACTATATTGTAAGCATCTAATGGGAATTTAAACCAATTAATTTGAAATAATATCGTCCTTACTAAATTAATTATCCTGATGCAAATGACAAGTAGATTTGTATTGGAAATAAACAGAAGGTTGTCATAGGTTTGGGATTTATAAATTACGTGCATTAAACAATGAATTTAAACTAATTAGGTCACATTAAAGCCTAATTGAATGTAAAATAGCCACCACACGAATTTTTAAATCCACGCTAAATTTATTTTGTCCTGGGTCAGGCATATTAAACAATTAATAACAGTAAAATGATAACCATATTTCGTTAGTTATTAAAATATTATTAATTCATTTATTTCCTGTCATTTCATATGAATGAATTCACCCAGCAAATTGGAATTATTGTTCAAACTGCATAAGTTTCACTTTCTGTATTACATGCATTAATCAGTAGGCATTCAATTACATTTCGCTAGCAGTATTTATTTACTAATAACTATCAATATTCCCAGGCATACTGTTAGCTGTTTTAATAAGTAAACACGGCTGATCGTGAATAGTACAGAAAGGTAAATTTTGAATGCGGTCATGCACGATTTTTCATTATTAACTTTAATCGATAGAGTAATGAAAAATAATAGACACGTATTTTTATTTTTCCTCAAATCGATCTTTAATACTGAAAAAATTGTAATTAAAAATGACATTGTTCAAAACGCAGCTGATTTTCTCCGCCTCGACCCTTGCCCAGTGAAGTCAGCGTGTCATCCACGCGGCCATTTTGATTGTCGGATTAGGTTAAACGTCAAAATGAAATTTAAAGATAACTTGAAATTTATGAAAGTAAACATGTCGGTGAAACGCTTTTTTGTGCCATCGTACCAAAATACTAGCGAAAATAGTGAGAAAATATTTTTAATAGTACCGCGTGATACAAAAAAAACTCGAAAAAGAGTTACTGTTTGTATTGAAAAATACAGATTTGATCCGCAACAAAGCAACAGTAATTAAATTCTAAGAATATACAACGAACAACGTAGACAATTGTTAATCAGACGAAAAAGTAAAAACGAATGACTAATGACCAGCAGCTGAGTAATACGTGGATAACTTCAGGTCAAATGAAAATTATATTTATAAAAATGAATAGAATGATGTTATATTAATATATTATAGCATTTCTATCAGATATGTACTTCTCAATTTATAGTCTATATAATTTTTACCTTCCGTCACCTTTAGATAAGGAAGGTATTGTCTTTGGTCAAAAAATTCGGTGGTGAGTTTTTGATGAATAAGCACGTTTTAGGGTCCCTTGAATACGATTTTACTATTTTTACGATGATGTCTGTATGTGTGTGTGTGTGTGTGTGTGTGTGTGTGTGTGTGTGTGTGTGTGTGTTTGTGTGTGTGTGTGTGTGTGTGTGTGTGTGTATGTGTTTGTATGTGTTTGTATGTGTGTGTATGTGTGTATGTGTGTATGTGTATGTGTGTGTGTATGTGTGTGTATGTGTGTGTGTATGTGTGTGTGTGTGTGTGTGTGTGTGTGTGTGTGTGTGTGTGTGTCTGTGTGTGACAAAATTTTCTAATGCGATAACTCTAATACTACAATTCCAAAAATTATAATCCTTTCTTATACTTCTTCGTTACATCCATGTGAAGAGTTGATTAGATTTTGGTTAAAATTGGTTAACCGGAAGTACCTGATTTTGAAGATTTTAACAGTTTCTCTTGAAAAACAATGTTAAATATCATTTTTTCTATACGATTTGAATGCATTTTATACATTATATTAAATGGATATAGAGTTAAAAAAATTATAAAGAAATTAAATATCATATATTAGCCTGCTATATGCTATAACTCTGGAAACAGCTGCTATATTAAGAAAATTCTGATTGAAAGGTGTCAATGTCAAGTGCAGTTGACAGTATGTTTGTATTATAATTTTACTGGAAATATGGGATCTTTTGCTAGAATTTGTATAAAATACATACAACTGCCTTAAGGTAATGTACAAGAAATAGAATCTTTTGCAAGGAATTTTTGGCATTTATACAAAATACATAGAATTGACGGAAGGTAATGTGCTGGCCACATCAGATTTTTTCTTTTAGAAATTCTGTGTCGATATAATAAGGCGGTATGAAATGAGTTTGAACTTGCAGTATGCAACGCTGACGTCACAACACGGCTGTTTTTTTGCAACTTTTAAAAATGTCATACTTTAAAACGATTTTATACAACAAAGAATATAAATAAATAATAATTTATTCATACAGATCGATAAATTAGACTATCCTTGTTTGATTTAAACAAAAAACGAACGTTTCAGGATATTAAGCCTTTGTTTATTTACAACAGGGTATTTAAAATGGGATTTTAGTTTTACGTAATTTTCTGGTCTCCTATTCATTTTACGGCAGTGCAAAGTTGTTCAGAAAGAAAAGCACATAAGTAATTTGAATATTTGCCATATTATATTTCAAAATAACTGTTGTTTTTAACATAAAATCTGTAAGTAGCATTAATGAGAGAATTTAAAAAAATATAAACCGATAAACTATTGAATAAACCAAGGATGTTAGGTATCATAACAGGCCTGAGATATGTCTAACAATCCTATAGGTATTTTAATAGATATTGGGCTCTATTCTGTAACTCGGTGGTTAATTTTTAACCACTGGTTAAAATTTTTATCCAATAGATTTGATTTGACAATTAAAAACCCCTCTTTTTGTTATATGTCAACATACTTGATTGATAAAAAAAATTAACCAATGGTTAAAAATTAACCACTGAGTTACAGAATAAGCCCATAAATTACCTCCAGCTTCTAAAGAGTTATCTGACTGGCCCTTAAAGCATTTGTAGAGAGTGTTCCACAGGTGTCACATGTAATACGCATTTGAAAATTATATCAAGTCGGATTTGATCCTGGGACGTCAGAATCATTCTATAAATTAAAATATATCATTCAGCTAGTTTTGGTAATTATTCGTCAAATTATCTCCCGTACATCAATACCAAAAATATTCGGACAATGATGAAATTATTGCCGATCGAGTTAATTGACAAATTATCTTTCCGTATGAGAGTGAACCCGCGTTTCGACAGCGTATTAAAATGCTCATTAATCTAAATCCAGGCATTAGTTGTGTGTTACGGCTTCTAATTGTATTCCACTGGAGCAATTGCGATTGTACAGTACACAGACTGCGGCAGAATGTTGAGATATAAATTATCGTTAATAGTGACAATTTGCGCTCAACTGTTTGTGCGCTAGATATTTGTTGGTTTGTCTCCGGAATCTGATTATCTTTGATTATGATTAGTTATGCGTGCCTAATTCCGAACGCATGACCGCATTACAGATATGTTATGCGTTACATGAGGTATTCCCAATATTTTACAGATGTTTACATTTAGTAGGATACTTAGCTGAGTTTATGAAAGGTGTAATGTAGATAGAAAAAGTATTGAAATATAATGAACAAGTTTTCTCAAATATGCAAAAAGTAAACATGATTAAATTTAACAGATAGATTTGTTGGTTACAAGTTCTCAACTACCTCGTAGCTCTTATAGTTCTCGAGTTAGCAATTGTGTACCACAGAAATTTGAAAATACATATATTGAATATTTAAAATATGGGGAAGTATTTTTTATTAGGTCCTACAAAGTCGCTCTATTTATTTTCGAAACTATATATGTCAAGGCAACAGCAAAAAAAGGAGAGCAACACCAATTAGAAAAACTGGCCAAGGAGCAAAAACTGCATTTGGGAAAAGGAGAGAACAATGACATATTCAGTTGTCGTTTATAAGAGATAAAGGGTGTGTACACTCTATATCTCCCAGTTGATTTCCACGTCATCAATTTCTGATGCAAGAATTACAAAACTTTTATCTAGCATCTTTGTCATACACACATGGCATATATGAGACTTTTTTTTCGCTGTCTCATTATCGTCGGTTTTTCAGGGGGGTAAAAGCTATCACCGTCTAACCAACGGCAAAAAATGAAATAGAAACTGTATTGTAACCGTGGTAACGAGTGTCATTTTCAAATATTTTAATTATTTTAATATTCATGTCATTCTGTCATTCATGTGATTAAAGTAATTTTAGCGTCGATAATAATATGTGCTTCGTTGTGTGTTGGTCATTTTGTTAATTCTTAGGATTATACATATTGTGCATTTTGTTATTGCAAAGACGGTGTTTCTAAGATTTACGACAATTATTGCAACATATTGCTTTTGGACAATAAAAAGAAGTATATTTTATCAATTATACTTACATCGTATTTAGTCAATTGGTTTATTATTTCTAAATAACTATTTATACTTCCAATTTTGATGAATAACGAAATTGACAATAAAGATCATACTGTCAGTTTTTACTAGTTTTGACATGACATCATAATTATTCAATTGCGAAATATGTGTCACTTCGAATTTTGATGAATAATAATATTCTCACAGTAGATATATTAGCAAACAACAAAATTATTGCAAATAAAATATTGAAAATGTCAAACATGACAAAGTTCTGTCTAGAACTAGAACTAGAAAATTAAATTCCTATAATAAAACCATGGTAACAATATGACGTCATCAATTTCCTCCCTCCCCTGGCGATTTGAACCATATGTTTACAATTGATGACGTGGGGATCAAGTGGAAACGGACTTTATGTGCCTTTTTGAATATTTAATTGTGCGTATGTATCCTGTGTAACAATAGACCTTTTCAATTTAAAGAGATAGAAGATATGCGCAATGGGGATCTGCGCATAGTAAGATCAAATGAGATCTATGGTGTTTATTAAAAAAAAAAAAAATAGACGTAAAATGTGAGAAAAGTCTCAGGCAACTTTAAAAAACTTATTGAAAGAAGTTACCAAAGCTTTTATTGAAGCTAAAATGTCTAACGATGCAAATTTTTACCGAGAATACAGGTATTTCAATGACTGCAATATTTTTAACGTTTTGTTTGACAACCCAACTAGCAGTTGTTGGCGCCATTTTCGCAATTTTACTTACTATTTGTAGCGATAGAAAGATATAGCCGTTAAATTGAAAATGTCTATTCATAAGATACTACTGTAAGGGCCAGTTGCATAAAACGTTGTTAGCTGATCATGTGTTTAACTGCACATTGTAACCATGGATACGTATCAAAAATACATTGGAAAATAAGCCATGTCAAAGTTAACAACATGATTAAAGTTAACAATAGGTTTGTTCGTTTCGCTACTCTGCGTCTACGGTTTACTGCCGTTCCCAAATACTTTGTACGGACGTGGCAGTAAACCGTAGACGCAAAGTAGCGAAACAAACAGACCTAATGTTTTATGCAACTGGGCATAAGTGTGATAATGTCTATGTTATTTTGTACAAAACACGTCATCCACATCACAATCGAGAAATTTCCCACATTTACACAATGCCAATGTTTAAAATTGTGGGGAGAAATATAGAGAAAACCCAAAAGAGAATAGGCGACGAATTTACAACCTAATTAAGTATCTACTTAAAAAATTCCTGAATCAATTGCTTTTGCAAGTGCAAGAATCTCTTTGTGATTGTATCAAAGCGGGCGAAATCAGTCCCACAAACACATTGTTGCCTAATGTAAATGATTACAGTGTTGTAGTTCGCAAACTAGCACCGTTGGCGTGAAATTTACATCGTTAAAGAGCTGGCAACAGCGACGCTTGGCAGATAGCATTTCGAATTCAGAATTTCGCGCCTCGTAAATATCCACCAACAACTTTACGTGCGCCTTTATATATGTAAATGCAGTGGCGTAGACGGAACGCTTTAAACGCGGGGGTGGGCGCACCACTACGTCACTCTGATGAAATGGAAATGGGGAAAGAGTAATCAGGGAGAATTTATACATCCCAAATTTTACAGCGAGGAAATGAGTTTATGTATATCAAAAAGAAATTTACAATATTTGAAAATATCTTATTTGAATTCCGTAACCTTCAAGAAATGTAAGTGTTTTAAGTCTTAAAAAATATTATAAATAAGAATCACGGAAATTACATTCCTTAATGACGTTTCACATTTTAAAAGAAAAATCTATTATAAACTGTCAATCATAATGGCCACCTAAAATATATATTTGGTTAGGTTGCATCACCAGATAACCAGGTTAATTCCGGTTTTGTAGATACGTGTATTAAACTTGTCATGCACAAGGGTTATTCGCATAGTTATAATAGCTACCCTTTTCTAGTGTTTAATAAATAATTTTAGCATTTATACAAAATTGATGATTTTCTATTTATTTTATTTTTAATATGTGATATAGTATGACTAGCGAATGCAATTTGACGTTTAGTTTATTTAATAGATATGGTTTCGTCTGCAAACATTTCCCTGTATTTGATTTAAAAGGAAACTGACCCTTATGTATTCCGTTACAGTAGATTAGAATTGTACTCAATACTAGGTGGCATTTAAAATGACCTTAGCAACAGGATTCAGGGGTGTATTTAAAAAATTTAATACCGCAAATTCTAGTTCGTTCGTCTCAGGTGTAAGCAATCCTCGAGTCGAAATTACTGTTAGAGGAAATTAAAAACAATCCTATTTCATAGAATTGCCAAACTAAATAGCTAAAAGATTAAAATATTTTGTTATAATCAACATAAACGAAAAATGTTTAAAATATTTTAAACGCACTCCTGTTTTGATATTCAGTTACCCTAGTCGGCTATCTATTTTCAGCCAGACATAGTAATGTATTTCTATGCTTTCTTAGTCCAGTATTTAAATGGGTTCATGCAAAAATTTTATACCTGAATTTTCGAACAATTCTATTCTTCTTTTGCTTTTTGAACTATTTAGTTTTGCAATTCTATGAAATAGGATTATTTTTAATTTCCTCTAGTAATTCCGACTCGAGGGTTCCATACACCTGAGACGAATGAACTAGAATTTGCGGTATTATAATTTTTAAATACATCCCTGAATGCTGTTGCTAAGGTCATTTTAAATGCCTCCTGGTTTTGAGTATAATTCTAATCTTCTGTAATGGAATACATATGGGTCAGTTTCCTTTCAAATCAAATATAGGGAAATGTTTTCAAAAGAAACCACATTTATTAAATATTCTAAACGTCAACTTTCATTCGCTAGTCATACTATACCAAAGTTAATAACAAAAGTGTGTCAGTTGAGGTGCACCTACAAATCGAAAATTTGACAATGAAATGTTTACTAATTCATATGACATTTAATTTCGATGCAATATTGTAATTTTAAAGAACGCTTAAATTTTTTTATTACGTTGGTGCAACCGGCAGTAAATAGGTAAATATTGTTGTACAAAGTAAATAAAAGAAGTACCTAATCAAGAGGCGGTACTACAATTTTCTGAAAATTCCATTAGATATTTCAAGTACACATTATTAATTTTGCAGTAGGTAAATATGTGTCTATAGGTTGAGTTCTGTTTAAAAACTGGAACTAATAAAATATGTTTATATTTTCTAATAGCGTTAACATCGTAAAGTAATAGTACATAATAGGGTTCTTGCAAGAAATTTATATGACTTCTCAGTACTAAATATTAAAAGATATTGTTCTTTAAAGAGCCTCAAATTTGAAAATATCACGAAATACCATTAGATATTTTACAATTAATTATTGAAATTTGTGTAATATTTTGAAAACGTCACGTGAACTGAAACAGAATGTGACGTCAGAGCACATACAATTTAACATGTGACAAACTATCGCCTACTTTTATTTATATAAATAACATAAACTATTTTCCTATTGGCTAAGAATGAGGTACTGTGTGTGCTCCAACGTCACAGGAGTGTGGGAGGGGGGTTGTTTTTCATTACTATTTCTGGCGCCAATTTTTATTTATTTATCTTGAAAATAACAATAAAGTATTACCATTTTTTATACTACTACGAAAAATATTGCAAAATACTATTTAAAAATTCTGGTGTGGCCAACACAATACCTCCCGCCTTTTACAGCTTCAGTCAGAAAAAAGATCAAGTTAATCCTTATTTTTGGATTAGCGAATTTTACTCTAATTTTGACAGTTCATTTCTTAAAACATAGTCTAATCTAATCCAAGTAACTACCTCTTTTTAAACTCCTCAACACTATTAAATTCCAATTACAGAGTGGGTTCACATTCACACACATTCATGCCTTAGTTAGATTCGAACCCAGAGCCCCTATGGCACTCATGAGGCGTTACTCTAATCATTGAGGCACCGGAGCTATAATAAAATGAAGATTATATTTTAATTACCGGGATAGAATAGAATTCACTAATCCAAAAAATGAGGAGTATCATAAACATTTTTGTGAATCGTTAATTTTTATTAATGTAAATACATATCTGCATATTTACTTATGCTGGAAACTGTATTGAATTCCTTTTCTATTGTTCTATTTTCTTTTTTCTTTTTAAAACGTTACTAATATTTGTGGAGTACGATGATCGACTGGTAGCAGAATGGAAAATTGGGAAATGATCGGACACGCAGTCTAATGTAAATAATTTATTTCCTGGCCTACGTTTCGACTGTTACTACAGTCTTCCTCAGGGCTATAATCATTGACCATTTCTAGCCCTGAGGAAGACTGTAGTAACAGTCGAAACGTAGGCCAGGAAATAAATTATTTACATTAGACTGCGTGTCCGATCATTTCCCAATTTTCCGTTACTAATATTATTTTGAAATGATTAGTTCTTTGATAGTGACATTTACTTGTCAGTTACATACATTTGAATAACTGCGTTTTGCTTGTTTAAAGCATAGGCTCTAAGATTTAAATTACAGATAATTTTATAAATTTATCAATAAAATATATAGAAAAAGTATTAATGCAAATCTATAGAAAATTTAATAATCTTTAATTTTTATAAAAACATTAATTCCGAAAAAATAACATTTAAAGGTATTTTTCGAAGAAAAACTATTTTGAGCTTCTAGTAAAGTGCCATTTCCGGTTATCTGATTTTCACCAAAATCTAATGGACTCGTTCCATTATAGAAAAAGTTCGAGATACAAGGTTTCAAAATTTTTTCAATGATAGTATTCGAGTTGAGTGGAGGATCCACACATACACACAGACATCATCGTGAAAATGTTAAAATTGTATTCTAGGGACCTTAAAACGTGGTCATTTACCAAAATCTCGATATGCGATTTTTAGCACGATCCCTATACCTCCCTTACCAAGGATAGCCGCAGGTAAAAATGTGATATCGGCTCATTATGGGAATAATATGAAAAATTTATGTTTATCACGAAGTTTTAGAATTTATCTTAAATCCTAAGTTGTTAATTGGAAATTAGTAAAACTGTTAGTGAATTGTGAAATATTTGGAAATTGCTAATTTAAATTAAAAGATACCTATACAAATCCTATTACCTCTTAATTCTACATTCCTCTAAGATGATTCTAAGTTCTTTAACGATTGAAAAATAGATTACATCCATGTCTGTCTATAAAGCAATTATTTCATTAGTAGAGATAGCCCGTTGTGATTTGTAACTAACTGGTGATTTTCCGCACTTTTGAAAAGTCAGCAAGTATGAGATTCTTGTGTGTATGAAACAAAGCATCGCTGGGTGCAGTTCAAAGCTGCAAAATTGAATTCCGCGGTGCACAAAGCAGAGATCAAGTGCAGTGACCTAATGAGCGAAATAAAACAAGTGTTTCCAAAGCTTACAGCAGAGCAGCTTTTTCCAAAACATTAACCACTAACTCCTATATTGCTTACTTCGCTTTTAAAAGATTTACTAAGCTATAAAATCCAGATACAACCGCCGACGATGTTCTTTGCCCGAAGGATTAATTATTGATATTCTCATCAGGAACCAAACACATAGAACATAGTTTTAAATATAGCTGTTTCAATCTTTAAAATATTTACTCAATAAAATGAAATAACATTTAAGACCGTCGCGCACTTGAACGAGGCGCAGCGCGGCGAAGCGAAGAGCGGCGAAGAGTAATTTTTAGAAACAACGCGCACGCGTTTGCTTCAAAAGATGGACAGCTCGGAGGAAACGCAACAACGCAGGCACTATCTATACGAGACAAATTTATAAATCATTTTATTTCATCCGTAGGTTCAGTGCAGTGGCAAAATGCCATGGTACAGAGAGGCCGAAAAAATGTTTAAATTTTTTGATATATTCTACTACATTCTGTAACCATGTAGTTAATCTCCTTTTTTGTTGAGTCTGCAATATTATGTTGTACAATAGAAATTGTTTATTATGTAAGGAATTTTCTGAACTAGTTTTATAAACTGTTTCCACTTTTAAATCAAATTTATATTTTGTACATTCATTTCTTTATATTTTGAAACCAAAATAACAAATTTTTCACATTTTACCATAATCTATACGTATTGTTTTGCTATGATGTGTGAAAGGTGTGAAATTTATTTCTACATTGGCTATTTCCGATGCGTCTCGGGTATATTCGTTCTGATTTAGGTAGCTGCGCTGCGCTATCGCACACTTCAGATCAGCGAAGCGAAGAGCAGAAAAAAGCAGAGACAAATATTGTCCCCAAAGTATTCCGGCGAGTCGCTTCCCTTCTCTGCTCTTCGCTGCTCCAAAGTGCGCGTATACACATAATAATATATTGAATGGAAAAACGGCTCTTCGTTGCGCTTCGTTTCGCCTCGCCCAAGTGCGCGATGGCCTTTAATGTGAAAAAATGATATGTAACATCGTATTTTCAAGAAAAATTGTTAAAATCTTCAAATGAGGGTACTTCTGGTTGACCAATTATAACCAAAATCTAATCAGCTCTTCATACGGATGTAACGAAAAAGAATATGAAAGAATTATATTTTTTGGAATTGTAGTATTAGAGTCATCGCAGGCAAAATTTTGTCACGCACAGACACACACATCATCGTACAAATAGTAAATTCGTATACTAGGGACCCTAAAACGTGCTTATTCATCAAAAACTCACCACCGAATTTGTTGACCAAGGACAATACCTTCGTTACCTAAAAGTGACGGCAGGTAATTAGTTTTTCAAGGTTGTTAGGTATAGTAGAATCGAGCCATTATTATAATAATAATATTTAAACTTGGTTTTATTTAGTTAATTCAATTTTGCGCAATAATAAAAAAAACAATATTTTAGCGTCGGTGGTGCAGCTAAGCATGAGAGTGCTTACTAGACCTCACCTCAAGGACTCTCGAAGATTACATGGAACCAGCAGTACAGTTATTTGTAAATTCAAGATATTTTAAAATTGATTACATTCGAACCCAGGTCTTCAGAATCACACTACTCAATCAATTACGACCAATTTATTAAGGTGAAAATATTGGAAATTATTAAGAAACAAATGAAGAAATTTATTACAGATCATCATTTGTTTATTTTGATTTTACCTATACCTATTATGTTTTCAAAATTATTCTTAATCAATTATTTTCGGGTTAGTTAAATTTAGGGATTAAATTATTATTTATCGACGTTACAGTTGGCTCTGGCATAATCCGAAAAAAATGGTTTAATATACTTTTGAAGTAAATAAATTGAAAAAATGAGTAAAACTGAAACAAATACTATTAGAAATATGCAAATGATGATCTGTAATAGATTTTGCCATTTGATTCTTAATAATTTTTAATTTTTTCACCCCAATAAATTAATAATTCATCTCTTATTCAAGTTTAAAACAAAAGAATGTAGACTTGTTATATATCATTGAAAAGCTTATAAAATAAACAAAAAGACGAGACTATTTTCAACATAGGTTCCCTTTTAAAAATTCATAAGTTTGTGTTATATCTCCAGAATTATTAAGTTTTCAAGAAATCTAATTATACTATTTTAATCTATCTAAAAAACGGTAAATTTTTTGTAAAAATAATTTTTCTCTATCATAATAAATAAGATATTTTCAAATGAGCAAAAAGTTTTTGCCTGTAGCTCAGAAACAAAAGAAGATCGAAAATTCCTGTGGTGACTATTAAACTTTTCTGGAAAAGTTGACCCTGGATGTGCAAATGGTTTTGCTCTGTCATTAATATTACCCGAGATACCTTATAAAAACATCGAAAATGAGACACCCATACATGTCAACCCAATGATTTAGAATCTGATGAAATTATAAAATTTCTGGCAGATGTTGTAAATTAGTTACACCTGAAAATTCTCCCCTTAACATCCCATTTTGTAAATAAACAATGCCATACAACAGTCCACATTCCCTGCACATATTTCAGCCAAATTACCCCGTTACAGTCCTGTGTTCAGTGCAGGTAGCACGTGGCATTATCATCGAAGCACAGGCCGGTGTTTATGAAAGCCGAAGGGCCGTGCTGTAAGTGTAGCATGCGTATTGTGTTTACAGAAATGGTAATTATTTCAATTAGTCCCTTGGTTCGCAAACAATTATCTTCAGGCTGCTCTCCATAGCGAATCTCTGGCCAGAGACTTATTCCCGCATTAAGGCTAAGCCGGAGGTAGCTACGAGTACCTATCTAGGCCGGACGCACGTAACAAGACATACTCCTACGTATAATAGGAATGGTACAGTGTGGGAAGCGGAGGAGTGAGTATTAAAGGATGGCTGAAAAAGAGTGAAGAATGCAATCTTAGAATTATAGATTAAATTACAAAGTTGAGGGAGAACTTAAATTCCACTTCATGTTCTGAACCATTTAAAAAAAATCTGATGTGGCCAGCACATTACCTTCCGTCAGTTCTATGTATTTTGTATAAATATCATACAGAAAGTTCCTTGCAAAAGATTATATTTCTTGTACATTACCCTAAGGTAGTTGTATGTATTTTATACAAATCCCATACAGAATGTTCCTAACAAAGATCCTATATTTCCAGTAAAATTACTACTAGAGGTGGGCGCGGGCCGTGATTTTGTCGGGTCACGATGGGTCACGACGTGACCCGCGTGATCGTGAATACAATTTAAATTTTGCGTCGTGAGTGGAAGTGAGCGTGAGGCATTAAAAAATTATCGTGCGTGATCAGGCGTGATTGAAATTTAATCGGGCGTGAGTACAAGTTTTCTTCTATTTTTTATTTAAAAAATTGTCAATTTTCATCTTTTACTTTATATTATTGTTATTATTATTATGTCCAAATATGTCATCAACAGTATTTTTTACATAAAAATAGTGTTATTGTTGTACCCAAAATTGTATACACAGTTGCTCCGATTTTACTGAAGATATACAAATCTTTAAGTTCGTTTGACACGATCATAATGTTGTTAACAAATTTGTTACTAAATTTATAATGATATTTGTGATGGAATAGAACAACCTATTTGTCCATAAACATTCGTTTCCAATGAAACCAATCTGTTACCTAACTTATTACCAATTTGATAACAACTTATGACTGTGTTAAACAGGCTTAAAGGTACATAGAAACAATTACGTGACACGAACGTGACCCGCCGGGCGTGATCGGGCGTGAATGCCAAAATAAAATCGTGAGCGTGAGTGATCGTGAATCAAACTTAAAAAGTCGTGCGTGATTGGTCGTGATTACATTTTTAGTTTCGTGAGCGTGCGTGATCGTGAACAAAAAGTTACTCACGCGCCCACCTCTAATTACTACATAAATATACTGTCAACTGCACTTGACACTGACACCTTTCAATCAGAATTTTTTTAATGTAGCAGCTGTTTCCAGAGTTATAGCAAAGCTGACTAATATATATGATATTTAATTTCTTTATAATTTTTTAACTCTATGTCCATTTAATATGAAATATAAAATGCATTCAAATCGTATAGAGAATAAATAATTCTTTAATATTTATAATAACATTAAATGTCAAAAAATGATATTTAACATCGTTTTTTCAAGAAAAACTGTTGAAATCTTCGAATGAGGGTACTTCCGGTTCACCAATTATAAGCAAAATCTAATCAGCTCTTCACATGGATGTAACGAAGAGGAATACGAAAGAATTATAATTTTTGGAATTGTAGTATTAGAGTTATCGCATTAGAAAATTTTGTCGCACACAGACACACACACATACATACTTACACACACACGCACGCACGCACACATACACACACACACACACACAAACACACACACACACACACACACACACACACACACACACACATACACATACACATACATACAGACATCATCGTAAAAATAGTAAAATCGTATTCTAGGGACCTTAAAACGTGCTTATTCATTAAAAACACCACCAAATTTTTTGACCAAAGACCTTCCTTACCTACTGGTGTCGGAAGGTAAACTATGGCGTAGCCAGCAGATAAATGTTTGAAATATATCATAGAACTTCATTTAGACAGCTAGATTTGCTTAATTTATCAATTTTTCATATGTGACACTATCCCCCACCTTTTTTACGTATTTCCATCAACAATCTAGATTATATAATACACAAGGAAGAAAACGCAATTATTTGTTGTCTAGCATCCTTGATTTTGGTTATATAGTCACAAGACGAAATCACGAAAGTATCCACATTGGTTCAACGAACCAATTACGTTATAAATCTGAACGAACCACGCGTCGTTTTGTCAGCCCTGGTTCGTCAGAATGCAAGCCATCAGCCATCGCGAACTGGTTCGTCAGAACGCGAACCATCGCGAACTAGCCTCCAGTTAGTGATGCCACTGGACGAGAAACGACGAGAATCAATCCAATCTCGTCTCGTCTCGAAATTTCTGTATCTATTTTTTTGCTACAATCCAAAATAACTTTAAAATGAATAAGTAAATATGAATGTAAATGAAGAGACAATTCATGAATATTTTGTTCTTTTATAGGTACTTATATTTTAATTGGAGAATTTTTAAAAAGGTACTTCCGAGATCACGACTTTCCACTCTCGTCTCGAGCAAATCTCGAGGGCATTACTCTCGTCTCGTCTCGACAATTCGAGACGAGAATAAGGTGAATCTTGTCTCGAAAATTCGAGAAATTCGTGACGAGATCTCGAAAATGCGAGATCTCGCGGTATCACTACCTCCAGTACCCAGGTTCGACGTATCACGAACCGTGTAACTGCGTCTTTATTACCTACATTGTGTATATGCTCTGAGTCGAGACCGTAGAGAAGACGTGATAATAAAAGGTTTTGCAAGAAGCAAATATTTCTGCAAGTGAACAATCATTTTTCAGTACAAAATATTAATTTCCTAATGAAAATCTGTGTACCTACTACCTTTTCTACCTGGTTTTAATAATTACTGTTTGACAGCAAAAACTCCAACTACCCGCATGTGTGTAATAACAATTACTTGAGATTTGAGGGCCGACTCGCCCATTAAATATGAATTACCTCACAACAGGAGTATAGCTGCGCGTTTGTTCTCCAAATGAAACAATTAACATCCCTTGCCACGGGGATATTTGGCAAGCTCAAGTAATTTCCTTGATTTACATGTGTTCGGACTTCCAACCTACCTCGTCTTTTTCACATATGAATACATCAGGATGAGGGATACAGCATCAAAGATTGATGAGAATGTAAACAAGTAATTCATTAGAGATATTGTAAAAGGATGGGGTTTTGTTACTTACGATACCTGTGATGTTTGGATAATATGGATGTTGATGGAATGAAGTAACAAACGCTCTTTGATTGGTATTGATATGTACTAACCTGGAACAAAATATAATTATTAGAACTCATACAAATATTTTTTTTTTTCGAAAATAGTATATTAAAAAATGAATGTCATAATTTTAATTTTATTTTCTAAGAAGGAAGTTTGGATCACAACGCGTGGCGGAGTGACCTAACTCTTCAAAGAAAATAATCGAAAATTTTGAAATGAGTGCTTTATAATTTTTTTTCTATTTTTCGACCAATATACCATTTGTTATATAAATAACTGTAGATTTAAAATTTAGGGAATTTGGTGTTCGTGGTGACGTTAGAATATTTAAATTCTAACCATATTTTTGTAATACCAACAATTTTTGATATTTCCAACTTTATTACTATATTTCTTGTACTTATTCTTACTTTCGGTGAAATGTTTCTGAAGCTGTGAAGTTTGTTTTATAGTCAAAATTCTATGAATGAGTTACAATATTAAAAATCTGATGTGGCCAGCACATAACCTCTCGCCAGATATTTTACCTGGTTATACGAATAAAACAAAAAATATTTTTAATTACAAATACATATATTCATGTCTCATTACAAAATACTTCTCACATATATTTGCAAAATCTATGGGATATTTTAATATAAATTATGTAGAATACATACATTTTCTTTATATTATATTATATTTCCTTTTCTTTTTCTTTATATTCGTCATTCATTCGCAAATTCCTTTTATATTCTTTTTTACGTATATTCTTTTGCGTTGTTGACTTTTTTTTATTTTCATAATCTTCATAATGATGTACATATATTTTTGATAGTGGCATACAAATATTTTTGACAGTGACATTTATATGTCAATTACAAACATTTGAATTTCTTGCCTTGAAGTAGTTTGATCTAAGAATTTTTATATCAAATTATTTTATATGCATTTCTTTATCTCTAAATCTATAGAAGATATAATAATGAATTTATATTTATCGAATAAAAAATTTAACGTTCTTTAATATTAGTATTTACATAAATTTTCGATAAATAATATTTAGATGATTTTTTTCTTGTAACTACTACTTCCGGTTGTCCAATTGTTACCAAAACTTAATCAATTCTTCCCATTATTGTTAGATTGAGGAATCCGTAGTTAAAAATGTCTTTAGTCTTATAGTATTTAAGAAATCGTGGATCCAACATCCACACATACACATCCACACGCACATACGGACATCATCGTAAAAATTTTATAATCGGATTCTAAGGACCTTAAAACGTGCTTATTCACTAAAATCTGGTTATGCGATTTTTAGCATGAATTCAATACTCAATAATAGGTAAAAAGGATAGGGTAGATAAGAACGCCACGAATGGAAAAAATGAACACATGTTATACTTATTACATGGAATGAGAGTGCCCTGACCTAAAGAAGTGAATGTTTTGTTCTTGTAAGTTATCATAAATGTCAACTTAAACATAATATTCACGAATTTTTTTATGGCATTCTAGTTCTACGTAAAATAATTAATAGGTATTCGTTTTTTCTATTTATGACATCCTTATTATAGCCATATTTTAATCAAATTAATATAAAACTATACATGCATTTTTCTCAAAAACAATCGTTATGTAAGGGGATAAAAATATTACAACACTGAATTCAGAATGAAATTCTCTAACGAATGAGCAAATAAAAAATATATGTTCTCATTTAAAATTAAAAAGTTAGGTCCCGTATTTTGAGAACCAAAGGTCCAAAAAATAATTTTTCCTTTCTTAAAATTTGTCTTGTGAAACAGAAATTGTTTGCTCATTTAACCGTCTTTGTATCTCTTATAGTTCTCGAGATAGCAATGGTGACCCATTTAAAATGAACACCCTGTATACATGTCGAATCCAGAAGATGTATTTATTCACTTCATGCGGCCCCTCATAGTGTAATTTGAAAATTTTCCGCCACCTGGACAAAATTCCCATCCATTTCATGTAACTATTTACTTGCATTTACAAAAAATACCAACAATAACATCACGTAACTCGTGAACAATAACCTCCCCGAGTTTTCCTAAAGTGAGTTCTGTGCGTTAGGTGACATTATTGTTGGTATTTTTTTGTCCAAGTGGCGGATAACTTTGAAAATACACTATGTAAGTAGGTACCGACTCCACCCTATCCACACAGACTCATACAGGAGCAGAAAACAGTAATTAAATTTGCTTTAAGATATTTATAACAAAATTAAAATGTAATTATAATTTGCATATATTTTTAAATGTTAATTAAAACATGGAATAATTAGTTTATAATCAAATTCATTCTTCCCACGTTGTGTTTTCCAGTCCAACAATTATTTAATTTTGTGTGGGTGCAAACACTAACAAAATATAAACAACACAAGTACAAATATAACGCGAACTTTCCTCTTTACCCCACTAAATCAAATTTTAACATTATTTCTCAGTGTAAAGCTTGCAATTCCTGTGGCTTCTTAATCGCATATCTGTGGGAGGTTACACAAATAAAGCGAGGGAAATTCATTAATAACTTGTGTTGATATATCTAATTTAAAGTGAACGAGAATTACGAGAGTTCTCTTACGAGAAGCATAGAACACGAATTAGAAATTTCTTAATGTTCTTCTGTGAGTTTAACCCTATGCTTGCGGGATATTACTGAATAGGTTTGCCAATGGTTGGGCCTCTCAGGCTGATGCAATGTTTTAAGGGTTATTTATATAAAATGACTGTTATTACATCTTGTACGGTTTTAGATGAAATAAACAAATGAAGCAAGACTCATTCAATATGTCCTCTTTACTATGACTTCCTAAAGGCAAAACAGGAGCCGCTATGTAATTTTCATTTCTGATTTTGGAAAAAAAATCTGATTCAACAAAAGCATCTATACTATTCTAGCCCTGAAGAAGACTATTGTATAGTCGAAACGTCGGAGTGAATAAATTTGTGATATTGACTGCTAGTCCGAAACTTTATTAATTCCATCCCCAACACAGTCGAACATCATTTTTTGTATACTATAAAATGTTCTTCTATATTCTCAGAGGGCTCAACATCATTACTTTGACCTTGGGTCGCGTCTTTATATTTTATTCTTTTTTTCATACAGTTGAGTAAGTGTCACTCTCAAGAAGGTGTTTCAGTAACTTTTCGTCAGTAACGCCTCTTTTGGGAAATATTTTTAGAAGATTCAACGACTGAAGTATGAGTAAAACGAACTACGATGTTACAGATATGAAAGTACCATAGACATTGAAAAATAACAAGCAATGATAGCGCGTTACTTATGTGCAGCTTCCAATTACAGAAAGGAAATCTACAATACAAACAGACATGAGACAAGTTTGCACTTGCAAACATACAAAAGAAACAATACATGGGCCTCAAAGATCCCTTCGAGAATCTGTATCTAAAAACTGGTAATAGTGTGATTATATTTTTATGTAATGCTATAATGAGTAATATACTTGTATTTTAGAAAAAGTACATAGTTAAATTTCACAAACATAAAAGTTATAGTAAACGATTAAAAAATTAATTAAATTTAAAATTGGGTCTCTCACGGTCGCAAAATTAAAATGTTGTCGAATTTGAGAGCAAACTGAGGTGTGTATACTTTTTGTGAATTTTTGTCCGATGTTGAACCGGGTTCAATCCCGACCGACGCTAAATATTTCGAATTTTAAATCACACAAAATTGACCCCTGTGGTGCACTCTCTACGCCAATAATGAGTGCCCGTGAGCTGATGCCTGGTAAACGCCCAGAAGGTACAAATATGTCATCATCATTACCGAAATCTGTGTACAAAGCAGATTGGCACACCCAGCAATGGGTAATATGCCGTGATGATATATTTATATTTATTTATGTATTTATGTTAGAAAACAGGCGCATAATAGTTTGGCGAACTTACATTTTCAACAAATTATAAAACCAACACAAATAGTAAAAAAATATTCCATTCTTTTTTTTTTGATTACTTTAAATATAGTGTAACGTTTTTAAATTTATTTGGGTGAAGTGTAAATATTAGACTGACTCAACAGCGTCTGTATATTCAACTACTCGGACAGAAGTCACACTTTTCACCTCACTATCTGCACAGAATATATACATAACTAACGTCAACAGAAGCGACACTGTTGTATGTATTGCCGTCCGTGTGCTCATGGCTATGTGTGCGTGAACTTGGACCAGCGAGGGGTAACATAAAGAGATTGGGCGTACTCCGGTACGCCAGACTTTGCCAGTGACGGAGTGACATCGTTTGTGTGCAGGGCGGTTCAGCGCAAGAATATTACGACTACCAGACTAGACTAGTAGACTAGACATAATGGCGGGTGGTATTATATATTGTTGTGTAAAAGGCTGTCCAAATATCCTTTACTTTTGGCGCAATATGAAAACAAAGCTTGCAAAAATATTGGATAATACTGCAACAGAAGAATGTGTAGGACTTGTCGATAAAATGCCTAGTACAATTAAAGCTGTTATTATTAATAATGGCGATGTAACTCAATAATAGATGGCGTAATACTTGAATAACATATTCAATTTTTAATTTTTGTAAGTTTAAAGTCTATATTTTAAACTAGTAGAAACAAATTTATGACAGAGAATTCGAGTAATAATTGCTAAAACTTAAAGTATTGTATTTATAATATACTATTTCCAAGTTTACTATCTGGTTAACCATATATAACCCGGTTTGTTTCAAATACAACGCTTGCATAAATATCTGGCTAAATATTTTCGCTAAATATTCAGAGTGTTCATTTACATTTAAAATTCCCTGGAGCTATTATTATTAAAACAACGTTGTAGTATATTTCTAGTTCAATAGTGAATAAAAATACTTCCACTACAATCATTTATTCGTGTAAAATCGACGCTTCATTATCAATCAACAGTAAATAATCATCACGGTTGGTCAAATTTTTCCTATTCGAAAAAAAACCTGTCAAAGTTTAAAAAAAAAACTCAGATCAAAAACCTAATTAATGCAAAGTAACCATATTTTTTTCAAATGAAGTACTACACCAAAGTCTGTGGGCCCGCAGAATTTTAAATATCTATCGCCAAGTTGACCTTCGTCCACTTAACCATTGCCAAGTTCACCATCGTCCAGTGTGCGTCGCCTATTTGTCTGTTGCCAAATTGTCGCATCAGGGCCGTATTACCCAATAGGCAAAATTAGGCGACTGCCTAGGAGCAAAACCCTCAGGGGGCACCGCTATCAACACCCAAGTATTTAGGCAAAATATTAAAATAAAACTTAACACACCGCTCAAATGCAAGGAGATTAAAATGAATGCTAGGGAAAATCAGAAAACATTCAATAAAATAGTTTAACATCGACATATACAAATTTGGATATAGCTCTACGAATTTCCCAGCTACAAATTTTTCTGGCGAACGTTTATTTTCGACGATAAAAAAATTAAGACCTAAGGTGTACATTGGAACAAGAGAAGCTAAATTCGTTGGCAATATTAAGTAAAGAAAATGATATTATTATCGATCAAATAAACACGCCAGTAATTATATCAAACTTTTTAATAATTTATTTGATCTTGTTGTTTGAGTGGAGAATATCGGATTATTATCCAATCAAAAAACGAGATCAAACAGCTCCTATCTTCGCACCATTATATAGTTAAAACGGACAGTTTAAATCTAGACGAGCTGGTGTCTAATTTATTTGTTGTGTTATAAAAAAAAATGTTACACGTTAATATTATTCGTGTCAAAACCATATACATATGTGGCGATGGTCACTAGATTTAGATTTAATTTTCGTGTTTAGCATTGTAGTCTTGTGGTTAACAAGTTAGTTTTTTTTTTGCTAAAATTACTAAAATCAAATCGAGGTTCAAATCCCACCAGGAAAAATGTTATTTTACGTTTTTATTATTTTGTATTGATTGAAATTTTGCATACAATGTAATTGTTTTGTTATATTGTATGTCATTTGTTGTAAAATGTATTGTTGTATTTTGTTTAAAGTTGCTAATGTTTATAAATTTGTTGATCATTTGTCAGGTACCGCGCAGTCGAGTGGCTAGCATGCTCGATCAGCACGCTGGAGCGAGCAGTTTGTTAGAACCTTGGCTGCCTCTGACTCAGTGCTGTTGGTGTGTGCCGGCAGCTCGTGAGGTAGTGCAGAAGGTGCATCGTACGGCTACGGACACGGCCGTAGCGGGATGTTTCCGCACAGTGGGGTTTACCACTGTTTGATGTAATCGCGATTTTCAATGAGTGTTGGTGTGTGTGAACACGGCTCCGTTCCGAAATCGCGATTGTTGATGAGTGTTGTCAAGTGACAACACGGTTACCGTTTTGTTTTTCTCAACTTTGGTGTGTGCCATTGTTACCCGTTCATTGTTGAGCGTTTCTTTTAATGAATAAATCCTGCAAGTACCGCTGGTTCATTTGTATTATCCTATAGTAGGCTAGCGATTGCTACTTTCATTTGTTTTGTTATTATTATCGTTTTTAATATATTTTAATAAAATATTAAAATTCATTATGATTTCATTGTCAAACACCGAACCCTGTCTCCACTAAGCTACCCGAGCCCTTTTTGGTGTTCAAGCCACTCTTTTCAGCGACGTTATAAGAGAGCAGGTGGGCCATTGTTTGTTCTTGACCACAATGACAAAGTAAGTTCTGCTTGGTACCCCCAGTTGAACATGTTTACTGCATATTTTCCCACTTGACTTCGTAGGCGATTTAACGATTTCCAAATGGGCCATTTCTGATCATTACCTGGTGGTAGTTTCTCATCTGGAAGGATATCCATTGCTTTATCTTCTGACTTTAATGTCTCATCCCACATTAAGCGTCTTGTTGCAGTCTTGGTCTCTGTCATTGGATGTACTGAAGAGAGGAAACTGTGTTTTCGCTGTGAATTTGTGATTAGTTATATAAGTTCCTGTTCGTTATTACTTTGTGTTGTGATTTTATCTTATTCAAATAAACATTCAATAATTCATTCATAATACAATCTTTACTTTATTATATTATCCGAGCGAGAAAAATGTAATTTTTGAATTTTGAACGTAATATCCTACGACTAGAAATTAAATAGTTTCCCTTTTTCAAACAATTTTGCTGATTTTTGGGGGCATCTAAGAAAATAGACTAGGGACGATTTTGTGCATAATCCGGCCCTGCGCCGCATACCACTTTAATGAAGAATACAAAAAGAGGTGTAAATAAGAAGACATGAAAAAAATGTACTTCAACTTACGAACTTAATAGGATGAAATGTTATTTTTTCTACGACCACCATGAAAAGTTGATATTTATGCTCTCTTTTGTCATCGTAAAGTTAATGATTACTAAGGAACGAGCAAAAAAATACTTTACGGCGCGTCTCCCATAGCAACGCGCGGTAAAGTACTTAATTTGCTCGCTTAGATAAAAACATATTATTGTTGAAATTTTAATTTATTAAAACAATACTTACGAAATCTAAAATATACGTTAGGTTCTGTTTTACACTACAAATGTGCTACAAACAATACGAAGTTAGCTACGCTACCAACTTATTTATTTAATTACAACTTTATTCTGTTGGTGAATGTATATTTAATTACAACTATAAATATATTTCATAACTAACAAACTTAGTGGATTTAATCATTGACCGACAATGTTAAAATTGAATGTGCAGTTTTGGCAGTTTTCTATATTTATTCCAGAGCTTGAAACAACTGACGACGATAAATTAGATTCTGTGACTGTGACATTCTCACTAGAATATTCAGTTAGTGTGGCTGTAGCAGAAGTTTGATTCTCCTTGTTTGTTAAAATTTTATGAGCTGTATCAATTTTATTTTTCAAACTTTCATCAACATAACCTTCTGCAACAGCTGATGAACGCCTGCCACCATGACGTTTTAGAGTCATAATGTCAGCTCCGGAATTAGCTAATAATGTAGCAGAGGATCTGTGGAAACAATGGCCTGTAAATGATTTCGAATCAGGTAAATTCAAATATTGCGCAATGTTAAATGGAATTTTTCCTATAGCGTTCATTCCAACAACTTGTGCGGTACATTTGCCATGCTTATAATTTATGAATAATCGCCGAGATGATATGTTAGAGGGTCGAAGAGCAACATATCTTCTGTACATTGACAAAAGATTATGATCATCAATAATAAATGTTCGCTGCACATTAGTTTTTGAGTCTGGAATCTTCACAATTAAAATGGACCCATTATCCTCAATATCATCTACAGTCATCCTAACTAATTCGTCGCGTCGGCATGCTCCAACAACACCCAATATAAGAGCATCATAAGGAAATGCGCGTCTCTTGTTAAAGATTTAGATTTTTTTGGTCTATAACCAACTGATTTTTGTTTCAAAAAAGCAGTTAGTTTCTTGAATTTGCTGATATCAATATCGTTCTTAACTGCTAGTGTTGATTTTAGCATGGAATAAATGGACCAAAGAGAAGACGATTTCATTGCATTAGATTTTTCCAAAAAGTAAGCTAGTAAAACATTTTCACTGTAATTCTTGATTTTTTTTTAACTTACACTATTCAATGAAGAGGTTATAATTCTTTTCGTATAATGCTCTTGATTTTGCAGGTAATAAACTCAAGGAAGCATTTTGCGCCGTTTCGAATATATCTGGAGGAGTGCAAGAAAAATCACTATCTTCACTATTTTCGGAGATTTTTGAGCACATTTTTGATGTATGTGTGAAAACTTTTCATAAAACAATGATTGTTGGCATCAGAATTATTTATTTACTCATATCGTCATGGTTACAGCAACACAAAACAGGAAATTGGTTAAGATTGAATTGAACTTACTAAATAGGTATTATTATTTTTTATTTCGTTAGTAAAGTCGTAGAAAAAATTATGTGTGCATCTCTAGCGTAAAGTATCTTTATTGCTCTAGCTCGTATATTGAAGCGCTCTTGATACACAAATAACTATTATGTTGTTCCCTTATTAATATAATATGATTTTTGCGCAATTACAGTAAACGTCATGTATAACTTATTGTGTTCATGCAAAACAATGGGATGCACAGTATTATAATTACCATTACAATCCACCGTAGAAGTTGGAGCATTATTAATGTACAAGTCTGTCAAAGTCAAAAATCATGTTTAATTCACAACCGCGGTAAACAATGGAGCAAGTAGGTCATGGAGTGGTAATAAAGGCACAGCTAAACGTCGAGTTTGTAACTTCATATTGAATATCTGGGGAAATTCAGTGATTTAATTAGATAATAATCATACAGCCCGAGCGACTTGTGTTTGTCTTCTCCGAGCAGATAAATAAATAACAATTTAAGTTAATATATGAGGAGCAGCGAGATAGCTCAACTGGGTATTTGTTATTTAAATGTCGAGGAAGAGAAGGATGCGAGCTATCTCTAGATAAATCCGACCTACAGCTCCGGCTGTACATAGTTTACATAGTCGAGCTATTGTTGTTATTGTTGTGCAAGAGGGATTTCGTCTACTATTGATTTTGACAACAACGGAAACAATAGATCTTTTTTGTTCTTAGTAAACTGCATTAGATAAAGATAATTACATTTAAAAAATCTGATGTAGACACCATACGACTTCCTTGTACGCCTATTAAACTATACATATTTTTACCTCCCGCTACCCTTGGTAAGGGAAGTATAGGGATCATGCTAAAAATCGCATATCGAGATTTTGGTAAATGAGCACGTTTTAAGGTCTCTAGAATCCAATTTTAACATTTTCACGATGAAGTCTGTGTGTATGTATGTGTGGATCTTCCACTCTAACTCAAATACTATCATTCAGAAAATTTTGAAAACTTATATTTCGACCTTTTCTAATATGGAAAGAGCCCATTAGATTTTGATGTAAATCGGATAACCGGAAATGGCACTTTACTTGAAGCTCAAAATTCTTCGAAAAACACCTTTAAATGTTATTTTTTGGAGATTATAGCTATTAACATATCTAGGAATGTTATGTATATCATAACTGCCGCAGATATTGGTTTGAAAAATTTTCAAACATCTAAGGCTTGTTATGATTAATAACATCCGTGGTTTGTTCAATAGTTTATCGGTTTCAGAAAATAATAAATAATAATAAATATTATTTTTTTGAAATTCTTTCGTTACTGCTACTTTCAAAATGCTATGGTTAACAGAACAATTTTTTTGACATATGTCAATATGACAAATATTCAAATTATGTGCATTATTTCTCATGTTTATTATTTTAGAATAAAATAAACCGTATTTAGAACGATACACTAATGTTATCTGTATGTATTAATGAAGAGCGTTATACTTTCATTTTATTTTCATTTTGAAGACCATTGTTGACAAGTCAGTATGGTAATAATATTACCATACAGATACAGTTATTACTTAGTATGGCATCCTATTTTGTACATGTAAACAATGGATTAATATCCTGAAACCGGTAAATGTGATTATAAAAATTAAAGATTATTAAATTATATTTTATGAATAAAATTATAAAATTATCTATAATTTAAATCCCGGAGCCTACGCTTTAAACAAAAAAACGCAGTTATTCAAATGTATGTAACTGACAGATAAATGTCTCTATCAAAGAACTAATCTTTTCAAAATAATATTAGTAACGTTTTAAAAAGAAAAAGGTAAATAGAACAATAGAAAAGGAATCCAATACAGTTTCCAGCATAAGTAAATATGTAGGTTTGTATTGAGATTAATAAAAATTAACGATTCACATAAAAGTTTTTGGATTAGTCTATTCTATTCCGGTATTTAAAATGTAATCTTCATTTTATTATAGCTCCGGTGTCTCACTGATTAGAACAACGCCTCATAAGTCATGAATGCGCTCGGGGCTCTGGGTTCGAATCCCACTAGGGCATGGATGTGTATGAATGTGAACCCAATCTGTTATTCGGATTTAATCCTGTTGAGGGGTTTAAAAAAATAGTTACTTGGATTAGATTAGACTATATTTTAAGAAATAAACTGTCAAAATTAGAATAAAATTCGCTAATCAAAAGATAAGTATTAAATTAATCTTTGTCGTGACTCGGGCTGTAAATGGCGGGAGGTATTGTGTTGGCCACACCAGATTTTTTTAATATAGTAGCTGTTTCCATAGTTATAGCATAGCCGGCTAATTTATGAAATTTAATTTATTTATAATTTTTTAACTCTATATCCATTTACTAAGAAGTATAATATGCATTCAAATTGTATAGATTATAAAATATTCATTAATATTTATAATAACATTAAATGTGGAAAAATGATATTTAACAGTGTTTTCAAGAAAAACTGTTAAAATCTTCAAATGAGGGTACTTCCGGTTGACAAATTATAACCAAAATCTAATCATCTCTTCACATGGATGTAAAGAAAAGGAATACGAAAGAATTATAATTTTTAGGATTGTAGTATTAGAGTTATCGGATCCAAAAAAATCGTCACACACACACACATACAGACATACATACATACAGACAGACAGACATCATCGTAAAAATAGTAAAAATCTTATCCCAGGGACTCTAAAACGTGCTTATTCATCAGAAACTCACCATCTAATTTTTTGACCAAACACAATACCTTCCTTACCTAAAGGTGACGGAAGGTAAAAAGGAAACCTGGACTTAAAATCTTTTTAGAAAAAGACACAGAGTAAATATACATAGTTTGCAAAATCAAATCCTATAGAGTGGGCAATGGAATAGTGCAATTTATTTTCGTAGATAAATTTTCCTATTTTACATGTGCCGACAAATTGAAATCGACCAATAAATCCGTATAATATGGCCATATCTGTATTTTAATCATAATTCTGATGCGTATTCAAAATTATTGTTAAAATTTGGAACACAATCTTCCTAATCACCAAACAGTCCATGTGTAAAGGTTGTGCAAACTGGCGATATTGGAACTTTCTCCCTCACTATCCTTTCCTCGACCCGTTGTCCTTTGCTCTATCCCCAGCCTAACCTCATTCTCATCCTGGAATTATTACGAGTTAATAACCCAAATCTTTGTCCATGAACCCACATTCGAACATTAAATACTCCAATTTGGATTATAGGTTTTGTTCTTCTTAATTACAAGGAGTGTATTAGCCAGATTTAGGAACAGGAGAAGCTAAAGAGGAGATGTAATTGTAGATGTGATCACTAAGATTACGTTTCGCTTTCAAGATGGTTAATTCAATACCATGAAGAAGAGTTAAACGTTTTAATAGAGCAGTATATTTTATATGTACGAGGATGATTAGAATAACGTATGTTTTATGAAAAGAAAAAATCTGATGTGGTCAACATATGACCTCCCGTCAATAGGCTACTTGCGTGGTACTGAAAATCTGATATCTATCACTAAATACCTAAAGTGAAGTTGAAAACGTACGTAAAAATATAAATTTTATTTTAAAAAATCTAATGTTGCCAGCATATTACCTTCCGTCAGTTCTTGTACAAATTCCACACAGAAAGTTTTTTTGCAAATGATTCAATATTTCCAGTACGTTACCTTCAGTCAGTTGTATTTCTTGTAAGATTCTATATATTTCCAATAAAATTATAACTCAAACAAGTAAATTGCACTTTGACAATGACATTTGTCAATCAGAATTTTTTTAATGTAGTAGATGTTTCCATGTTTATAGCATAGTTGACTGCTTTGTGAAATTTAGTTTCTTTATAATTTTTTAACTCTATATCAATTTAATATGAAATTTAACCAAATCCTATAGAGAATAAAATATTTATAATAACATTTAAACGTGAAAAAGTGATATTTAACAGCATTTTTTCAAGAAAAACAGTTAAAATCTTCAAATTAGGTTACTTCCGATCGACCAATTATAACCAAAATCTAATCAGCTCTTCATATGGATCTAAAGAAAAGGAATACGTAAAAATTATAATTTTTGGATCGGTGGTATTGGAGTTATGCGATCCGCAAAACCGTCACACACACATGCATACATACATACATACACACATACATACATACATACATCCATACATACATCATCGTAAAAATAGTAAAATCGTATTCTAGGGACCCTAAAACGTGCTTATTCATTAAAAACTCGAATTTTTTAACCAAAGACAATACCTTCTTTACCTAAAGGTGACGGAAGGGCAAAATTATATGTTTTTTAATAAATTGAGAAAGAAGATTTTCTTTGAACTGGAAAAAGGGATGCATATTTAAGAATGTAACCTGTAGATGTGAACGAATGCGACTTTTAATTTGATTTTAACATTATTTCATTTTTTTGTCACTGTCTCTCTTCTTTATTATTTACAATTTGCGTGGTTTCTGTTACTTTTATTGCGTATTTCGATTTGTTAAGCAGGATTTTGAAGGATTTTGACTTAGCTTATACTCGTACAAGATTAAAATGACAAACGAAAATATTAACCTCCAAACTATTATTCAAACGGCAAACAGATGATCTGTCATGTTTAAATTACCCGCACATGCCGTTGCTATTGCAGGACGTACCGATGTTATTGCTTTCCGACCATTCATTGGTTCGGCGTAATTCTACATCATACATGGCGGTTATTTAAATATTAAACTTCATTAATTTTTTTCTGGCCAATTAATGAAAATTTTGCCAAACAAAAAATATGGATAGCAAGTTTTTATCGTCTCTTCAAAAATATTAAATAAAAAAAAATGGCACGCAAGTAGCCCATTCCACGTTTGAAATAGCAATGGACATTAAGTAAAGTTTCATTTCCGGTTGATCGTTTGTAAACCAAATCCAATTTGTTGTTCCAATAAATAGAAAAGTCTGTAATACCAAATTTTAGATTATATTTTATTATTTTTTTCCTCGAAAATTTGTTAAGAGTTCCAAATTAAGTACAACTTCAGGTTTATCATTTAGGTATAGTCAAAATATAATGTTGTTTCAAATTATACACGTGTTTTAAATACCAAATTTGAGGAGTTTCGGATCATGTTTTAAAATATTATTTCAAGATAATCTGTTTATAGCTTCCTATAAAGTAGTACTTCCGGTTTATAAATTTTAAAAAACATCTAATATGTCGTTCTCAATAATATAAAAGACTTAAATACCAAATTTAAAGTTTTCGATTGTATCAATATATTTTTCACGAAAATCTGTTCAGAGCTTCAAATAAAGTATTACTTCCGGTTTATCAATTTTAGCCAAAATCTAATATATTGCTTCCCGTTATAAAAAAGTCTTAAATACTAAATTTGACAAGTTTCGGAATATATCAATATATATTTCACAAAATTCTGTTCAGAGCTTCAAGTAAAGTATTACTTCCGGTTTATAAATTGTATCCAAAATCTAATATATTGTTCCCCTTTATATAAAAGTCGTAATTACTAAATTTGACAAGTTTTGGAGAATATCATAATATATTTTTCACGAGAATCTGTTCAGAGCTTCAAGTAAAGTATCACTTCTGGTTGATTAATTTTAGCAAAAATCTAATATGTTGTTTCCCATGACATAGAAGTCTTAAATACTAAAATTGAAAAGTTTTGGATTATATTTTAATATAGTTTTTCATTAAAAACTGTTATGGGCTTCAAGTAAAGTGTCACTTCCATTTATTAAATTTTACCCAAAATCTAATCAACTCGTAACATAAATGCAGGAAGCTAAAATACGGAAAATAGATATATTTGGAGGTTTGTTATAAGAGTTATCGTGGACGAAAATATCGTCACACACACATAGACATCATCGTAAAAATAGTAAAAACCTGTTGTGGGGACCCTAATTCGAGTTTATTTACTAAAAACTCACCATCGAATTTTTGGCACGATTACATTACCTCCCTTACCTACAGTATAACGGGAGGTAAAAAGTTTTGGATTCTTTCATGGCTACGTAGATAACAATCTAAATCACCCTCATACCCTAATTTTAACCTTATCAAAACGAATGTATAGGTGAACAACGTAACTTTGTAAATGCTTGAAGAAAGAAGGAACCAATTAACTACCTTTAAATAATGAGATTTATCTGATAATTAGTAAAAGAAAAAGAAGACTAAATACTTTAAGTTCTTTCATCGAGTTGACTATTGAATTTTCTCACTGACAAAGAAGTGTAAAATATAAAATGTTATTAATCTTCGTAGCAAGTTTTTTCCGGGTGGTATCTTTCCTGTAGACTATGGTTCATTATCTCTTTGACGTATAATTTCATCAGCTAATCCCTGTATGTTTTTGCACAGTTTTTACAAAGTCAGCGTTTGCGAGACCAAAAGAGATTACGCCGGCTTCTCTTCCGTACCCCGGTCAAAAAAACAAAAATAAAACGCACTGGACAAATGAACTCCAAATCCACACGGTTCCACATAGAGTACACCACGTATTTCACTCGATTACCAAATGGATTCAAATCAACCACTCAATTACTATTAACGAGGAACAATCGCTCAATTTTAATCAGTATAAATATAAAGTAATGATTCGTAAATTTGAGTATGTATTAAAAATTTTACGTGGGCAAACTTATTATCTTTTGTGAATTCCATTTGGCTAAGTGACCACTTTCGCTTCAATAGCTAATAAAAAAAGCAAAAAGTGACATAAATCTGTAAATGTCTGAGACGTCTGGAGAACGCTCTGCTTATAAGGAAAATATGCCGGACTTTTTTGTAAACCATAGGAAATACAATGGTAAAATTTTCATAGTGCTGTAAATTCTGCCTGACTAAGAACAAAAGTGTAAATACAAAAAATGTTTAGAATTAAAAACTGCATCTAACAAGTCCGAAATTACTTATACTATTATTCACGAAAGATGAGTATTCAAGGTCGTTTGTTCGAAGAAAGAATTCACATCACTTTATAGCAGTAGCTTAGCAACATTTTGTATTAGAAAGAGAAAGATTACTTGACCTATGTCTATTTAATTTATGTGGTGTGACAGATTTACGTAAATAGTGGCATTACTTTCTAACACACTATAAATAATAATGGCATACGTCGTAGAATTACAGATTCCTAATTATCTACTACACTGCCCTCTGTGCTAATATTTACCCAGTGGCGTTGACGTTTAAATCAAATTATTATTCCTTGGTTTATAAATTAAGTCTATGTTTTTGTATTTTGCAAAAACATAAGTGAACAACATAAATCTTTCAGAAAGGCATGATTTAGAAAGAAACATAATTTTCAAATGAATTACTCTTATTTTTTCAGTTAAAATGTGTCCATAAATATTTCATGTTACACGCCTATGTATATGGAATGCAATGAAGTTATTTGCAAGTAATATTATATCAGACGGCTCACAAATGACCTTGAATAGTCATATTTCGTGAATAATAGTTTATTGTTTATATTTACATGCGTTTCGTTTGCGAGAGAAAAGCAAAATAAAAGTAATAATATTTGGCTGTTTACACAGTGCCATGAGCAATAGCACCAAATTTTAAATAAGGCGATTTCGGCCGGCAACCGTTCACTTGCGGTATGTTGCGTTCAGGTACGTTCACACATTCGGGCGCTAGGAACAACATACCCGGTATGCTTGGATCAGTGCTCACAGCTGAACGGGTTTGCGAGTCGGGTCAGCTCTCTGTTCACTATTTCTATCTCTTTTTATGTCTTTTTTTGAAATGTCAAAAGTCAAAACAGTCGGAGTCGTGGGCTTATGTCAAACAGGGTGACATTATTTTCGTTGACTCTTTTTTGGACAAATATGGAAAAAACTATCTCCGTTAATGCATTTTAATTGTCAAACACTATTTTTGACAGTTTTAAATGTCGCAGAATATACATAACCACCAAGCACGGTGTCATCAAGTGAACCAACGATTTTTGGCGCCACCATTAACCACATCATACCGTAACTAACTGTAATCCGAAGAAGTGAACGGGTATGTCGCCCGAAATCGCCTATAGTTGTATTGCTTGAGTTTGACAGTTGTCATCTGTCATAAAGTTTTAATAATTTTCAATACATTTACCATCGCAAAAAAATCTCAATGGAACAATACTACCTATACATATCAATTAATAAACTTCTAACTGTCAAAGTCAAACAATACGACTATTTGAATTGTATGTTATGTCTTGCATGGCAGTCTGAAAAAAGTTTAGAGATAGATATTTTATTATCAACCGTATTCATAGTAATTCTGACGTGGTTTAAACCACGTCTATCTTAGGTCTAAGGTTTTTCCTTATTCATAGTAACGGTTGACTTAGACCTAGTTTAAACCTAATCTAAAATTTAGACCGAGCGTAGGTACCCCTAGTTTAAACTAGGTCTAAGGCCTGTCATTGTAACGAATATATAGTGTGCTTTAAAAAAATTTCATTCGTAAGACAAAAATATTTATTAATTGTCAAATTGACAATTTTGATATTAAATGAAAAAAACATAAAGAATGTAGAAGATGAAGAAAAGATCAAATGTCAATGTTAAAGGTACTTTTATCATATCTACAAATTCGATATACATAAATGAAATTTGTATTTAATTTTAGAAAATGAATGAGAGGCAGAGATAAATAATGCTATATGTAACGAAGCATATTTAGACAAAATAACAATAGGCCCGGAAACGAAAACACTTCAAACCTCACATGTCGTTGTCAAATATTTTTATATAAAAATTAATGTGTTAGAGTTAGACAAATTTGGAGTATAAATAATTGATTTTTAGTTGATTTCACACATTTCCTGTAAATTGCAACCAGTTTCATACCCAAATAAAAGTTCTGATGTAATGTCAAAACCAGCACCGCCGTTAGCCTCGAGCAATTTTATTTATTAAATATTCATATTTTAATTTATACATTTTTTCTTCCCGTTTTTCCTCATGTATACTCGTACATAAATACACGCTTCTATAAATCTATTGCTGTACTACATACTATTCGTATTTTAGATAATATTAAGTATTAATTTTTACACTGACAACTTAATGACATTTGAAAATATTCGAATATTTACGTCTGAAGCTTCATATTCATCGCAGACCATGTCCAGATGGATACAAGAGCTAAACTCGGTCTACGTAGACTAGGTATAAACCGGGTCTAAAATTTACTATGAATAAGTCCAGGGTGGTCTAAGTTAGACCTAGTTTAAACCTAATCTATTAGGGCCGGTTGTACAATTACAGTTTAAATTGAAGCTTAAAATGTCGGAAGTTTAAAGTTAAACTAAGTTTACCTGTAGTTTAAAAGGTCAACCACGAGCGTTTAACAAATGTGCAGTGGTTTAAATCAAGTATAAACTGTAAACCGTTGATGTACAACAAGATTTTTGCGCGTTACCATGGATTTGTAATAAACATAGTATAAACTGTGATTGTACAACCGACCCTAGTTTAAACCGGGTCTAACTCAGTTACTATGAATACGGCTGTATGTTTATCTCATGACAAGAACCTATTATATCAATAAACTTAGTCTAATTTGAAGCAATTTTTAATTCTGAGTATTTTTTGTTTTTACACTTTAGTTCCAAAATTAATAGATCATGTGAAAATTATACCATTGTATTTCCTATGGTTCATAAAAAAGTAGACACCCGGTATATACACACATATTGTTGAATTTGGAAGTAATAATTAAAACGCTTTATTATAAGTATATCAATTTTCATATGCACATAGGTAGTTCTTACACGTAAGATATAACTTCCAGAATTTGCACCACTCAGCGATCCATAGTTTCAAAGCCCCCTCCCATTGTTTATTTAGTAATAATGACTAGCGGCTATACCCGTATTATCATTTATGGATTTGCGGATACCTATACGCTTATATACGTATTGATCAACTTGCATTACAAGCTAATAACTTTGCATAGCAGACTAATGGCCGAAGTAGTTCTTGAGAAGGTTAATTAGTCGTTGGAACTAAATTGCAGTATTGGGGACAATTTATTTAAATGAGGACAATTGGACTATAGTAGCTTTACAGCCAATTAATGATGTGGAATTAAAAATATGGCGTACATGTAAATTTTACATAAATATAGAGGATCGCTAGCAATAGTACCAAATAGTCATAAGGTTTTGTAAGTAAAATGAGAAAATGCTAATGAATTAAAAAAATTTGAAGATAGTACAGATATGTAGGAAATTTATCAAATGTGTTGTGGAGTAGGTCTCAACAATTACTGGAAATCTCAGGCATACAGCATTTATTCTTACATCAGTATTTCGGTCTATACTAATTTAATAAAACACCAAATAGTATACAGTGTGCGATTAAAGTGTGGAATATCAAAAAAAAAAAAAAAAAAAAAACCGAACTCAGCCGGTTTTAATAAAAACGCTGAAACCGTCGATTTTAATTTTTAAAAATACACATTAATATGTACGATTCATCTTCCGGCTTTCATTTGTTTTTCAGTTATGACGTCATCACAAAAAAATTTAAATGACAACATAGATTTTTAGTAGTGAAATCCGATAGTGATTTTTCTTCCCTTTATGATCATGTAAATAAATCATAACGTTGCATAACAAAAATTCTGAGAAAAATCGAGTTGAACATTTAATAATAATGAATAATCAAGATACCCTGATAAAAACATTTAAAAGTTAATTATGGAACTTATAACTTATAAAACATGAAAAACGAAAAGTTTTAAACTGAAAAATGAAAAATAAGGCAAACAAAATTAACACTATTAAATTAAATGAAGATTGACAGAATAATTGAATGAAACAGTTTGCTACATTTAAAATTTTTATCGAGGTAGGTATCTTGATTATTCATTATTATTAAATGTTCAACTCGATTTTTCCCTGAATTTTTGTTATGCAACGTTATGATTTATTTACATGATCATAAAGGGAAGAAAAATCACTATCGGATTTCACTACTAAAAATCTATGTTGTCATTTAAATTTTTTTGTGATGACGTCATAACTGAAAAACAAATGAAAGTCGGAAGATGAATCGTACATATTAATGTGTATTTTTAAAAATTAAAATCGACGTGTTTCAGCGTTTTTATAAAAATCGGCTGAGTTCGGCTTTTTTTTGATATTCCACACTTTAATCGCACACTGTATATAAAATAACAAAGACATTATCACACTTACAGGGAAGATCTTACAAAAAATTACACCGCAAGTACACGAAATACATTCGTTCTTTACATTTAGATTTACTCATCGTACAAAAATTCATAAAAAGAATATACACATCAGTTTTCTCTCAAAATCGACAACAGAATAACTCGGAAACTAGCCGGGTAAAACTTGCGGAAGGATTCTTCGGTGACATCATCGATACGGAGTCTTATTGACCGCCTGTACATCAATGATTGTAGCATTACTGTAAAAATTTAAATAAATTGTAAAGAATTTAATTGACTCTTATGGTGCTATTTTGTAACTTTGCTTTGTAAGACTGTAACTCTATAGACTCTATAAGCTATGGAGCTGTATAAAATGACAGCTTACAGAATAGCCAAATTACATATTCTGTAACTCCCTCTGTAACAAGTCTGGTTACTGAGTTATTCTTATAGAATGATTAACTTCATTCCTGTCTAGCTGTCAAATATGCTACAGTATATTTGACAGTAATTTAGTAGGTATTCTAAAAATATGAAATAGAACCGATTGTTAATATGAAAATAATACTCGTACTATATAAAAAGGTAGGTATGTTGGTTCAAAGATACATATTCCATAATAGATTTATGTAGTTGAATAAGAAAATAAGTAATAGATTCCGTCAAGATTTTGCACCAATTATTAATTTCTATAAATACATCAGATTTACATATGTAATATAGGTTTAAGATTAAAAGAAATATATAATTATTGAATCAAAATAAGATATGTTTTGACTTTTGCAGGTAATCAAAGTTTGTCATTATTGTAATCAATGCTTGTCCTTGTTAATAATCTACTGTATTTTAATTTTTGTAATCTATTCTCCTCGCTAGTGTGATCTATTAATATTAATTGTGCAGTCATCATTTAATGACTGTTTAAAATATTGAACAGTTTTCTACCGTTAGATATAGGGTTTTCTTCAAATCATCTCGACTGGCGGGAACTGCCCTTATTGCCTTTAGCTTTGAATCACTAATTTTGACAAATTCTTAGGTATAGATATTTAAAATTATTCAACTTTATATTAAACAAAAAGGCACTTAAATCTTAAATCTCTTATAGTTCCTACTTATGTAGCTTTCAATCAGTGGAGCAATGAACTTTATAAACCACGTTTAATTTGTCGTTCTTTTCTACTGGGTCCTTCAGCTTGCTGTAACGCATGTCTACTTTTGAAATTGCTTTACATACAATATCAATGTTGAGTTTATTCTTTAGCATTCTATATAAATTCGGCGCCAGACATTCTACATTTGGCTTGGCGTTTAAGTACAGATATTCTAATAAAAGCTGTCGAATAAAACAGTTTGGATCAATGGTCTATAAAATGAAACATTTTAACATCGCTTTTAATTTGCATAAACTTACTATTAATTTATTGTCCATACACTGCCGAAAATCCAGTAGAGACTGTTAGAAGCGTTTGTCTTAATTATTTACGGCTTACCAAATAAAGTTCTTGGGCAAAAAGTATCGCCGTAACTGAGTTGCACAATTAAAACTGTAAAAAAGATGTAAATTAGCGGCGTAATTAAGTCCCGTCCGCTAGAAAGAATGTAACTTTTCCACGGGAGGGATTATATGTGTTAGTTTCCGTTTCTTTGCCGCCCCTTTCATTACCGAGGGCGGGTCGCCCTTAGTTAATCTACACCGTGGCTTGCAATTTACTTCAGGATTAAAGCGCGATATATAATCTGGAATACACCCTATGCTTCTCTTTCTAACTTACACATAAACACTATTTGTGAAACAAGAACAGAGAATAAGATCGCAGTTGTTTGCAAACGGATTGTGTGACCAAAGTCTCTAATCATGAACGCGCTTTTGTTAACAATGGTTTTTCTTGAAAGGTTTTTCACGTGCTTATTATTCGCAGGAAAAAACAGAATTAATTGGAGCATGTCCAGCAATCGACAATGGGTTATTCCTGTATTTTTTTCTTTATTTCAAAAACGTAGGGCTATGAATATTTGATTTTGATTAAGAAAAACTATACATACAGGTGATTCATAAAAAGTGTGCCAGCATAAAACCATATTTTGGGGGAGTCATTTTGAGTAAATCTGTATCGAAAAGTTTTCGGACATACCTTTATATAACATTGTTTACTCAAAATGACTCCCCCAATATTATTTTATTTTTGTACACCATTTGTGAGTCACCCTGTATATCAAGCGATATGAATAATTTTTAAAAATTGTATGAAAATTCAAATATTCCTTCATGGTACCCTTACCGGGGGCTAGTGTTACGTAAAAAATATATCATGGTATTCCAAATACTGACGTTTGGTACTTAATTTAAATACCCTGGAGAACGATTTGATGTCTTCCCCGGAAAAAAACTGTCGAAAGCGAAATATTTGGAGTAATGAAGAAATATATGTTTTTTACCTCTCGCTAAGAGAGGTATTGTATTCATGCTAAAAATCGCATATCCAGATTTTAGTGAATAGGCACGTTTTAAGGTCCCTAGAATCCGATTATAACATTTTTACGATGATGTCCGTATGTGTGTGTGGATGTTGGATTCACGATTTCTCAAATACTATAAGACTTAGACATTTTTAACTAGGGATTCCTCAATCTAACAATAATGGAAAGAGTTGATTAAGTTTTGGTAACAATTGGACAACCGGAAGTAGTAGTTATTTATCGAAAATTTATGTAAATACTTATATTAAAGAATGAAGGATAATTAAATAAAAAGCATATCTGACCCGCCAAAAGTCACGAAGAAATTATTTTATTATACTAGTACGTTTCGAAATCATTTGATTTCATCTTCAGCTTGCAGATTCTTAAGATTTGCAGATTACAGAATCCAAGTAATTACATTATGATGTATAATTGTTAAAATATTACAAATTGTAACACAGTGTGTAATGACTCTTGGTCAGGCAACATGTGTCATTACACACTGTGTTACAATTTGTAATATTTTAACAATTATACATCATAATGTAATTACTTGGATTCTGTAATCTGCAAATCTTAAGAATCTGCAAGCTGAAGATGATTTCGAAACGTATTAATATAATAAAATAATTTCTTCGTGATTTTTGACGGGTCAGATATGCTTTTTATTTAATTATCCTTCAAAACTTTTCGTCAACAACCCTACTTCACCCCATTCAAGATTATATTAAAGAATGTTAAATTCTTTATTCGATAAATATAAATTCATTATTATATCTTCTATAGATTTAGAGATAAAGAAATGCATATAAAATAATTAGATGTAAAAATTCTCAAATCAAACTATTTCAAGGCAAGAAATTCAAATGTTTGTAATTGACATATAAATGTCACTGTCAAAAATATTTGTATGCCGCTGTCAAAAATATTTGTACATTATTATGAAGATTATGAAAATAAAAAAAAACAACGTAAGAGAATATAAGTAAAAAAGAATATAAGAGGAATTTATGAAAAAATGACGAATATAAAGAAAAAGAAAAGGAAAGTAGAAAAAGAAAATTTCAGGATATTGAATATAAAGAAAATGTATGTATTGTACATAATTTATATTAAAATATCCTATAGATTTTGCAAATATATGTGAGAATTATTTTGTAGTGAGACATGAATATATGTATTTGTATTTAAAAATATTTTTCGTTTTATGCGTGCAACCAGGTAAAATATCTGGCGAGAGGTTATGTGCTGGCCACATCAGATTTTTTTAAAATGTTTTTGAAAAAGAAGACAAACAACAACATGACGATTATTAGATTTTGGGGTTATATATCCCTGTCTGTCTGCATAATCAAGTATTTAACTGTCTTTTTTAGTCGATAAGAATTTAAAGAAGATTGAAAATAATTCAATTTTATTTTCAATCCGCTGAGATAAACCAATGGGATTTTTTAAGTCATAATATACTTGATGCCGCTTGAATTATCGAGATAAACGTAGTCATAGATAGTGGTGGTAAAGTTTTGTCGACGATGATTTTGGAAGTCACAGCTATTCGACGAAGGTAGTTGTCGATTACACAACTCGGACTCGAATCAATGTGAAAATGCGAGTGTTTGAAGTTTCTGTTGAACTAATCGATAATTTTTGTTGAATGGTTTTCGGAGGTATTAATAACTTTGAGCTGTTTTCAAATTGATTAGACAAACAAGGTTTTATGCTGTTGGTTTTTAATTACTGATATAATTTACTTTCTCTCTTTAATACTTGTTTTAAAATCAATAAAGTATATGGTTAAATATTGTTTTTCATTATACTAAACCCCAACGATACTTCAATGCTGATATATAATTAGAATTTCTACCGGTACACGTGTAAACATTGTATAGCTTTTGCAACAAGTACCTGCCCGTTCCAATATTGATACAAATTCATGTGTCAAAGTCTTGTGACAAACTTTGATGATTATTTAGGGAAATAGAGAAATTTATATACAGTAAGAACTAGATATGTATACTCAAGTGGTTTGTCAATAAATTCTCGTAAATCTTTGACAGCCGTATGCATAAATTTGTTAGTGGTCACTAAGATCATTTTAAAAACAATTTAAAATGTCACTAAGCAAAACCTTATGTATAGTGACATTTAGTAGGATTTAAATTGTTAGTTGGCAACTAAGTGTTAGTAACCAATTGACGCATGTTTAAGACACTTTTAAGGGAAACCTCTAAACAACGGTTATAGTAGTTATAAAAGAAGTAGTTGTAGTGGTGTTAAGGCATGCCGGAGAGATGCATCAATTAAAAATAAATTATGAGAAACAATACCAAGAAGCAAGAATTGCAGCTTTAAGGGAAAAACGGGAAGTGTTGTAGTGTCAATATTTTTATTTCATACTGTGTCGCATTTCCATGTTTACAATTGTGATTTCAGTCCGGTAAATGAGACTTTACGGTATTATTATTCTTTACCGTACTGTATCGTTGCTAAGCAACCAATTTCTTATTATGATAATTTATAATGAACTACGTGATGGAATAGAACATTTTGTCAAAACATTCGTTTCTATAAACAATTTTATATTTTGTGATTTTTCAAACCTATACAAATAAAAAACGAAATAAATCAGCAATATGTAAAGAAATAGTTATATTTAATTTAACATTTTGAAAAGCTCGCGCAATTTTAGTTATATACGAATAGGGACTTTTGAGTTAAGAGAAGCATCAGCTGTACACAGACAGATGTACAGCAGTCAGCCCTGTAAGCAGTAGCAGTAGGGTGGGTGGAGCTATAGCTAGAAAGGAAGGAAGGAAGGAAGGAAAGAAGTTGTAGGTTGTAGTTAACTTGTGACGAATTTTGTTATTTTGATTTTAAATAAACCTTTTATTCACTTTAAAGTATTCTTAATATAGTAAGTTTACAGATATACATTACTTAAAAATTAATGTTTACATTTATCGTACAATCTTTGTTTTCTCATAGAGAAAAAGAAAGGTTGAAATAAAGCAAACTTTCATCCAAAAATGCGACACAGATATGAAATAAAATGTTGTACGTCATACGTCCGTTATAGTAATTTACGTTATAAGTCCGGTAAATGAGTTTTTACGGTACGAATAAGATGTTTCCGGACGAGGCGACGAAGGAGCCGAGTCTGGAATTTTGAAATGAGTACCGTGAAAATCATTTAACGGACGTATGACGTACAACATTTTATTTCATATCTGTGTCGCATTTTTGGATGAAAGTTTGCTTTATTTCAACCTTTCTTTTTCTCTATGAGAAAACAAAGATTGTACGATAAATGTAAACATTAATTTTTAAGTAATGTATATCTGTAAACTTACTATATTAAGAATACTTTAAAGTGAATAAAAGGTTTATTTAAAATCAAAATAACAAAATTCGTCACAAGTTAACTACAACCTACAACTTCTTTCCTTCCTTCCTTCCTTCCTTCCTTTCTAGCTATAGCTCCACCCACCCTACTGCTACTGCTTACAGGGCTGACTGCTGTACATCTGTCTGTGTACAGCTGATGCTTCTCTTAACTCAAAAGTCCCTATTCGTATATAACTAAAATTGCGCGAGCTTTTCAAAATGTTAAATTAAATATAACTATTTCTTTACATATTGCTGATTTATTTCGTTTTTTATTTGTATAGGTTTGAAAAATCACAAAATATAAAATTGTTTATAGAAACGAATGTTTTGACAAAATGTTCTATTCCATCACGTAGTTCATTATAAATTATCATAATAAGAAATTGGTTGCTTAGCAACGATACAGTACGGTAAAGAATAATAATACCGTAAAGTCTCATTTACCGGACTGAAATCACAATTGTAAACATGGAAATGCGACACAGTATGAAATAAAATGATTTTCACGGTACTCATTTCAAAATTCCAGACTCGGCTCCTTCGTCGCCTCGTCCGGAAACATCTTATTCGTACCGTAAAAACTCATTTACCGGACTTATAACGTAAATTACTATTACCTTCCGTCACCTTTAGGTAAAGAAGGTATTGTCTTTGGCCTTTGGTCAAAAAATTCGGTGGTGAGTTTTTGAAAAATAAGCACGTTTTAGGGTCCCTAGAATACGATTTTACTATTTTTACGAAGATGTCTGTATGTGTGTGTGTGAGTGTGTGTGTGTGTATGTGTGTGTGTGTGTGTGTGTGTGTGTGTGTATGTGTGTGTGTCTATGTGTGGTAAAATTTTCTAATGCGATAACTCTAATACTAAAATTTCAAAAATTATAATTCTTTCGTATTCCTCTTCGTTACATGCATGTGAAGAGCTGATTAGATTTTGGTTACAATTGGTCAACCGGAAGTACCATCATTTGAAGATTTTAACAGTTTTTCTTGAAAAAACGGTGTTAAATATCATTTTTTCACATTTAATGTTATTATAAATATTAAAGATTTATTTATTCTCTATACGATTTGAATGCATTTTATACTTCATATTAAATGGACATAAAGTTAAAAAAATTATAAAGAAATTAAATATCATATATATTAGTCAGCTTTGCTATAACTCTGGAAACAGCTGCTATTATGAAAATTCTGATTGAATGGTGTCAGTGTCAAGTGCAGTTGACAGTATGTTATAATTTTACTGGAAATATAGGATCTTTTGTTAGAAACTTTCGGTATGGAATCTGTATAAAATACATACAACTGTCTTAAGGTAATGTACAAGAAATAGAATATTTTGCAAGGAACTTTCTGTATGACATTTATACAAAATACATAGAACTGACGGAAGGTAATGTGCTGGCCACATCAGATTTTTTTAGTTTAAATTTATTTAATATTTATTAATAAGTCTGTACATGTAAATGAATAATTTATTCACATTTTAGTTCACATTTTGTTTGTCTTTAGCTTTGTTCTACATGTAACTATAAGTAATTTGTTAACACTTTAGTTTTTTGGATTATATTTGTTTTAATTAAAATATTTTTCAATATATTGCCTTCGAAGGATGCCTCTCAGGAATGTTGCCATCGTCTTCTTCATCTTCATCATCTGCGAATTCTTCATCAGGTTCTTCGATACTTTCATTAACACAAATGTTATGCAAAACAACCACTGCAATTATTACCGTTTCTATATGAAGTTGTAGTGCATTAAAATTTATTTTTCATTATTCCAAACAGCCTTCCCACAACATTCCTCGTTCGGATGTGCGCTCGATTGTAACGCCGTTCTGCATGTGACCGGATTCAATAAGGGTATTAATAGGTATCCTGAATATGGGATTGGTAACTATTATCTGCCACTTATTTCACCATTATCAAATTTTAGTAAACCTTACGACAAGGGTACAATTTGTCATTGATTCCAATAAATTCTTATATTGCTTCTATTTCTTCCACCTGCTCGTGTATATTCAACAAACCCTCTTCCATTTTACATTGTGTTTAGTTCTATATATAAAATGCTTGACTATTCAAATTAAAATGTAACAATCCATTTATAAACATACTCTCTGATATATGTGATGACAGCAGTTGATAACTGTATATCCACTTATAGCCACTATTTTCTAATTTATATAACTGGTCTAATCAACTAAAAACTAAAATCTAATAACAAGAACGCTATAGGCGGTGTGCACAAAAGTAGTCAGCGCCGACAGCGGACAAAAATGACAAAATTGGTTACTCATTGAAACATAGCAAGGTTATGTTTTATGTCAGAATAATTTTGCTATTTCTATTTTATAAAATATTTGCAATGAATGCGAATGATAAGAAGTTAAATATTATGTGATGCAGTGGTGGATCTAATAATTCTTACAATATTACCGATTGAAGTAGCAAATTTCATAAATTTCCTAGAAGATTATATGAGGAACAGATGTATAAGAAAATAACTTTTCAACAGATATCTTCTTTTAATATGAAAAATTCTTTTAGGTATACATATTTTCTCATTGTAAATATACTTATCGTATGAATAAAATTTCAATAATAATCGTCTGATTGCAATAATGAATTATATAAAAATGTGTTTCTTAAGTCAATATTTGAACAAGATATAATACAAGAAGCAGATAATTGTCTTAAAATTGTATAATACTTGCAGTTGTATGAAATAGAAGTCTATTTTTGACCTAATTCGTCTATTTATTATACATTTTGTACATGTAATGTTAATGTTAAAGGTAGAAATTCACATTGTTCGTATTTTTCGTGTATTTTCTTTTCCGAGCTAGTGCAACTGATTGCACTTAGAGCCTGGTATATTTTCAAAAAAGAATCTTCTTCATTTATTGCGAATATAAAAGAAAGATGCTAACATCATACACTGATATCGTGATATGTAGAAATTTTCTTCTTTCCAATCATTCATGTTTTCCAACTTTTTAATGTTAATTTCCATGTATTGTCCATCTTGCAACATTCAACTAATAATATAAATTATAATATAAATTTAAATATGATAAAATGGTTTACAGAAATCACACATATTACGAGAAAAATTATATTTTCTGCCACAGTATTTACGCTGGTATTTTGACTTTTTTGATTGTCACAACACATATATAGCATTTTAAATATTTTCTTTATTCATTTCAATATACTACGATGTATAATATCCATGCACAATAGCAAAAACTCAAAATAAAATTGTAAATTGTATCACTTTCTCGAAATGTCAAATTGATTCGGTAACCAAAAATGTCAATGTAGCCGTTAGAGGCGCTGACGCTCAAAATGTGCACATCGCCTATAATAACACACGAAATGATATTCTATCTCAAAACATATAGAACTGACAGTTGTCAGCTTAATAAACAACCAAATTTTACAATGTTGCCAGGTTAAATATAATGCAAGTTGGCTATTTAGTAGTGACCAGTAAAAGTACAACTATGCATACCATCCCGCTAATAGCATTTTATCTGGTGTTACTGGTCACTACGTAAAATGCTGCTAAAACCATTTTAAGCTTGCACTTATGCATACGGCTGTAAGACTCTACTATACATTGTTCCATTTAAGCCATTCAGTAGATGGAGCTGGCAACAGCGCAAACTTGAAGTAACCGAAATCACATTGGGTAAACTTGTCTCTTGTCTCCAATTTCAGCCAATCAGAGAGGTCAAAACTATTCCCTATGCTCTGCAATACTGAATGGCTTAAATGGAACAAGGTATACTCTACTTATAGAACTAAAATAAGTATAGATAGAATTTATTATTATTAGTGCTCTTCTTTTCTCATACTAGTTTATTTTATCATAATTTCATGCCAAAAATATCATTTAAACTCCTCTAGCTTGCATCTCTCGCCAAGAAATCCTCTATTCAACATTTAAAAGGCGTGGTTGGCACTGTGCCTCAATAGCGCATAAATATACAAAATTAGCGTGATTAACTCTTCGCATGCATAATGTCCGGATCTTTCCGGAGCCTCCCGGAGCTCTCCAGAGGTTTCCCGGAGTCCTTTTCAACCCAGGGCACGGAATCCGGGTCCGGATTACAAGATGACCGCAAGGACGATCCAAGTCCTACAACTTCAAGTTCTGAGAAAGAATCCGGAGGCTGGAAGGAACAATTGGGACGAATTCCAAAAGAAGTTCAGGGATGCCCGGTGGGTGACTAGAAAATGGCGGGAAAATAAGGAGTTTGGTGGGCAGATTCAGGGATCATGGACAAGGACTATTTGAGTTGAATAAAATACATAATTATTATACATTGTTCGAAGAGTATGTAGGTCGTTCAATGAAGTTAGCAAACCAGCGTGCTACGCTAGCCAATTGTATATAACGTCATAAGCAGTGCCGGATTAAGGAAATATGGGGCCCTAGGCAAAGAGTTTTCATCGGGCCCCTACCCTCATCCCCATTTTTTTTACTTAATAAAGTTCAAATAAATAAATAGGTACAATATTGAAATTTTGGTTATTTTATGATATAATGAACATACAAAATTTAAACAATAAAAAATAATCGAAAAATGAAATAGAACGTGTACATAACATTGCAACACAACTTAGAAAATTATAAATCTAAAATAAACTACATAAAAAATATCTATTACAATATAAAGAATAGTATAAATTACAATTTTTTTTTGTACTTTTAATTCAGTGAATTTAGTAATCACATCTTCATAATTTAAAAACTCGCTTAAAGCATCATTTTCAATATACAACATAGACTACTTTTATCTCGATAATTCAAGCGGCTTCAAGTATACGAGTATTATGACTTGAAAAATCCTATTGGTTTATCTCAGCGCATTGAAAATAGGATTGAGTTATTTTCAGTCTTCTTTAAATTCGTATCGGCTAAAAAAAGATAGTTAAACATTCGATTATGCAGACAGACAGGGAGAGGTATATGATCTAATTTCATTCTGGATATATAAACCCAAAATATAAAAATTGTCATGTTGTTATTTGTCTTCTCTTTCAAAAACATTAAAAAAATATTTATTTCTTCATCACTCCAAATATTTCGCTTTTCGACAATTTTACTAAGTTTTATGTCGTGACTTTTATAAAATGAGGTAAAATGTAAACAACCACCAACTGATATGAATTTAGTAACACTGCAACATATTGCGGATGTGCGCTTGCGTAGTTACATTATTTGAAGCTTCACTGTTTATTTCGACAGAAGTGAAGCCGCTTCGTAAGTCCAAGCCTGTTACTTTATAGGCTTGACTTGACATTTTCAAGCGGCTTCAAACGTCGAGATAAACGTAGTCATATAAACTATTTAATTTTTGTTGTTCTAAAGTACATCTCAAATAATTTTTTACTCTTTTGAAAACTGAAAATGTCCTCTTTCCACCTGCATTGCTTATTGGCAAAGTTAGATATATTCTTAAAATAATATCCAAATTTGGGATTGTTGCTATTATATTATTTTGTTGAATAAATGAATGCATTAATTCTGGTGTTGATAATTTGCAACGATAGTGCTCGCATAGTCGCACCACCAGATACCAGATGGCAGACGAATGTATAGACGATAATTCCCTACTTTTAATTCAGTTCTATGAATCTACATAATAGTATATTGTGTATCTAGTAGGAAAAGTGATATATTCCCGGACGATGGTGGAGATTGCGGGGCGAGCCGTAGGCGAGGCCAGCAACACCAGGAGTCCGGGGAGTCACTTTTCCTACGTGGTCCACATACAATTTTTTTTTTTTCGGTCGGTTTATAATCAATAATTAGTTATTTTACATTTCATTTATAAATGTCAGACAACAAACAAGACATAAGATTATTGAGTTGTCTTGATAAAAATATCTGAGGATAGCGTAACTATGGCTTGTTTATTTATTTTCATAAAAGTCAAAATATATTTGAAACAATAAACCGCGTAATGTCCGGGAATACTTTGTCACGCGCCAGAAAAAATATGCCCGGACTGTTATTTTTCGTTGCCTAGCAACTACACTAAAATACCGAAACAATGCACTTTTCGGTTCGAAAACACACCGGAAAGGTGTTAGTTTTCGTCCGATCGAAAAAAAATATTATTTTCAGTTAGCTTTAGCTAAAATGTATTACATTTTGGTTTCAAAATAATTGTTAATAATGCATTTCTGATTTACAAGCATTAGTCATTTCCGGGTCCTATTTATTACGGGCCCTAGGCAATTGCCTAGTTTGCCTAGTGGTTAATCCGGACCTAGTCATAAATGACGCTAGGTTGATCTGCTAAGTGCTGCTAGGATACCAAATTTAAAATGGAATCAAAAATGAGTTTTATAAATCACGTTTTAAATAAAGAAGCTAGCTATAATGTTGATATACAGTAATAATTATATTGGCATCACAGCAGGTATGTTTTGTCATTTATGAGATTTATGAGAACTATAATGTCCATATAAAAATTATTGCTTTGGCATCATAACACGAAATTCAAGAGAAATTGGGCATCACGATTGGAAAGTGTACAAAAAAGTGCATTGAAGACGTACATACCAAAATTCCAAATTATCTCAAGGCCCATTCAGAATAAAAAAAATTTGCGGTAGTGCAAGAATTAGTGGCATCGGTAGCGTAAGAAATTTATAGTAAAAATTATTTCCGTTCACAATGAAAAATTATTGAAATTATAGTTTCTCGGAATTTTTTATTATAAATTACTAGGGTGCAAGGTTGACATTTATAGCTGTCATTTTATTTTTGCACAAAAAGTAACTGACATAGTTGATGACTTATTAATTACACTTATCCACAAGCACTCTATTGTGTGAGATAAACGAAGAGATTAAGGGAATTTAAAATTATTTCAAATTAAGAAAATGCGTGGGCACAAATTTCCTTTGAAATAAGCGAAAATGGTAAGTTACGTGTTCACTCTAAATGTGCAAAGTTTATTAATAAGTCTGTTTGTTTATATAGCGCAACGTCGGAGGCACACCACAAAATGATCCTTATCTATTGCTCATGTTATTTGATGAAATAAGATGTCAATAAACGTCTAAACTGTCAAAAAAATTAAGCGGTAGTTTAGTGGCAACGTAGATGTTTGGAGTTTGCACACTCCTACCGTTGCCATTGCCACTGCGCTACTACTAATTTTCTTAATTTTTGGATGTGAACGAATACATTCGCTATAACGCATTCAATCTTTTACCCAGACCACTACCACTGCCACAAATTCTACCGCTACGTTAATTTTTTTGTTGTGAATGATACTTCATACTAAAAAAATATTTGTAAAAATAAAAAGCAACTAAAAATCTAAAACAAACACATCTTTAAAATGGTCTACTTATACGATACCGTAGCCGTAATTTAACGGATTTTTTATCTCTCAAGATAACCTAAATCCCATTGGTGAGGTTCGAAAATCGGGCACCCTATTATGCGTTCATTTGCTAGTACACTAGAACTGCTACGTCGTGTTAGGCCCTTTATCAGTGAACAAAACTTGGGACTTTGTGAAAGGTTTGGGTACAAATCTCTGATCGTGTTAGAGGAAAACCGTATTGTAAAAATACCGTGTTGTACGACGGATACCTTTCTACGTCAAATGTGTCATATTTGCTGTATGCAAGGTTAAAATAACATAATTTGCAAATATACATTTCATCCTAGCAAATACACATATTAATTTTATTGACAAAATGACATGGCTTTATGAATTTCATTATTGATATTTAATCCAGGTTTCTTTGCATATGAATAATATAATGAATTTTGAAATAATCCATATTACAATAAAATAATTGATGACAATTTTAGAATGTAAATTTACATGTTAAATATACAGATACAAAGCTAACATTATGTGGCCTATTCAGAGAAATACAGTCATAAAGGTTGCTAAGCATATAAAGATTGTTATCATAAAGACATTTGTAACAATCTTTATGAATTTGTCAATTCAGAACCTACGTCGGTATTATCAACAATCTTTACAAAATAATACTTGTGAATGAACCAGATTATTTGACAACAGCTAACTTCATTATACATATATGAACCTAAACTAACCTTAAACTTATCTGTCAACGCTTTAATTTTTTTTTAAATATTGAATTGCTAATTTTATTTAGTACGCAAACGTTTTCCCAAAACAACTAAAGAACAATATGATATTTATGTCATATTTGGAAACTTCTACATTATTTAGAACGGCTTTGTTAATTCCTACAAATGACGTCAACGTGCTTGAAAATTTATGTGAAGATTTTTTTTTTTTTTATTTTGACTGAATATGTAAGAGAAACATACATCACAAAGAGTTTTCAAGAATACCACAGAATGTCAAAAGTAACTTTCTTCCACCAACATTCTTTATCGTTCTTATGATAATTATTCAAGTCCAAGCAGAATCTATAATAAACTGCATCATACTGAAATATAAAAACACCAATATTTGGCAGAAAGGTCAATATTACAAATATTTGATTGATAATAACCTGTCACATGTCAAATAACAACGTGATAACAACCATAAATACATAGTTTTAGCAATCGTTATGATAAAGACTGTCAAAACGCTTAACAATTGTTGACAGTAACCACTTTCAGTACTGAGAATACCAAATTCGATTTTAACAATCTTTATAGTACATAACAACCATAAAGACCATAACGACTACACAAATATTGAGTTCTGAATAGGCCCCTTGTGATAATGACTGTCAGTATTGGTTCATAAAACATAATCACTGTAGCCCATAGGCAATAATTTTATAAAAATAATGAGATTTTTACAAAAACAGTAAATAGGAGTATGTATAATAAAAAATATATGTATGTCAAAGTATTATACCTATATATTTATGATTAGCAACCATTTTGTTACTAATAAATTTATGACGACGCACCATAATAATGTTTCTTATATGTTAAGAAGTAAAGTACATACTTACATTTAAATATAGAAAAGTATCTATAATTTGTGATCTAGTATGCCTCTAGTCTCTTAATTAGCATACAAAAAATTGCTGAAAATTTACAAACCTCAAATTTAATTAATGAATTTTCAAATAAAAAGGTTTGACGTTTCAAAGTCTTTTGAAGGTTAAAGTACCTAACTAGCCAATGAAATAGCTTTTATAGGGTGACCAGACGTCCCGGTTTTCCGGGATTCGTCCCTGTTTTGAGTTGTATGTACCAGTGTCTCGATGAACATCTTCGGGACACGTAATTGTCCCGGTTTTCATACCAGACTCCAAATTTATTACTTATCATCTATCGACTGATATATTTTATTACTAAATTTTTAATTGTTTTATATCTAATTTTAATCCTTGCATTTTAAGGTAAGTGCGTTTTTGCGCAAATCGTAAATTAAGGTAGTGTGCAATGTGTGCGTGCGGTGTGCGTATGATTCAAAATTGACTAGGAAAGTAAACGTCATAGAAGACGTGGCTAAGTCGCCACTATCTTTGTTTAATTTTCTGAACAGAATTTAATAGTTTTCTGTTTAACTAGGCACTAAAATACCACATTTACAGCAGAGACTGCCGAACACATTATTTTCTTGCTGATTGGAAATTAATATAAATTTAGTGATTATTTTTAATACATATTTTGAAAGTTATCGCCATCAAATTATGTTGCTACGCGTTTGTTGAACGGTTTCTATGCGTTTGTATAGCGGTTGCTATGTAATAGCCAGTAAAAATATTTTTACTGCCCAGGCAGTAAAAGTGACATTTTATAGACAGTTAGCTGACAAAAATAGCACTTTTAATGTCAATCGAAAAACAATATTTTTTTCTTTCTTTTCTATCTTGTGCACGTCTTTCTATTTCTTCGTTTTAACTAAATATTTTATGAACTTAGCGAATTGGGCATCGGAAAACAGATAACCTAGCATAGCAATTTTTAAGTCAAGATAGTCAATGCTTAGCGGTTGGTAAAAACGAAATTTTGCTGTGCAATAGGTAAAGGGTGTAAATCGAAAAGTGAAACATAGGAGTTTAACATGGGAAATCAATTTTTCTTTGCGCAAACGTTACCTAATTATTTTATGCAAAAATACTTCAAATAAAAGTTATAGAGATTTAAATGCAGCATCTAAATCATGGGAAACGATTATTTTATCTCTTCATATAAACGTAAAAATTAATTACAAAATTACAGTTTTTATGAACATTTTGTCTAAGCAGCTATGGATATATGACAAAAAAAAACAAATACGTTGTTTTTTGTCATCCATGGCTTCTTAGACAAAAAGCTCATAAAAACTATCTTTGTAACTAATTTTTACGTTTATAATTATGAAAAGATAAAATAGTTAATTATGTAACAAGTGTGTAAAGTAGTACTTTTTTGGTCGAGTGCGATTTCTCATAATACTGAGTGTACAGGCATTCTGCAGCTTCAAATACTGTTAGTGCTCTTTCTCGTACAAAATGTGACTTAAACACTTGGAAGAATCGCAGACAGACGATGATTAGTCTTTTAAAATATACAAATGGTACATTTAATATTAATATTAAAAATTAGGTTAGGTTAGAATACATGTCAAAAAAATGTTAATGTTCTTAAAAATTAGATTAGTACTCAATCTGTTAAAAAAATATTAGATTTGTTTCATTTATATATATATATATATATATATATATATATATATATATATATATATATATATATATATATATTCATATTTTTCAATAAATTTTATTACTTTCATTATTATTTACTACCTAATTATATACTTGACAGGTAAATTAACCAAATTTTAATGTTGCCTAGCAACGCCTATTTACTTTTCAAGCACTAGTGCTTTTCACGCACGGTTGTAGGAAATAATCATTTCACATGATTTAGATGCTGCATTTAAATCTCTATAATTTTTATTTGAAGTATTTTTGTATAAAATAATTAGGCAATGTTTGCGAAAAGAAAAATTGATTTCCCACTTAAATTTTATGAATCCGTGATAAAACCGGCCAATAATTTCTCAGAAAGGCTCATTTGTACCTAATTTTGTAAAGTAAGACATTTGGTAAAAACTAATTCTTTCTATGTGAATTCTTAGAGCAAATGTAGCTCTCCCGTCGTTAAGACAGCGGCAATGGCTGGTGTACGTGATTATGAACAGTTTAGCGGAAAGTCTAATTACACGGACCGTGAATTGGATTACAGACTCCGGATTAAGCTGGATAATACGCCGTTCTGTTTACCGATTCATTCACGTAACAAAATCCCTACGTACTAGCAACTAACTACGTGTATTTCATATTCACTCATTGCTATCAAACAAACCAAATCACACGAAACAGACAAGGATGTATAAGTTTTTTTGTGGAGACAAAGAAATTGATGCAAGAACGGCAAAAAATATAGCCACGGCAGAATAAATGATATGAAAATGTTCCAGTTGTCAAGTATGTCCTTTGGGGTGACATTTATATTCAGTGGACAGGCAGACAGACACCGAAAGGTCTTTGGCCAGACGGTGATTTTATTTATTTAACATTCATTTTAAAGTTTTGTATTTGAACTTAAAACTATTAGAATAAGCAGAGAAGTTAATTATAAACAAACTGAAAGTTTAATGTAAGTACTTAACGAAATATTACACCTGAACCAATGATAAGTTTCGTTTCATTTCATAAAACTTGTCTAACTGAAGACTTAGTGAAATGATCTACTACTTATAAGTTACGAAGCGTTTGGACGTTCTATTTGTGTTTAATTAATGCTTACTAAATATTCCGTAACTAGAATTTAAATGAATATTACATTTCAAGTAGATATATAAATGATTCTTGACTTGCTATACAACGAGGAGACATTTTTCGAAAATTTTAGTAATTCGTGGATGGCGGTACAATGACAGTACAATAACGGTACGATATTTCTTGGTCCAATGTATTTTCATGGACCCATTTACATCTACGTTCTCAGTACGATGATGGTACGACGACGGCCCAATGATATTTGTTGATTTCCTTTAGCGATACGACCAGGGTACAGTATAGTTTTGTTTCTATTGAAAAAATATTGTATATCATAGTAACAGCATAATAGGTTTGTTCATGCAAGGGGGAGTGGAAGGTTGCGTTTGAAGAGTTCGTGCACTTCAAGTTGATTTTCATGTCAAAATCAGCCGAGTGAAAGTAAACATATGCTAGTAACTGATTGACATTTGACATGTTTTTGACTTTTTCATATTTCTCTTTTAGTTAAACCAAAATGTAGTCAAAATAAGCTAGAAATAAAAAATGATTGAACAAAAGTTCTTTGCTTATAACAAGAACGAGAAATATGTAAAAATTTCTGCATTTTCTTCTTCTTTTTTGACAAGAATAAGGACAGTTATCGGTATTTGTGGAATTTTTAAACATTTCATGACATTTTCTACTTTTGATAGAGACATAATATACAGGTGTCTCACAACTCGCGCCCCAGACGAAATTGACACTTGCCGACGACAATAGGTTTGTGCAACAAATAGAAGAAAATAATTTGCAGTTGCTTGCATAACGGAGTTACAAGACTTTTTAATCCACCATTCCCGGAAGGATATCTTGAGGTGTAATGATATTATTACAAAATAAAAGTGGTTGCTAGGTTTTAAAAATACTACTAGTGAGTTACAAAATTTGTTTGACTTATTGAAATTTTGACACTTTAGAGTTGACTTTTCACTGTCAACAAATTTAGGTTAGCGAAGGTGTCATCCGACATCATCATTTATATCGTACAGTGCAACGTGTTGTAGCAACTGTGTAAAATGTGTTAAACGAAAATATTATTGTCATTTGAATTCTATGAGATTAAAACAACAAATGGTGGTGATCCACAAGATTTCTATCCGGAAAACGTTCCCAATAGACTCGTGCTGCCTCTCTGGCGTTACGTCCACATTCTCCGAAAATTATAATCATTTCTAAGTAAGTAATCAGCGGCTGAATACATGGTAAGAATTTGCCTTTTTTATTCACCTTGTCAAATTTAATTTGACACTGACATTTTTCGAAAACTACAGTCGCCCACACATTTTAAAGAAGATTTGATTTGTATAAAACCCTAGTAACGTAAAATTACGGCAAACACAAGTTAAAGGTGTAGGTCTCTGATTGGTCAATTTTAATACGTCTTTTCTCGAATATCTTTTGAGCTAGATTTTTTCTCTTCGAAATTATACATCCGAGTTGTGAGACACCCTGTATTATCATTAACGAATACTAGAATGCTGAAAGTAAAATTTGCGGCAATTTGCCGCGGGCGCGCCCGCTGCATGGTTAAGCTAGGCGTAAACAAAAAATCTAAATCGATATTTTGATAGCAATATATTATAATTAATTTGACATTTTATTTCGACACCATATTGTCAATTTAAACAAAGTTTAACTTTTAATTTAGGTTGGTGCAACCGACCATTAGAGTCTTTTTCTCTTTTATCATAGAACTTTTATAGATATATAAATAAATATATCATCACGGCGTATTACCCATTGCTGGGTGTGCCAATCTGCTGTTTAGAGAGATACCGGTAATGATGAAATATTTGCACCGTGCGGGCGCTTACCAGGTGTCACCTCACGGGCACTTATTGCTGGCGTGGAGAGTGCACCACAGGGGTCAATTTTGTGCCATTGAAAATTTGTTTTAATAATTTTAACCTATAGCATTATCCAGTAAAATAAAAACTGTAAAAATCGTGTATTAGGGAACATGTACTACCAAATTAACTGTTTGTCGCTGTGTACTATTTGTAATGAACACTTATCGGAATCTAGGTCTCTGTGCCTTCATTTCCAATTCCTCTTATTAAATTCTTCTCATTTCGAACAAAGTTTCCAGCAGCAGCAGTGTATTTGCAGTTGTCTTATACACAGGATATCAGCTTGGTGAGAGAATTTAGGAATTTTCAATTCGACACCGGTTGGAAAATTCGATGAACAAATGAATGCAACAGTGGCATGCGGTGGTCAGCGGACGCGCGCCGGAATGCCCGGAAGAATTCAATAAAGTGTCCCGGAATGCTACGGGCGTCTCCCGTCCTCCGCCCCGCTGCGGCTTGGAAATGGATTTCCGAATATTTCCCAACCAACGAGAGATTAGAATACACCAAGATCATCCAACTAAATATTAGCGCTAAATAAAATATGGTGTATTTTGTGGCGTAATGAGAGAACAAACAATCAATAACCGACTTAAAAGAATGTTTTGTCTTTTAAACGGTACCTATAACTTTTATATTTGTGAAAATTTATTACTTTTTCTAAAATGTATTAATTGGAATATATTTTGGGAACCTTCCTTGGAAATTATTGACGAAAAATTGTAGGTCTTAATGTTCCATACATTTATTTGGAAAAATATACATTTGTTGACCGTTTCGGGTTCACATTAACCCATCATCAGCTGAATAAAAATTGATACAAATATAATAATTGTTTATATATAATACAATGTTTTCAATTCACCAAAAGATGAAAAGAATTTTATACAATTCAAAATCCATTGATTATATCTTCTAAGTTACATTTTTATATAAATTAATCCTTACAGGATCTATTGATAACCATTGAAGGAACGCTATGGTTTTTCTAGTTTTCGTTCTTTCAATGGTTATCAATAATCCTGTAAGGATTAATTTATATAAGAAGAAATAATCACAATAATGAATATATTCTTCAAAATAATCTTTCGAATATTGGTAAATACTTTGTTGTAATGAATGTCAAAATTGTCAGTTTCATAACCTTTTGATATTATTGTATATTATTATGAATTTGGAGAAAAATAGGCATAAAACAAAAAAATCTATAAAATTATAATTCGTTACTTATTAAACGCAGCTAAAGTAATAATGAAGAAGATCCACAACGCCCAACCCCAACATTAAACTTGAAATTATAGACACCACCAAGCACAGTATCAAGAAAATGAACATACGCGGGTCCACAATTAAATATATACGCATGCACTTTAAAAACTACACAAATTATAAAACACACATTATGAGCTTGATTTTTAATTCATCGCAAATATTAATGAAATTTTCTTCATTAGATTCATTCATCTAATCAGTATTCTTCGAATATAATCAAAATATCCATTGTTGTAATCAAAATATTCTTTGTTGCAATAAAAATATCCTTTGTTGTAATCAATAATTAAAAATAAGGGCACCAATAGAACATTTGTGTCTTGTGCCCCTGAAGATTAAATGCAGTCGAGAAAATACTCGAATATTTTTAAAACATTTTTTGATGTTTTATAAACATTTGTTAACATACTTGTCAAAATGTGTATATTTTCAGTGTTAGTTTTTATTAAAAATGAGTCGATTCGGACAGGAATCTATTTAAAACGTTAAAAAAGCAAACTTAAATTTAACACCTTAAAACACAACAATAATTGGAAGATTTTTGACAAGAAATATATATACATATATAAATGATTACTTGATTTTTATTTTGGAAATAGTCATCCAAATACCATTCGTTGTTTTTCCGATTGCTTTACTCGAGCCTGTTGCCAATACATTTCGTGACATTGATCAAAAATCACTCGCTTGACAACTCGTGATTTTTTTGTCAATGCCACTCAATAAATTGCTAGGGACCCAACAATCAGAAAATTTTTCCGGCAAAAATTTACCACTTATGATATTATATATGAGTAAACAGTTTGTATAATTGAAATAAATTGTGAAAAATTGTCAGCCATCGCGATTCGAACCCGAGAAACCTACCTTGCCGGGGTAGTGCTCTACCAACTAAGGTATTGGCTGCTCTCCTCTCGATAGCTGAACAATCTTTCACTTTTAAAGTCATATAACTGCTGAGGATATTATTAATCGTCACATGATGAGATGTGGGGTTGCCAAGCTACCACTGCGTTTAAACATCTAGTGAACGAGTCATTTCTGTAGTTGGAACCTGCACATCAGTAACGCGTTATCATCGCTTGTTAATTCTCAGTGCCTATGGTACTTTCGTATATGTAACATCGTACTTCAGTCTTTGTATTTTCTAAAAATGTTTCCCAAAAGACACCTTTTTGACGAAAAGTTACTGATATACCTTTTTGAGAATAATACTTATTCAAATGTATTAAAAAAATCAGTCTACTGAAGTATTGGAAGAGCAGGACGCGACCCAAGGTCAAAGTAATTATGCTGAGCCATTTGAGAATATAGAAGAACATCTTACAAACTCTTCTGTTGAATTAGATTTATTCTTTTCCAATAACGGAAATAAAATTTAGAGGGTCCTGTCTCTGTGCCTATAGGAAGACGTAGTAAAAATATCGTATTGAATGAGGATAAAGGATCTTCTCGCTCTGTATTTAGAATCTGCGAGGGCAAAATGTCTTGCTTCATTTTTTATTTCATTTAAAAACTTACAAGATGTAATAACACACGCAAGAATAGGTTCAATTACTGTATTAGTTCATAAATGCATATTGGAATCTTATAATTAGATAACTCTTAGCATTCTTCGTCCATATAAATAAATGAAAATATTGTTGAAACGTGTAATTATTTATTTGAACTCTTCTTATTTCTAGTGTAAATAATTATCCTTTCTCATGTTTGCGGTGACAGGCATCTCAAGCTCAGTACCCCAAATGTGTTTGGAGTCCGCATCCAAGTCTTCCAGAGTTCCGGGTTGCTCGTTCCGGTGTACAGCACTCCGGCTAGCTGAACCGGTTGTTTCCGGGTATGTGTCAGTAGAACGAGCCAGGAGACACATTGTACTATCTTAGAATTAGAGAGACAATTGGAATATAAAGAGATTTCGAAACAGAAATTAAGGGCTCCTTTAAATTTTATTTCGTATCCACTGAGTGAGGTGTTTCACGATTTATTTTTCTTTACTTTAATCGAAATAATAAGAAAAAATATTTTACCCGTATTTTTTATTTTCTTTATATTTATTCATAAGAAAATTGTCTCTGAAAATATAATATTTAAATTGCCACCTTTTCTGTCGCCTGATATCATTAGAGTACTACTCACCAATAAGGGAGTGGTTTACATTTGCCGCCGACAGAATTTAAACAAGTGACAACCATGACAGTAATACTAGCTACTAGTTCCATCAATATTACTGATTTTTATACCGTGCGTTTTATTTAACTTGAAACATGGGATTTGTCATATCCATAGTAACCAGATGACAGCAATGTATAAGAGCGTTCCATTTCAAATAGAACATAGCAAATAAAATATAGACAAGAAATATATATATATATATATATATATATTTAATAAATGTTCACTGTCACTCACAACCAATTCTTGATGGTTTTGAATGTGGTATACGATTTAAAATGTTCTTTCCTTAGTAAACGATGTACACTGGTTTTGCTTATACCCGCAGCTTACCCTATCGTTTTCTTAGATAATCTATTATTATTATGTTGTACCAGCGTAATAATTGCGGCTATTTTCACCTCTGTTAAAACATTATTTCGTCTTGTTTTCTTTACATGTTGACATGTTCACCTCGATGTTCACGTTTAACGGAACCATTTCTATTAAAATTGTTAACAATTCGTAGTATAGTTGAAGCACTTTTGGTGTTGGTCGATTAGGAAATGATTTATGAAATAAATTAAATACCTGTCTGAGGCTAAAGTCTGCATTATATCATTGACTCATTTGCACTTTTTCTTAAACTGTATACATTATTTTTAAATTAAATAGAAGTAATAATAGTAAAAAACAGTGCCGGCTTAACGGGGCGGCTTTTGGGGTCTATAGCTCCCGGCGGTAGATACGTAAAGGGCGATTCACCGAGCAGAGCACGTTCGTAAATATTTTTAAATAAAAAATTTAATTAAAGCAAATATAAGAGGGGAAAAAGGACAATGTCTATTTTCTAGCAAAATTTGGTTAAAATTGGTACATATATATTGAAGGTCAGAGCTTTTATTTATTTTTATTTATTATATATTTAATTCCTGCTTTTCAGCTTAGAATTTTTACATTTATAGAATACAGCGCTTTTAAATGGTATGTGTAAAGGAGGCAAAACGGTAGCAATCCTAAGATACAGGTCTCAGATATTGTAAGACAAGATCTAAAAAGGATGACGGTCTAAATGTCAGGGTAAAAAAAGATGAATGTTCGACAGCGATAAGCACAAATTATAACTTGGTCAGCCGATTTCTGTTCAGTACTCGTACTGAACAGATATTTGTTAAGCTAAGAGCGGTGTCAATGGTTATCTGATGAGATTCCGTAACTCAGTAGTTAATTTTTAGCAACTGGTTAAAAATATAACCAATTAAGTACTTATGTTGACATAATATAACAAACAATTGGATACAATTTTTAACTAATCGCTAAAAATTAACCACTGAATTACACAATTAATAAAACCACCAAATGACGCAAAAAGACTAATGTAGCGAAAAAGCTCCGAGTGCAAAGTCATGAAACCGATATAGCTATTTGTGTATTAAGAGCGCAAAATGGGACATTGTCGATAGAGAGGTTGTTGCCGCGCGACGCAGGAGCGAGGCATTCTCTCGAAATCGACAATGTCTATTTGCGCTCGAAACACACACAAGATTTTTTCTACAGTCGCCGCAATGGGGTCCTCCACCATAACAAAAAATTATTTTTTATTTATTTTTACTTATCGGTATTTTCCATTCTTCTTGAGCTATTGCTTCAATCTAATCTAAACATTTTATACTTTCGTTTTTGTAAATGAATGCCCTATTTTATTTTCACAGCAGTGCGGCATTTTGTTTGGTTATGTAAGTGGGTAATGTGTAACTATAGTTTCATTAATTCCTGACTAAACGTTTCCATTAAGTATGTAGCCAAGTAACATTTCTCAACATTGTATAGTTAGAAATTTGAGGAGCGAGCGTTTTTTCTACTTTGTCGCTCTAGAGCGGCAAAGTGACATTTTGCGTTGACAAAAGAAAGCGCAACTGGCTACTTTGTATATAGACTGTAGAAAAAAGATTTTTCCTGTGAACATTTGAAATGTTCTATTAACTAACGTTTCAGAACAATTCGAAAATAAATTGTCACTGAATTTCAAAAATATGGGAGTTCATGACTTTCATAATTTTTACCTACAGTCTATCCCACTAGACCTTTCATTAAACCAGGACTTCGAACCGGAGCTGACTCAAAAACCGTAAACAGGCAAAAATAACGGAGAAATTCTGTTGAAACTTGACCCATCTGCGGGTATAATAATTTTAAGAAATGACCAATCTGAGTTTCGAAATAAGATTAATACACTTTTTCATTCCAAAAACATTAGATGGAGTTTTAAACTTTAAAATTCGCGTAATGAACAAACAAAATTTGTAACATTTATCTTTTTTCCCCTGACTTTTGTCAAAAACGATTTTTTCTTTGTTGAGAATGGCGGTTTTTAAAAGTTAGCCCCGGGCGTCAAAATGTCTTAAGTCGGCACTGGTAAAAAAATAGTTGTCTCAAGTAAACATAAAACCATTTAAAAAATCAAAGTTTCATTCGGTGAAGATTTTAATTGAAATAACGGAATACCATAGCTTTAATACTCGCAACAAATGCACCAGCGTTTAAAACTTATATTTTCTAGCGAAAATAAACCTAGATAAATTATTGTTTTAAACCTTTCTGAATTCTAATTTTCACAGGTGTCCTATATTCTTTAGAAAATAGTTCCTTGCGCGAATTGTAAAACAAAACATTGGTCCCCGGTGTTTCGTAAACCCGTTTTAAATTATGGTTGTATTTCAAGCAGGAAAAATGATGTGAGTCTCAGGGCTGAAATGTAGGTTACCGGAATGAAATAAGTGGAGTGCCGGACCTGCACGTGGGCAGAGTTATGGCAGGCTAAAGTGATTTCGCAAGGGCGGAATCGCAGTTTTCATACGGTTTCAACGCTTTCCAACGATAATCTCTCGGGTTTCAAACTCTGACCTGTCGTTTCTGTCCGAGGAATGTTCGATAAATTTGGCTAGTTTACCCTCTGCTTCTGACATTACCAACACTTGCCCACCCAACGTTTCGCACAATTCTTGTTAATGGCGCTCATTAAATATATAATAAAACATTGAGATTTATTTCCTTATTTTAAAGGTTTTTGTACGTTAATAAAAACCATAATTCTTTTCTTTTTAAATCACTTTTACCCCAGAGAAGACGTAGTTTTATACAAATACAGGGTGAACAGTGTGACAAGGCGAGGGTAAGCACAATAACAGATAAATAACTTCTTATAAACTCTTCTAAATTATAGTTTCAATATTCATATTTTAACTCTGTTTATCTATTTAAGTCAAAATTCAGTTTAGAAATTCTTATCATATTATGATAGTTACGACATTTATTTGTTGATCTTAAGTCTAGAAATTATTATGTATACGTGACCTCGCCTATGCTCCCCGAACCCCTAAAGATAATGCAATCCTGGAGATAGCGTTTTTGTTTTAAGTCAGTCGGTATTAGTTAGCCATGGGATAAACATGGGAGAGTCGAGATTAGTACGTGGCGTCGGAAAGACGTGTTTTGGTTTGGACATGTAGTGTCCTTTAGTTTTGGGGCGACGCTCGCCAGCTGGGTTACGAAATGTAACACTTGTTAGTTGTGTATGTTAGGCTTAGTATTAATTAATAATAATGTAACCGTGTAAATATAAAAGTATTAGTTATTAAAAAACAAGTATTTGTTCATGTCCGTAGTGTTCCTCAGTGTAAAGTGTAAAAATTGAACTGTATGTGTGTTCTTCCTTCTCACAAGCCGTGGACGCCAGCCATCAAAGCGTCCACCAGTCAGTAAGTGTATCATGGTTGGGAATCATCATCCTTAGCATCAGCATCGTCCAGCTTCAGAGACCCCCCTCGTGTTACAACAGTAAACATTTTCAAATTCGTTTCAGAAAAAGTAAATTCAATTTTATAAAAAGTAGGTAAATTAAATTTCGGAAAAAATAAATTCAATTTCAGAGAAAGTAAATTCAGTTTCGGTTTTCAGTTATTTTGATATCATTTTTCTGAAATTGAAGTTACCTTTTCCGAAATTTAAGTTACTTTTCCTGAAATTAAATTTGGTTTTTCTGAAATTAAATTTACATTTTCTAAGATTGAAGTTATTTTTCTGAAATTGAGCTTAAAACGCGTTTTCAAAAATGTCCCATAAAACTATATGGGGTCATTTATACACAAGGATTTAGAGAATAAAATTCTGAATTTTTGTGTTTACCAAAAACTTTAAATTTGCTTCTGATGTTAGAATAAACTAAATTTAAAACAGGACTCAGTATGTGATGTCAAAAAATGAACGCTAAGTATACTGTCAAACACGTCAAAATAGTTATTTTTGATTCTAGATCACGAAATGTCACTTTTGCATTTGAGAATGAAAATTTTTTTTTGCAAACACAACGAGCAAAGAAATCATTCGAGAATGCAAAAACATATCGCAATCGAGTGTCAAACAACGTTTTTTCAAAAACTATGTCCCAAAATTAATAAAAATGTAAAGAGAAAATTTTGACGGTTAGGTTTAATATGTTACATCCAAAGAGGATTATGACATCTAATGTCACCGTGAAAGCAATTATTTAATGTCAAATATATAAGCGGGATCATTACGAATAATGAGCCTGTTTCACATTTTTCAAAAAGTATTTTAAATGAAAGTTTATGCAATATTTTTCTTACTAATAATTATTTTTTTAATAATATGTTTTTATTTTCGTTTGGCGCCAAAAATAGTCATTTCTAATGGATATTTGTTGATATTTTCAAATTTGAGTCTTATTTAAATAATATCTTTTTAAATTTAATACTTAGAAGCATATTAAAATTCTTGCAACAGCCCTATAAAGAGAATTATTTTTTCTAAGCAAATAAAAATAAAGGGACAGATTTTAAAAAATTGACACACTTCATTCAATCAAAAAATTTCTGGATGTAAAAGACTTTTACATCGTGAATGTAAAAGTCTTTTATTCACAATCATTTTAGTAATATGTCGAATCCTAACCTTTTAGAAGTTGGAAAATACCTCATTCTGTTATTCTTAGCTGTAATAAAAATCTTGGGTTGGAAATATAACTAATATAATCGTTACTTTTGTAAATGTCTGTGAGTCATTGTCATTATATACTTAAATTTATAAATAAATAAATGTATAAACGACGACGATTTATTTTGAAAATTATTGATTAAAGAGAGTATGATTGTAAATAAAATAATGTATACATATATATATATATATATATATATATATATATATATATATATATATATATATATATATATATATATATACAGGGTGTAAATGAAATAAGTGCATTAAATTTAACCAGTAATATAACTCGTCGAGAGCAACAATATTTCTTAATAACTTTTTCTCGAAATCGCATATTTTTTTTAGCATTTTTACCACCCCGTAAATTGACGAGTCGTTCCAAATATTTTTGTGATAATTAAATGCCAGTAGCAATAGCTATGAAAAATTTTGTTTTAGCAATTGACAGACCTGTTAATTCTTCCAATTAAATTTTGATATTAGTAATAAACTTGTTTATAAGGTAAAATTCTGTCAAAATGCGAGTACACAGACATTGTAATTACTTACCTATGGTTTATTTATTTATTTTTTTATTCGTATCTGTACTTTTTTACTTGACATCACGGTTGACATAGACAGTGTCATGGAGTTGCCAACGCATTTACACAGAGTGTTTCCAATCATCACCAAATCATTTTGTTCTTAATATTCGCACACTTGTTAATCTTGTACATCTTTATCACATCACAATACGGAGTGTCACATATGACAATTTTAAAAAAAGCAACAGTTATATCCATAACATGTGCAAAAAGTTCTATGTTTTCAGCACATAACAGACTTCAATTTTGGGAATGGCTCATAATGTTCATTAATGAGACTGAATTTACTTGGGAAGGTGTATTTATTATGCACAATACACATCTCGACAGACGAAAATGCTGTAAAATTTTTCATTAAAAAATGTTTTGGGCGAGAACAATAAATGGATGACTAATTATTGGTACTCATGTACCTCTTTAAATGGACAAATGTTTGTACTTACATTTTTTGAATAACGTATTTAAACTATTATGATTTGTCGACGATAAATAATCATCTCATAACCTAACAACTATGCTTTTGCTCTTCCTCGTCCCTCCTTGTCTTCCTCTATTCACACTATTCACAGGTGATTAAAATCTGGTTCAATACACAAATTTATAATTTTGTTATCCAAAATTTAAATTTATTTATTTTAAAAATTGTACTATTACGTATTAATTAATAATAATGTTATTTCCCTTGATTCTTTTATTAATTATACTGTGACTGTAAGTGTAACCGATAACCGACAATTTTTGAGCTGTTTGTATCCCACTTGAATACGGCAACAGCCATTTGTTCTCCATGAGCGGGTAACGAAATATGCAGCAAATCTTTAAAGAATTTTAACTCAAAATCTAAAAGACAAAAAAAGTTATTAAGAAATATTGTTCCTCTCATCGAGTTACATTACTGGTTAAATTTAATGCACTTATTTCACACCCTGTATATATATATATATATATATATATATATATATATATATATATATACCTCGGTGGGAGTTTTAGCACAGCCTCGTGCTGTATCTCACCTCAGGGCTTCGCCTCTCGGTAATATACGTGACTTGTTTGTGGAATAATCAATTTTAAATATTGCAGCCAAATTTATTGAATATGGCTGTCAAGTTCATCTCCGGCTTAATCAGTATATTGGCAACAATGATTTTGATAATAACTCTGAAGTATGTACCATGCGTTGACATGGTTCTAGTTGAAACTGATGTTAGAATCACGCTCGTGCTACCAGCCATGATGCCCTCAAAAAATATGGTGCCATTACCAAAAGGCATTAATCAGATTATTTCAAGTTCATATTACTAATTACAGTTGTAAAAATTTGTATATCACATTTATAATGATTGTTCTATTTATTTTTTTCATAAAGTAATTCAACCAGTATCTAACGGTTTATTTTCTTGCAGTGTATGGTGCCCTCTTTATTAGACTACATTACAGGGTTATCCGCCTCTGATCTCAGACGGGCAGTCTTTTATTGTGTTCCTACTGCTACTGTTATTGGTTTCTTCATGTCACCAGAGATTTCAGATATGGAACACTCTCCCGTGGTTTCACATATGTGGACTGTAGTCTTAGATATTTAACCCTGGATATCCCACACGACGTAGCAGAGTTTTTATCGGGTAGAATATAATAGAGAAGTAAACTCAGTTAACACGAAACATGTCGCGTAGAGGTCAAAATGACCTCGTATAATATATATATATATATATATATATATATATATATATATATATATATATATATATCAGAAACTTTAAAATTCCACAGCTACCCCAGTATACAAGTAACTTCTCAAGTACACTAAACTGCATACTCTCACCACGATACTGCTATGCCACTCAACTTACTGACTGCTTACTTCTTACTATACTCAAAATTTTTGACTCTGTCGGGTCTAGCAATAAAACTAATTATGACAAAGCGGCATATTGCCGCTTACTACTTGTATTATAACATTGGATATCAACGCCGCTCTGTTGAAATTCTTGGGTTCGCCACCTACTGTGAGTCCTAGAGTATAGTAAAATAATCTCACTGTTCCTTGAACATAAATGCTATTTTTGTATGCTGCTATAGTTTTATTACTAGACCCGACAGTCAAAAATTTAGTATATCTGTGTAACTGTCCTTCTGATGGTCTAACACTCTATGTAACTGTCCCTCTGCCACTGAACTAAATATAAAACGGGAACGCTTGTGTCCTATATAACAATAACATAGGCATTTCCGGCGCTCGATAGAAGACCGTCATATTACTCTACTTCTAGTGTATTTCATTATTTCAGGTTTATTTATTTATTTATTTATTTATTTATATATATATATATATATATATATATATATATATATATATATATATATATATATATATATATATATATATATACCGTGTCTATTTTAAAGGTGTACATAGGAGATTAACATGGGAAATCAGTTTTTTGCAATTTCCTGCTCGCCTAATGATTTTAAGCAAAAATGCGTCAAATAAAAGTTTTAGGGTATAAAATTCTACATCTAAAATAATAAACAGAATTACCTTTCCATGCTTTATAACGACAGAAATTAAATATGAAAATGTCGAAAATTACGTTAAAAATATCGACAGCCATGGAATTGAACAAGAAATAAATAAATGCTTGACGTTTTATCTGTCACAACGTAAGTTAACTTATTTGACGTTTCTGACAGTTTGATTTGAACAAATATCGTTCATTATGGCAGTAATAGAAATATAAAATTAATAAATAAAATACAGTTTTGTTTAAATAATATGAATATATTAAAAATTCAACATTGCGTAACAAAATTATGTATGATGCTGTTATGTACTCTCAACTCATTTCCAATACATCTACCTTAGTACTACAGAAGGGGTCTACACTTATCATTCCTAACACTCTTTCTTAGAGTAACGCATGTTTCGCTCGTCCTGTATTCTGATTACGCGGCTCACGTGTATTTTTTGAAGACACATTAGCAGTCTTTTGAAATTTTGTCACGAATTTAGCTCTTCATTCGTATAAATGTTAATTTTTTAATCATTTCAGACAATAAAACTAGAGACAAAATCAAATTGTCAGAAACGTCAAATAAGTTAACCAAGTTAACTTACGTTGTGACAGATAAAACGTCAAGCATTTATTTATTTTTTGTTCAATTCCATGGCTGTCGATATTTTCAACGTAATTTTCGATATTTTCATATTTAATTTCTGTTGTTACAATGCATTGAATTTTATGCTCTAAAACTTTTATTTGACGCATTTTTGCTTAAAATAATTAGGTGAGCAGGAAATTGCAAAAAATTGATTTCCCATGTTAATCTCCTATGTACACCTTTACGACAGACACACGGTGTATATATATATATATATATATATATATATATATATATATATATATATATATATATTATATTATATTTTAAAGGTTTGTCACTTGTAAACTGGTGTTGCACCGCCATATTCATCTTTGTTTTGATTTTCAAATAACCTGTTTACGTGAGTGAAGTAGTGACGTATTTATAAACTTTTCTTAATCATTTATTGTGATCGCCTAGTTTTGTAATATTTCTGAAATTTTTAATGAAAATTTTGTATCATGATAATGATCAGCTCTTCATAACAGTTGTTGGTTGGTGAAGATGGCAATATGGTAATGAAAAACAATTAGTTGAATTAATTGCAAGATCATACTGTAAAATTCGCTATTACAATTTAGCAAAGAAGCAGACAGAATGTTTGGAAGGAGAAAATATAAGAACATCTCGTAATAAATTATTTTATTTATGCATCAATATTAATGATTATTAAATATTGACCAATTTTTTAATTTTTCCTTTACACTAATATTTTTTTTATTATATTTGGGTTTTCTTACTATTCTTCGATACATTTTATTTTTATTTTAGAATTTATTACTCCTATAATCAAAACAAAAAATCAAAATTCGCGCTTTTAAAACCCGGAGGTAGAGCAGTATGACGGTCTCCTATGATGCGCGCAAATTGAACCTTAAAGCGAGTTTCCGTTTATATTTAGTTCAATGCCCTCTGCGCACAAGTACGTCGCTTATATAGTTGTAGTAATTAAGCTTATCTCCCCCTGTTTACTTAACTCGTGACGCCTGCCTACCGCGCGCTGCATCTATGTTATCGATCGCCTACCTAGAATCCTCCGCCCTACTAAAACGCTTCTATCATAGGCGTCGGCTCGCACGCGCTGGCTGGGCTCGCGGAGCAAACATCGTAGGTACTCTCACGTTAGAATAATATACCTCTAAGGCTGATTCATTAATTTTTAATTATATAACATTTGTACGTAGATACAATTTTTTTAAATAAAATTAACTTGTTATTTTGGTTATGTGTTTCGTTATAGAGTTAAACATTTTAAAATATTTTATGGAACATGGAAAAAATTGTGTGGGTAAAATCATATTACGATTAGTAAAATTTACATAAAGGGATCGACCAACGTAGCACCGAATAAAAAGGCATAATGATTATATTATTTGAATATCAATGTGCAAATTTTCACATGAAACCGATGGTTAGAATGTACACACGGTTAGTTAAACATTGTGGAATAATAGTAATAATAAAACAAACAAATCTAATTGGTGATCCACTTTATCGTGTAATTAATTTATAATTAAAAGTTAATTAATTGTTGATTTAATTATTTTGACAATACAATTACTATTTGAGTTAGTCATTAAATAAACACTTGTGAAGTACCGCACAATTAATACGAATTCTAATTATTGTTAGCAAATATAATTATATTACTTTCTCAATACCGTTCTTCATGCTTATTTTCACTTTAGACAAAACTGTTTTTGCTTCAAGGACGACTCCAAAGTGATGCTAAACAACTTTTTTAAAAAGATAGTGGTCCAAACAGTTACATGATCGACACCCAATGTTCGGCCAAGAACTACCTCGGTCACGTCTAAAATCTAGACACAGTTTCCTCTCTTCAGTGCATCCAATGACAGAGACCAAGACTGCAACAAGACGCTTAATGTAGGATGAGACATTAAAGCCAGAAGATAAAGCAATGGGTATCCTTCCAGATGAGAAACTACCACCAGGTAATGATCACAAATGGCCCATTGGGAAATCATCAAATCGCCTACGAATAAAGTAGGAAAATGTGCAGTAAACACGTTCAACTGGAGGTACCAATCAGAACCCACTTTATGTCATTGTGGTCAAGAACAAAAAATGGCCCACCTGCTCACGTGCGCTAACTTAGAAGAGGAATGCACGAGAGAAGATCTGGATAAGGCAACACCAGCTGCTATAAACTGTGAAATTTTTTGGATGAATACTATTTAGATAGGCCGTTTCGCTGCCAGTTTTTGCGGACGGTTTTTCCTCTGGCATGAAGGAGAGAATCTTCGAAGAAGATGCATCATCTCCATCCTAGTTAATGCCGGGCGATGCATAAGACCTATTTCCATAATTTCCAAATTTGACTATTTATATGGTTATAACAAGCTCAGCTAACTCACTCCATGTGGTCCGGATGCGGTATTTCGCTACCGAAAATCGGTCACTTCAGTATCTAAGGAGTGAGAAATATTAGTTGTAATGTTTTATATTTATTTATTTATTATCAATCTGACCTATAGCATGTAATATCGCAATTACAAGTAGATTATACAAAAAAGCAATAAAAAAATACCTTAATTAGCAGAAGTAGCAATGTAATAACAAAATAAACAAATTTTCGTTGAACAGACTCAAGTATACATTGGTATTTATTATAGATTGGACTCCACACTAGCAGACAATATTCAAGTTTTGTTCTCACAAAAGAGAAATATAGCTTCTTCAAAGTAGAAATATTAGTGAAGAACTGAGTACTTCGGATTATAAAACCCAGACTTCTGTATGATGATTAGACAGTACGAATTATGTGAATGGCAAAGTTTAGTTTTTCATCTTTGAATTGAGTAACTCTTTCAAGATCATGGCTATCCATTATATATTTAATGTGTATTAATTATTTATATTATGTGTATGGTTTGGACACGAATAATAATAATAATAACTATAATAATAACAATAATAATAGTAATACTAATAATAATAATAATAATAATAATAATAATAATAATAATAATAATAATAATAATAATAATAATAATAATAATAAGATAGTGCAAGGGTACAACAAGAACAAGTTCTACAATAAAAAAGGATATTACACAATAGCCGTGATGAATATCAATCTGTAATCATTAAAATCAGATTGATAAAATTTCATAATTATTTCCGGAAAGAAAATATAAATTCCAATATAAAATACAGTGATAAATAATTCATATCGTGGATTTGTGACTAAAATGAGTGACAAAATGCATTCAGAAGAATTAATTAATTTTGGTGCAAAAGATATTTTAAGAATAAACTTGATTGTATACCACCCACACATATTTTCGGCCCATCACCCGTTGTGAGGGTAAACCACATCCATTACCAAAGCTTAAGAGATTAACCAAATATCTTGTCCTAGACTACACCTCTTACACATAACCCACTATACTGAAGCGGATTTCGATTTAAGTGACTTAACTGGTGCGATATAAACGTAGCCTACGAGAGCTGCAAACTGCTAGAGTTAAGCATTCGTAGAATTCTGTGTTATATTTATTTTATTGTGAATGTAGAGAATGCTAAGCACCTCTTGAAACATCTCTTCATTCTCCAACAGCCTTTTACGGCAGACAATCCAAGGCAACAAGGCATCCCCTCGTTGTATCCACTAGTGACAATATCCTCCATCCAGAATCAATCTTCATTCCTGCTTGGCTGCGACAATGCTGCCGCGTGTAGAGTGGCAGGCGCGAGAAACACATTATCCCCAACAAAAACACCCTCTATTCAATGTAGGCTTGATGGTGGGAGCGAGCTAAATGCGGGCGAAAGTTCCACAAAGTGAATTTTATATTTTCTGTACGTAAATATCATTGTTTAATTTTACATATGTAGTAGCCAGATGTAAAACTCTTCTATTAAAAACGAGTTGCACCACACAAACTCCGGTTAATTTTTTTACTTCTAAACTCTATCCGTTTTAACAATAGAGAGCTGCGAAGATTAGTGATGTGCCTGGAAAATTTCAAAAATGAAAGTTTCTCTACGTAAGTTATGTTTGGTTAATTTACATGCTGGAACTTATATATTTCTCTTATATACAATTCAGGATTCAGTACAGTTTTTAAGTATGGTGAAAATTAAAGGTAGAATCTGGCGATATTTCAATGAAATAAATACAAAAGACAATAAAATACTTTATTTTTACCTCCCGCTTCCCTTGGTAAGAGAGGTATAGGGATCGTGCTAAAAATCGCATATCGAGATTTTGGTAAATGACCACGTTAAAAGTGGAATAGTGATTTTAGAGTCCGTGCCAAATGTGATGAGCTGTTGCGCAGAAAGTAAAACTCTTACTTCTATTGACTGACCTTTCTCTGTCTCTCTTCTTGATCTGCGCATTGCAAAGCTCATGACATTTGGCACCACTTCTACTTAACACAATACAAAAACTTTCCGAACCGAAGACTTTATTAGACATATGCCTGGTTACAAAAACGTTCATCAACCCATTGTTCGGTTAGCGATTCATCAAATCGAACAAATTCGAATGTTTCCTTGTTCTTATGACATTTAAATCATTGCTGTCAAAAAATCGCATTGCATTTGTTCGTTTTGATAAACCGCTAACCGAACAATGGGTTGATAAACGTTTCTGCAACCGGGAATTATACTCATGTATTTCTGTCTTCACATAGGCGTGCATAAATTTTCTTACTAACAATAAGAAAACTACAATGATTCAATATTGTATATTGTTTCATTTAAATTTTATTTTATGATCTGCATTTAGTACATGACATTGTTGTATCCTTTTTTATATGTATGTAATAAATAAATTGTGATTTTCTGTAATGTTTGAACATTTTTTTATTAAATTGATTTTTCTTTCTGGTGCGCCTATGGTTTTTATAACTTTGTCCTAAGCTTCGAGAAATACTAAATTAATTCAACTCGCCAATAAAATCGACCTCTTCATAAATCAATAATTTTCAAAATAAATCAATGAGTTGTTATAACTATTTTATTATTTTTTTTGACAGCTATATTAAAATTTGTTTAGCCTACTTTATTATAGGTATCTATATAACAATGTTGCTAGGCAACTCTATATAAACATTTCCTAATCGTGGGGCGGAAGCGTGATTTTCCATTCCCGCCCTTGAGATAGTTATTGCACTCATTATTTTGTAATTCGCTCAATTATTTTGAAAATGACTAGACTTTTTATAAAACGACTGTCTTTGTAATTTACTTGAAATTACAGAAATTTGGCAATGTGGCCATAAGGCGATCATCGTTTTGTGAAACCCCTAGCCGTTTTATGAAACAGGTTGTAAAATATCACTGTCACCGAAGATTTAAAAATCTGGCCGCGTTTTATAAAAAGACGGATTTTAAAATCTGGCTACGACACATACGTACACATTTTGTCTGCAGTTATAAGATTCATAGTAAAGTTAATCTTTTCAGAGTTCAAAATCATTTACAGATATATCTCCCTCGTATAATACAGTACTTTTACAATACTGTTTTGCTCTAACACGAAGAGAATTGCATTTTAACATTACATATTGTAACGTGTGAGCCCCGCTGCTACGCTGAACAAGCGTCTAAGTATAGCGATGACGCAATCGCGCTAGCAGCCGGGCTACGTAAACAAACAAGCCGCGACCTGAACATATTGTGTTCATTGTTATTATGCGGTCGAACATTGTAGAGCTCTCTGGAAGTTAATGGCATCTGTATAAGAGGGACGCAGCTATGCTCGGGAGTTAGTTAGTTACATGGAGAGACATACAGAGACATTCACATAGAGTGTTAGTGAAGCACAACAGTATCGTGGTGAGCGTATGCAGTATAGTGTCACGTGGAGGTTACTGGGATAACTGTGGATGTGATTACTCGGTAGTGTTGACGAGTATTGGGAAGTTATAGTGTACAAGGACAGTAACGGCGAGTCGGGAAGTTACTGGTATACCGGGATAACTGTGGAAGTGAATACTCTGTAGTATTGAAGAGTATTGGGAAGCTATAGGTATACGGGGACAGTAACGGCAAGTGGAAGTGGATACTCGGCAGCGGTGTTGAAGAATTGTGGCATACGGACAGTCGGTGATGAGAGAGAGAGTTACATAAATAGACAGATAGTGAGGTGAAAAGTGTGAATTCTGTCCGAGCAGTTAAATATACAGACGCTGTTGAGTCAGTTGAGTATATAGACACTGTGGAGGTCGGTAGGCGGACAGTTGAACGTGATATAAGTTAATAGTGACATAAATAGTGGAAATATATAATTAGTAATAATATTGGAAATAAAGTTAGTGTTATCTAGTTAATTATAGTTTTAGTTTTAATTAGTTTTTTAATAATTGTTTAATATTAGTAATAGTCATTTTCATTATAGTTTAATAAACACTTATTTTACTTAATAATAATTGTCTAATACTTACACTTCATCCATATAAATAAACCAAATCAATAAAAACGTTACAATATTTATTTACATTTTAAAAAACTTGTATCAGGTTGCACTTCATAAGCTTTTAGCTCGTACACTTTCCCCTATAAATATCTTGACTTTTTTGTTCAGATGTATTTTTAAATTGTGTCCCCTGTAAATCAATAGCAAACAATCGATACCACCCTTCTGTATATGATGAGAGCACGGATACCGGTTACGTATCAAGCAATGCCAGTTGCAGCGTCACCAGCTGCTAGAATCTGTTACATATTTTAGTAACGTTGAACACAGATATCTAGTGTAAATACGACAAATAAATGATGTAGTCATTAATTATTATAATCAAGGTAATGTAAGTGGTTGCGCTAAGGTTTTGTTATAAGAAAAGATCCCGGGTTCGTATTTCAATAGCGTGTAGAGAAATTTGTTTCTATTATCTACATATATCAAAAAGAATTAAGAAAAACAATAGTTATCAGTGAAGTGAAAGGTACTTTTGTCCCGTCCAACTAAAATGAACAATACGATTAAACACTATGCTATTATCCAATTTCGATCTGTTAGCTGTATATGAATCCTATCCTATATTATATTATAACTTTTTTACTTCATTTCATACTTTACTACTTTAAAATTCTTCTACTCTCTTCTTTATTTTTTTAAAAATTGTCTAGTTTGCGTATAGGTTCTGTATTCATATTCATATGTGTGTGTGTGTGTGTGACAAAAATTTGCCCTGCGATAACTCTAATACTACAGTTTCAAAATTTTTAATTCTTTCGTATTTTTCTTCGTTACCTCCATATGAAAAGCTGATTAGATTTTGGTTATAATTGGTCAACCGGAAGTACCCACATTTGAAGATTTTAACAGTTTTTCTTGAAAAAACAATGTTAAATATCTTTTTTTTTACATTTAACGTTATTATAAATATTAAAGAATATTTTATACTTCATATTAAATGGATATAGAGATATAATATTATAAAGAAATTAAATTTCATAAATTAGCCAGCTATGCTATAACTATGGAAACAGCTACTATATTATGAAAATTCTGATTCAAAGATGTCAGTGTCCAGTGCAATTGACATGGTATGTTTGTGTTATAATTTTACTGGAAATATAGGATATTTTGCTAGAAACTTTCTGTATGGAATTTGTATAAAATGCATACAACTGCCGGAAGGTAATGTACAAGAAGTAGAATCTTTTGCAAGGCACTATCTGTATGCAATTTGTACAAACTACATAGAACTGACGGAAGGTAATGTGCTGGCTACATCAGATTTTTTATTCTCAAATCATATAAATCTTTATAATTTCTAAGGGTAGATAATACAAAACCTATCCTAAGTATAAAATGTAGTATGTATGTTACATGTGAAAACTTAGGAGTTAGGTACTTTTTAATACACTTAGGTATTTGTTTCAAACTTAGGTACTTCTTGCACTGAAATCATGTTTTTTCTGGCGGTGGACCATGTTACAACTTGACTTGGGTACACTTTAACACAAATCTGGGCCTCAATTTTGTTACTTTAAATTCTATCTGATTTAAAATTCTGTCAGAATTTGGTTTTTCCCACTACGAATTTTACTGCTCCAGACCAGTAGAATTTGAAATCTGACAGACTTGAGATTTCCCCAATAGGCTACTTGCGTGGTACAGAAAATCTGATGTCTATCACTAAATACCTAAAGTAAAGTTGAAAACTTATGTAAAAATATAAATTTTATTTAAAAAAAAAATTATGTTTTTTTAATAAATCAAGAAAGAAGTTTTTCTTTGACGTCATTATTTTGAACTGGAGAAAGGGATCCATATTTAAGAATGTAACCTGTAGATGGCGAGCGAATGCGAGTTTTAATTTGATTTTGACAGTTCATTTTTCTGTCACTGTCTCTCTTCTTTATTATTTACAATTTGCGCGGTTTCTGTTACTTTTATAACGTATTTCGATTTGTTAAGCAGGATTTTGACTTAGCTTATACTCGTACAAGATTAAAATGACATACGAAAATATTAACCTGCAAACTATAATTCAAACGTCAAACAGATGATCTGTCATGTTTAAATTACCCGCACATGCCGTTGCTATTGGACGTACCAATGTTATTGCTTTATGGCCATTAATTGGTTCGGCGTAATTCTACGTCATACATATTAAAATTTCATTAATTTTTTTCTGGCCAATTAATGAAAACTTTGCCAAAAGAAAAAATATGGGTAGCAAGTTTTTATCGTCTCTTCAAAAATATTAAATAAAAAAATGGCACGCAAGTAGCCCATTCTTTCCCCGGTTAGATTTCAAATTCCGCTAGTCTGGAGCAATGGAATTCGTAATGGGGAAAACCTAATTTTGGCAGAATTTGAAATCAGACAGAATTTAACGTTCAAAATCGAGGCCCTATGGTCTGCTTGTAGGTAAATATTACGATATTATCAAAAAAGTACCATATAAGTAGGTGTTTTGTTATTCATAACAATTGCAATATTCCTGCTGCTACACTGACAGTGTTCACATTTTAATATATAGTCATTATAATTATTTCAAGTTTCTTGATCGTCATAATCGAAAGATGTTATGATGATAGGAATCATAACACCGCGTTTTGGTGAAACACGATAATAGTAGCTAAAAGTATCACGTAGAAGAATCTGTGCCATAAAAATGATATCTACTGAAAGTATAGGCTTGAAATAGTGTTTTATAGTACCTGTTTGCTATCGGATTCTCCTCCCTGGAGCATTATCGTATGACACACTCCTAGCGCATGCACCGGTGCACATGTCGGTAATATCAGCCTTATCGGCACTGCCTGTGCCTGTGTCGCTGTGCAATCAGCCTGCGTGAAATTGACTGTTAGTTTACATCAATTTTCTAAATCGATGTGATTTGTTAGTTTTTTCACTGTCTCCGCTGCACTGTGATATCCATGACATGTCATACAGATAATGGTGCGTTAAATTCGTGCTTCGTTTACCCAATGTTATAACTTTTTTCTCATTATTGTGATATTAGCTGCGGAATTTTTATACGCGCGTTCGACCCAACAAATTGGGAGATAATATTATTCTTTACGACACTTTTCCTACCCGTTATTACATTTTATCGACACGTTAAATGTTACTATGTTCTGATATTCTGTAGTAGCTGGAGTTTAGTATCGAAGTAAACCAGTTTTGTATAGTATCGTTCATGCTCACATGCTTTAGTTTTTAATTCGTATCATTAAAGGTGCATTCACAAATGAAAATTAGGCTTATGGTTTTTGTTTAGGTTTAAGTAAAGGTGCATTCACAAATGAAAATTAGGTTTATCGTTTTTGTTTAGGTTTAAGGAAGTCATTCATAAATGTAAGTTTAAATTAACTCTAATTTAATTTTGATATGTACAGACATCTATGTAAATGCTTCAAAAACAAGATGAAAATATAGGTAGAACAGTACTTAACAGATATCCGTGCGCGGAAAAACTTTCATTCTTTTGGCATTACTGGTTATATTTCAGCAATTAAGTTTTGACAGTCTCCATTGTCTTCTCACATTTGTTTAAAAAGTCGAATCCACCAAGTGAATACCAAATAAAGATGGGTGTATATATCTATATCGTTTCAGACTCGTCCTCATTGGTGAAGTTTGTGACGTCAAACAAAATCATAAACCTAAAGTTTGGACCTTGCAATGTTTAGCTTTATGATTTAGATTTAGAGACCCTAAATTCTGAAGTGTGAACGTAGTCATTGCATAATATGCGGCCAAAGTATTTAAATCTAAAGTATAAACCATAAATCTAAACCTAATTTTCATTTGTGAATGCACCTTAAGTCATTCATAAATTTAAGTTTAAATTACCTGAAAATTAGTTTTGGTATGTACAGAATCTGCTTCAAAACAAGATTAAAATATCGGTAGAGCAGTAGTCAACAAGACACGTGTGCGCCGTGAAACTGTCATTCGCTTGGCATTATTGGTTATATTTCAGCAATTAAGTTATGACAGTCTCCATGTTCTTCTCGCATTTGTTTAAGAAGTCGAATCCACCAAGTGGATATTAAATAAAAATGGGTGTATATATCTACATCATTTCAGACTCGTTCTCATTGGTGAAGTTTGTGACGTCAAACTAAATCATAAACCTAAAGTTTGAACTTTGTAATGTTTAGCTTTATGATTTGGATTTAGAGACCGTAAATTCTGAAGTGTGAATGGAGTCATTACAAATTATGCGATCAAAGTCTTTAAATCTAAAGTATAAACCATAATCTAAACCTAATTTTTATTTGTGAATGCACCTTAAGTCATTCATAAATGTAAGTTTAAATTACCTGAAAATTAGTTTTGGTATGTACAGACATCTGTGTAAATGCTTCAAAATCAAGATTAAAATATCGGTAGAGCAGTATACTCAACAAGACACGTGTGCGCCGTGAAACTGTCATTCGCTTGGCATTATTGGTTATATTTCAGCAATTAATTTATGACAGTCTCCATGTTCTTCTCGCATTTGTTTAAAAAGCCGAATCCACCAAGTGGATACTAAATAAAGATGGGTGTATATATCTATATCATTTCAACTCGTTCTCATTGGTGAAGTTTGTGACGTCAAACTAAATCATAAACCTAAAGTTTGAACTTTGTAATGTTTAGCTTTATGATTTGGATTTAGAGACCCTAAATTCTGATGTGTGAATGGAGTCATTACATAATATGCGGCCAAAGTCTTTAAATCTAAAGTATAAATCATAAATCTAAGCCTAATTTCCATTTGTGAATGCACCTTAAGATGACAATACAGAAAATCACAAATAGAAAACCTATAGCAAAAGAAAATTGTCATTGCTCACATACTGTCTAGGTTCATAATCGTTTACGCTTTAAAGGATCTAAAGAACTGACCTGAAAAATTGGCGATTTCTTAGCGATCATTTTCCAGTTACACAGTTCTTTAACGGTCATTCTTGAAATGTTTCTTAACAAGTAAAAATTTTCACAATCAATAAGACAGTAAACATTTTGAAAGAGATCCGATCAAGGTCATCTCTATCATGTACAAATTAACAAATTGGCATAAATTTATCTCTCTCATTTCCAATGACTAGATGTGTGTGACATTCCATTTTAAAACGATGCTCGTTACTGACAATACTTTCGCTGTTATGAAAGTGTATTTACTAATTCAGATATATTACCTCAATTCGAAACCGTACGAATAAAGTTATTTTCTGTCAGTGACACTAACAATAACACTGACACTGTATCAGTATCTTATTTTTCACATGTTTGGTTTTCCATTTGCTAATAAGCTTATCAGTTAATTTAATTTTTGTAACATATATTTTTATAATAATAAAAAAAAATCTGATGTGGATAGCACATTATCTACCGTCAGTTCTATGTACTTTATACAAATTCCATACATACAGAGAATTTATTTTAACATGCAACATATGGTCTATCACTACCATGGTTACGCACTCCTGTCAAAAAATGACAGCAATGTAATATTTGTCCATTTTAAAATGTAACATACAAAATTTGTAGTTTTGTATTATAGTAAAAATGAACAAGCAGAAGACTCACGTCATCAATAAATATTACTAGATAATGACGTTACTTATTACTACGTATACATGGGGTACTAATTTATTCTAGAAAATGTAATGCGTGTTGCATAACTTACTGTATACAATACATGCATGTAAGTAATTAAAATAATTAATAACAAAACTATACTATTTTTGAAAAGAATCATTTTCTTTTATATATTTATTTTTATTTATTTATTTATTACATATATTTGGATTTAATTATGTACAATTTAAAGTACATATATGTATGTACTCAACATATTTCACCATAATCAATACAATACATATTATATTGCTAGATGCTGCCTTCCCAATTCCCGACGCCAAGTTTCCCGGTCATACGCTAGATCTTCTTCCAGGTTCCGCTGTCTCATCACTCCTCTCCAAGATTGGTCATCCTCTCTTCTTCTTCCCTGGTGGTATCCACTGAAATATACGCTTTGGCCAGCTATTTTCCTCCATTCTTATTAAGTGACCGAACCATTTTAGAGGTCTCGTCTCTATTCTGTTTATTATTGTTTTTGAAGTTTAATTCCAACAGTTTATTCTGCGTTAAGTATTTGTGTATTGTGCTGCAGTATTACTGCAGTGCTCAATTACCGGACAGGCTGACTAAGCTGCAGCCTAAGAAGCACACAGATTTTGGGGGCACACAATTTCCTCATTTTATTATAGTTTTTAGAGCGCTTTGATTTGGTTAGAGCTAAGACGTCCTAAACCAGGCCCTGAATATTATTGGTTTGTCTTAATAAATATTACACAATAATTCATCTGCAATCATGCCAAAAGCTTGATATATTGTATTGTATTGTCAGCAAATTGACAGTTCTATATATTTTTTTACAAAACAATAATACAAAACTACTTTGATATTTGCAATCATTTATATTAATTCAAGTCACTTGTGCCTGGATGAGATGAGTTGACAATCACCTGTCAATCAAGTGACAGGGACAGGATCGATATTTGATCGATTTTAAATTCAATGTAAACATGGACATTCTCAGTAGTGCTACCGTTATGATACGAAAATTAACTACAATTATTTCAAATAATTTTATATTTCCTAAAAGGAATAGGGATTGACTTTGATATGAAGGTAAATTTCATTAATATATACGTTTCTTAATACTAGTATTTTTAATTCCCTCTTTTTTAAAAAATAAATAACACCCAATAATTTCTATAAGTTATATTTCATTTTATAAGGTTTTTTCAGGTCGATGACGTGAGTCTTCTGCTTGTTCATTTTTACTATATCAATACTTATTTCCAAAAAATAGCCTACCTACGATTAACAAAAAATCAAAACTTTAATATAGCACATCTTAACAAACTTTGGCTTACAAACTTGGCGAACTATAGGACTCATCGTTCGGTAACGTCACAAGTAGATGCCACGAAACTTTTTAAACAAAATTATGCATTTATGAGAAATAATATATGATATATGATAGAAATTACTTTTTTTGGGAATAACCCATTGGCAGACTATCTCAGATTTACTGACTAATGGTCAAGCACTAAAACTTCCTAATGTATCACCTTGAAGCTATGCAAAAGAGCCTATCGCATTTTATTCCTTGATACAGACTGACAATGAATGAATATAGTATGTTTCAAAAGTGACGCCAATATAATATTCAATTTCTTATAGCCTCCTAAATCAAATAACAAAAGCACGGCCGACATATTTGTGTCATCTTGTATACCACGAGCTCTTTAAGCTGTTGAAGAGAACCGTATCGCGATTGTCCACATCGAATTTTATTTTATAAAAAGACATATGATTGAAGATATTAAGAAGTACCTGTTGTTGGCGATTGTCTGCACTATACATATTTCTAAATTGAGATGTCACGAAGTCAGGAAAATCATACTCAAGAGAGATTATTTCAGAATACGTATGATGTGTGCTCCACTATTTCTCATAAAAATATGTTTTGAATTTATATCATACGTCTGCCAATCGCTTTAAATCTTATTTTATAATAAAACTTGTAAAGGAACGCAAAAATTCAGTCAAGTATGATAGTATTATAAAAACAAGAAATCTCAAACTACCTACATACTAGTACATTTTTCTTAAAAGTAGTTCAACTGCAAATGGGATATTTTTAAACCAAAACTTCTTTTAGTGGAATAAGGTATGTGGGAATCTGTATTTATATACTACAATCATGGCCGATTTCATCACAGATTCCTAAAATGTAAGCAAAATTTCATTTTCACCAATCGCTAAGCATTACCCATCTTGATTTCGGATTTACTTAGCTAGGTATCTGTTTTTCGGTGCCCAAATCGCTAAGCATTTCCTAACGTCTGCCAGCTGACACTTTTAAATGAAAAATTGTACAAGTTTTTTGAATATTTTGATAGTTATAACAAAAAAATAGAAAGACGTCCACAAAATACAAAAGAAAGAACAAATTATTTTCAATTCTGTGATGAAAAATGGATTTGAAAAAGATTTAATTCAGATTAGAAGATAGCATTTTATATGTATACAGGTTTATATTTATGAAATAATGTACAGCGCCCGCCGTCGCCGCCACTGTCGCAGCCGCGTCGCAGGGACGAGCGAGTGTCTATTTTTAGCGATGACGCAACAGACTTGTCCGAACCTGCTTAATTACGCGGTTGATGTAACCTATTGTGTTTGAGTTTTTATCTGAAAGTGTTCTAGTAAGTTCTCGAATACAAATGCCGGAGTATATAAGCACTGTTAGCAAAGGCATTGGACAGTCTGATACAAATAAGCGGCGCGTATTGACTAGTTGGTGATATAAACAGATAGTTGACAAGTTGTGAACTTAAACAAATATAGTTGTATAAATAAATGAGTTATAAATTGTTTAAATAAATAATATTAGTGTTTAACTGTTTTATAATATTCTTAGTTTTAATTAGTGTTTAATATTTGCGTAATCGTAGTGTTAGCTAAATTTATTATCTTTTAATATCTATTTATCGTTATAATAAACTCTTATTTTAATTAATAATAATTGTTTAATATTTACACTTCACCCAGATAAATAAAAAAACGTTACAATATCGTTATTTTTCAGATTTGGCCACTGGAGGGTAGTGATGCTGTACCGTCAGGTAAAAATTTCATAAATTCATATTTTTAATATTATGTACTTCTAGAAGGTATAATACGAAGCTACATTAATAACATTCACATTACTTATATTTTCAGAAAAAAATCTGATGTGGCCAGCACATTACCTTCCGTCAGTTCTATGTATTTTGTACAAATTTTATACGGAAAGTTCCTTGCTAAATTAAATATTCTATTTATTGTACATTACCTTCCGGCAGCTGCATGTATTTTATGCAAATTTCATACAGAAAATTATTATTTTGTGACGTTTTCTATATACAGTGTAATGTATCTGCAGAAATAAAAGATTTATTATTATTATTTCTTGTACATTACCTTAAAGCAGTTGTATGTATTTTATATAAATTTCATCCAGAAAGCAAAAGATCCTATACCTATTTCCAGTAAAATTATAAGACAAACACAGTATGTCAATTTCACTTGACACTGACATCTTTCAACCAAATTTTTCTTATAGTAGCTGTTTCCACGGCTATGGTTACTTTATGAAATTTAATTTCTTTATAATTTTTTAACTCTATATCCATTTAATATTAGGTATAAAATGCAATCAAATCGTATAGAAAATAAAACATTCTTTAATATTTATAATAACATTAAATGTGAAAAAATGATATTTAACATAGTTTTTTCAAGAAAAACTGTTAAAATCTTCAAATGAGGGTACTTCCGGTTGTCCAATTCTAACCAAAATCTAATCAGCTCTTCGCATGGATGTAACGAAGAGAAATACGAAAGAATTATAATTTTTAGAATTGTAGTATGGAAGTTATCGTAGACGAAAATTTTGTTACACACACACACACACACACACGGACACACATACATACATACACACACACACACACACATACAGACATCATCGTAAAAATAGTAAAATCGTATTCTAGGGACCCTAAAACGTGCTTATTCATCAAAAACTCACCACCGAATTTTTTGACCAAAGACAATACCTTCCTTACCTAAAGGTGACGGAAGGTAAAAATGTGGGAATACCCCAATCATTCGAAGTTTCAATTAGAGAATTGAAGTAACGTTCCACAGAAGCTGGCTATAGTTGAAAATACACAGGCAAATCGGGATGCCTGGAGAAAAACTCTCCTGGCCACTAATAGTTAGGACGATTTTACTTGGCGAGTAGAAGTAATAAAGATTTTTCTGCGGTTAGGGAAAAGTTATAAAAACAATAGGCGCGCCAGAAAAAAAATTCTATTTCTTGAATGTACAAACATTAAAGAAAATAATAATAATTTATTTATTACTACTAAGCTATAAATATTTGTCAATACGTTTACTTTACTATGTTATATGTAAAATGTGAAATAAATATTCAAAAAATTGAATTATTTCTAGTTTTGTTATTGTCAGTAAGAAAATTTATACACGTCTATGTACAAACAGAACTGTTTGAATATAAGTGTAATAAAGAATCCGCTTTGAAAGGTTTTTCTATTGTGTTAACCCCCAATAGTTGTAAAATCACTATTCCACTATTAACGCAGTGCGGTATCTAAGAAAAAGTATATATTTAACAAGACGCATCATAGGAATGGTGAACCGACCTACATGCCAATCCCTTGCCAAGTAAAATCGTTCTAACTATACTAGTGATATATAAAATCCCAAAAATAATTCGCAGTAGGAAATCGAAGCCGAGAGCTCACTGATAGCAATCTAACAGCATTAATTATCATACTCAGAAATATAAAGGTGTTACGTTTTATTTATTCGTAACAAAGAATAACACACGTTTCATCACTTGTTTAATGAATACGGCACATAGGTATTTAAATTGGAAAGTAGTGTATTCCGAAAATAATTCTGTTGTGAGTGAATTGAGTAAATTGCCCGCAGTAGTTGGCAAATAATTTCCCGTGTCACATTTAGCGAATTAGCGTTTGAAGCCAGAGTTCGGAATCGACAAATAATTCAAACAGCAAACCTCAGTTGAACTTAATAACATTTACACCCTCTGCTGTGCACTGTCGAATTCCACGACCTTGACTCGTCGCTGTAATTTTATAAATGTCAGGGGCTGGCACTAATTGGCTTTGCGACGGCCCTACTCCACGCGGGCTGTTCTGGGCGCTGACATTCAATAAAATGCCTCCAACTTCTTTTATTGCATTCTTAGACTGGTGCTTGGCTTCATGGCTCCCATTGGAAATAAATGAATAAAGCGATGTTATTGGATCAAGGATGCGTTGCGGATACTTTCTAACTTGTCTTATGCAAATATCCCTTTAATGCGAAAATAAATATTGGATGTTTGACCTGGTTTTCTTACATTCCGGTGTTTTTATGGGGGGTGTTCTACCTCAGCTAACATCTTACGAATTGCAGATGGAAATTATTTTTGAAAGTTTGTTGGGTATTCTATTTTTCTTCATATAAAAAAATAAATGTTATTTCATACTATTACTACGTTTACATGCAGTTTTGAATATGGTTTCAGTTTTCAGTCAAAATTATGCAAAACCATTTGCACGCAGTTTTCAAAACAAGTTTAAAAATTAATTTGAAATCAGTTTCGGCGCATGCGCATTTAGCTGATGTAAGTGACAGATCCTCTTCACTCCAATTTATTTGCTATTATTCGAATTATTTTTTATACTTCGTACCACTACGCACTAAAACTACACAACTGTTAGTATATTAGAAGGTTAGTAACACAAAGCGACAGAAACGTTATGCTCTGTACGCATGCGCAGTATCGAATATAAATTTTAAGTGTTTACATGAGTAGTTTTGAAACTAGTTTTCAAGTCCAAACCATGAATTTTAGTTTTGGTTTGAGATAATTCAAAACCGTTTTGACACTGTATACATGACGTTTTCAAAACTAAAAACGTTTTAAAAACGTTTCAAAACTGCTTGTAAACTCAGTATATATGTTACCGGCCAAATCCGATTTCAGAACAAAGTACTTTTGCCTAGGCTAAACCAGTCTATCCGAAGAGCGATAGGATGAATTTGTATATCCTAGTACAAACTATTTTGTCCTGAAATCAATGGGAGGCCATTAGGAAAAACTGATTTATGATATATAACGAATACCCAGTTAGAGGGAGGAGCCTACTACCAATGGAAGTAGAAAAATTCAAATGGCGGAGGCGTGGCTATCAGTCCAGTACTGCAATTCTTAAGCAGTTATTATTTGAATATAAATGTTTTGCATTAAACTTAATAATTTAAATACACTTCCAATTATAAATCATGTTGACTTGTACAGTATAATAATATCTATTATTTTTTATAAATAGCATATATTTCAAGAACATTTAGGTCCACGAAGAAAACAGTCTGATATAAAAACTTATATACGTGACGTCACATCTATATTTCGGGGGACTATAACTCGCTTACTAATAGGAATTTTTTCACTGAATTTTCACCGACAGTCTTAATTTTACATATATGTTGAGATGAAATTATATTTTAAAAAATCTGATGTGACCAGTACATTACTTTCCGTCAGTTCTATGTATTTTCTATAAATGTCATACAGAAAGTTCCTTGCAAAAGATTATATTTCTTGTACATTACCTTGAGGCAGTTGTATGTATTTTATACAAATTCCATACAGAAAGTTTCTAACAAAAGATCCTATATTTCCAGTAAAATTATAACATAAACGTACTGTCAACTGCAATCAGAATTTTCTTAATGTAGCAGCTGTTTCCAGAGTTATAGCAAAGCTGACTAATATATATGATATTTAATTTCTTTATAATTTTTACCTTCCGTCACCTTTAATAATGAGTTTTTAATCAATAACCACGTTTTAGGATCCCTAGAATACGATTTTAATATTTTTACGATGATGTATTTATGTATGTATGTATGTATGTGTGTGTGTGTGTGTGTGTGTGTGTGTGTGTGTGTGTGTGTGTGTGTGTGTGTGTGTGTGTGTGTGTGTGTGTGTGTGTGTGTGTGTGTGTGTGTGTGTGTGTGTGTGTGTGTGTGTGTGTGTGTGTGTGTGTGTGTGTGTGTGTGTGTGTGTGTGTGTGTGTGTGTGTGTGTGTGTGTGTGTGTGTGTGTGTGTGTGTGTGTGTGTGTGTGTGTGTGTGTGTGTGTGTGTGTGTGTGTGTGGGTATGTGTGCGTGTGTGTGTATGTGTATATATATACATATATATATATATATATATATATATATATATATATATATGTGTGTGTGTATATGTGTGTGTGTGTGTGTGTGTGTGTGTGTGTGTGTGTGTGACAAAATTTTCTAATGCGATAACTCTAATTCTACAAATCCAAAAATTATAATTCTTTCGTGTTCATCGTCGTTACATCCATGTGAAGAGCTAATTAGATTTTTACAGTTTTTCTTGAAAAAACGATGTTAAATATCATTTTTTCACATTTAATGTTATAAATATTAAAGAATATTTTATTCTCTATGCGATTTGAATGCAATATTTTTGACGTTTCGTTTGACAGCCCAACTGGCAGTTGTTCGCGCCTTTTCTTACTATTTGCAGCGATAGAAAGAGATAGCCGTTAAGCGAAAGAATACGGCTTTTGGTAAGAAATTTAAATTTTCTATTTTGGTTCTTTAATATGTACTTTATGAAACAACCGAAATTGAAATTCCTGGACATGAAATAACGTACATTTTTTGAAAAATGACCAAAATAGAAAAAATAGAATAAAATACACGTTTCATAAGACATTTCAGCGCACTTGTCCCCTTAGAAAACTCGCGGCAAGCCTCTCGTTTCTAAGAATGACGCGTGCGCTAAAATCATGTCTTATGAAACTTGTATCTTAATTCTTAATGTACTATTATATATAAATTTATAATAAATTATAGGGTTATGAGTATGTACATATAATTAAATTATAGGTAATCAATTTCTTTTTCATTTTCAATGCACCTAAAGCACACATACTTGTGGGTAGTCTGTAATCGATTGAATATTAACTCTATTATAAGGCAACGCTGTGTTCCTTTGTTGTTATAATTTTTTAATAGAAAACCAATACCTCGTTGATTACAGCTGTCGTGGGTGCAGTATGCAGTGCATCTATTCTGCAGGTCAAACAGTGATAATTACACATTGGTGTCAGCTACAAGTCTTAATCAATTCTTCTTCGCGACGGCAATTCAATTTGTGTGGAAGAGGCGCGCGTAATGATATTTAGACGAGAAATTGAGAGGAATAAATATGCTATTAAAATTCTATCGGGATCGAACCCGAGGAGACGCGTTGAATTATCGTGACCTCATTTCTTTCTTATTAGATCCTAGGGGCGTCCACGCCACGACGCTCTTTCAAACAAACATGTTTCTTCCAAAGGCGTTTCGTCCCGAGATGGAAATAGCATCGTTTCGCGCTGTACATTCGTGCTCAATAGAAGTAGCATTGCAGTAATATTATCAGGAATGACATTTACATTTATGTTATTTTTCGACATAATGGTTCCCTAATTCTATGCACTTAAGCCTGATTTATAGATTGATGTTCTATTTACGCAACCCTATGACTCCCTTATGTTCACGTTAGAAACATACTTTAACGTGCGTCGCGCATGCGAACAATATTTTACAGCCATTCTGAGGTTAAATTTTTCGTTTGAGTTTTACTGCAATTCGTTTTGTGTTAAATTATTAAAATTGAGATTAACAAAAAAATGGTTGACACCCTTTCGAAAAGTGTCTGTTGTTTGTCTAACAGGATTTCTTTGAATATATTTGAAAACTTTTTTTGTAGAAGGTTTCAAATGAGTTCTAGAATTATCCAAACGATTCTATTTGCGTACATCTCTGTCAATGTCGACTTTACAATTTTTTAAAGTATATTAAATGAAAGTTTCTGCAATATTTTTAATAGTGGTAAAAAAAATAATATAGGGCATCCAGCCAGTCAAAGAGTTTACTCGTACGTCATAAATATAATATCACTAGAAACAATGATGTCATGTGTTAATAAGTTTACATGAGCATGTAAAACGGATTAAAATATGATCTGCATGTTGCTTCCATAAATACAAATCATTGTTACGAGAAGAAATAAGTTTTTATACATCGATTACGATCACTTGAGCTTCACGTCACTGGTATGTCGAATAGCTTCATCTTTGTCTTATTACCACATTTGGTGTCCTTATGGCTCATCCAGTTTACGTTAACTGTCGCGAAGTTTCATTTTGGACTAAAAATTTTAAATATCTGGAATTTAGGTTTGACATTTTAGGTGTGTCAATGTAATTGTTATGTTTATAATTTATTGGTGATATTTACCTTTTCTTACAATGATTTTCGTTCTTCGGTAAATATAATCTTATAATCGTAAAATCGAATAGTATTTTACTTTAAGAATGGAATAATCCACCCAAAAATCACAAAAACTTAATCTCAATACTGGTTGAGAAGTATACTGTAGACATACTGAGTTTACATGCAGTTTTCAAACAGTTTTCAAAACGCTTTTAGTTTTGAAAACGCCATGTATACAGTGTCAAAACGGTTTTGAGTTATCTTAAACCAAAACTAAAATACATGGGTTTGACTTGGAAACTAGTTTTAAAACTACTCATGTAAACACTTAAAATTCAATTTCGATATTGCGCATGCGTACAGAGCATAACGTGCCTGTCGCTCTGTGTAATTTAGTGTTACTAACCCACAAATAAACTGACAGTTGTATAATTTTAGTGCGTATTGGTACTTGGTACAAAGTACAAAAAATAATTGGAATAATGGCAAAATGAAGAATTTGGAGTAAAGAGGATTTGTTATTTACATCGGCCAAATGCGCATGCGCCGAAACTGTTTTCAAATCAATTTGTGAACCTGTTTTTAAAATTGCATGTAAACAGTTTCGCGAAATTTTGACTGAAAACTGAAACCATTTTCAAAACTACATGTAAACGTAGTAAAAATGTAGTAATATGAATGTTCAGAATTGCCAATAATAAAAAAAATAATCAAACATTATTTTACAAAAATGAACAAAATTTTACTTAATAATAATACTTTCAAATGTAATTATTTCAATTAATGGTTTCAAATATATTATAATAATAGAAAACCCAATAAAATAACATTAATAAAATATATTTAAAAATATATAGAAAATTTCAAAAATCCCTAAACGATAATGTAGGTAAACCCATTGACTGGCTGGATACCCTATAATAACTATAATTTTTTTGTTCATATATAATGAGGTATTCTACCAATATTCTTTTATATTTTTTCCTGTTAAAAATGTATAAGTATTAATGAAAACGCGATGTTAAAATTCGAATTACTAAGTGAGATAAACTTCTTTTCCTTGTCAAATTAATTAGTAATGAATATACAGATAAAGAAAAATGTTTAAAATATATAAAATATTTAAAATAAATATTTTTTGAATTTAGTTCATGAAACATTTTGAGAATATCATAAGGATGACAAGTTGCTATAGTTCTTCATTTGAATTCAAACAAAAACAAGGTCTGGTGTAGATCAACCGAATTGATCCTAAATTTTACGATAATAATCGATTCGGGCCAATGATGTTTTGTTTACAATAATTAAACATTTTTCTAAACGAAGTAATATGTATTTCATCATTTTATATAAATAAATAAATATATCACCATGGCATATTACCCATTGCTGGGTGTGCCAATCTGCTTTGTACGCAGATATCGGTAATGATGATGACATATTTGTACCGTGCGGGCGTTTATAGGTTATAATAAATTTTCTAAAACTTGAAAATATCAATAATTAAAGTATCAGTTAAATTAAAAAAACAGTTTTTAGAAATTTTTAGTAATTAATTTAAAAGATGTACTTAATGGATATACCATTCTACATATTCGTTTTCACAAAACTAGTCTGTGTACTCATCAATGCTGAACAAATTTCCATCTATCAGTGATGAAAAAATCCGTTCCATTGAGGATAACAGATTAATTAAAACAAAAACTTATTTATAATGTGTTTAATTCCCACGATCGCGCTACAAATTTCCACAATCCGCGGACAACTGCAGATAATTACCACGCATGAATGAATCGTTTGTATTGTCGTTTTTAACAAAGGACTTTATCGAACACCATCAAAATTGCATTAACGAAACAGCGGGCGGAACACCACGCATAGCGGAGCACAAGCACAAGCACAGCAACGCAAAACGCCGCCTCGGTTGGAGAATACTCAGACGCTAACTTTGTAATTTAACTTTCACAAGATTATTGTTTCTAATGAAATGTTTGGATTTAATAATTAAATTGGAGATTGGGAGGAGATAGTAAATATAATAACTTGATATTGAAGCGAAATATCACCGAAGAGTTAAGATTATAGGAAAATATTTTGATTGTTAGGACTTGTGCCTTCAACCAAATTTCAGAATTACACTTCTTTCTTTCTGAATACAGTATGAACACTAGCAGAGTTGGGTAACACTGAAAGTAAAAATACTTAAAGTACATTGTGTACTTTAAATACTTTACTTAAAGAACTTTTATCAAGAGATACTTACTACTGGTACTTAAAACAAAATTTACAGTAGCGTAACTAAGAGTTCAGGGACCCGCCCGCAAATTTTTTTGGGGCCCGTTTTTAATTGTAGCGCTTATCATGAAGAACTACATACCACAAGAATTTGTGGAAATTGTGACTAGGCTCACTTTCATCTGAGTTGATATGTTAAGAAGCAAATACTGGAGCCTGAAAATCCAAGATTAGGCACTTTTACATCCTACCAAAGTCATTTTATGTTGTGGCATTTACTATGAAGATGTGATTGACCCGTATCTTTTTTTTTAATGAAATTGGTGAAAGTTACAGGGAATTGATTCATACATTTTTGGTATCTCAAATAAAAGAACTTGGATGCGACAAAATATGGTATTCGCAAGATGGATCAGTATCATACAGTCTAAATAATAGCAATTTTGCGAAAATCATTCTCTTATCGTTATTTAATCCCACGTTTTGGTAATACACATTGGCCGCCAGGTGTCTTGATTTGACAGCCCCAAACTTCTTTTTATGAGGATATTTTGAAGGAAAACTCTGGACCAGTTGCAGGAAAATATTTGCCAATAAATCGAAATTCTACCGGCCGAAATGTGATGGAAAATAAGGAGATTGATTTGACATAGCGGATAAGGGGCCTCTTGGCCAATATTATTTTTGGAAATTGACATTCAAAAAAATAAAGGACTAAATAAATTTGTATATTGTTGATTGTGATTAAATTCATAATTTCGCAGTAGTAACAAAATTATAAATCATGTAAATTGGGGCCTCTGTAGAGCTGGGGGCCCGCCCGCAATGCCACTGAAAATTTATATGTACTTAATACTGTAAGTAAAAAATATGATGTGAACACCACACGACTTCCTTGTACGCAAGACCAATATGAAGATGAAGTATAGACCCAATTATAAAATTGCACGTGTTTGACGTAATTTGACATTAACATTTATTTATTTTTTTATTTTTTGTCCTAATCCATAGCAAGCTTCATTACAAAAACCAAAAAGTATATAAGTTTTAAATTTACATATCTCACTTATACAAAGGGCTAATTTAATAATACTTGATGTGCTAGACGCAGAATTTAATTCTCTCAAACTCTTATTTGAAGCATTTATTTCTAAAATCAAAATGAAACCATTTTATTCAAGAAAAACTGTTAACAACTTCAGGTAATATATCACTTCCGGTTAGCCTGTTTTACCCAAAATCTGCTATGTTATTCGAATTGATATAAAAGTCTTTTATACCAAATTTGAAACGTTTTTGATTATATTTTAATATACTTTTTCATTAAAATCTATTATAGGCTTCAAATAAAGTACCAATTCTGGAAATTATGTAATGACCAAAAAGGGAGGTGCACAACTAGATGTTATAGAAGTTCTAAATACAAAATTTCAACTTTCTACGGCTTACCGTTTTTGAGTTATGCGAGATACGTACGTACGTACAGACGTCACGACGAAATTAGTCATAATGGATTCAGGGATGGTCAAAATGGATATTTCCGTTGAAATCTCAAAACCGAAATTTTTCGCGATTACAATACTTCCTTTACTTCGTACAAGGAAGTAAAAAGTATTTTAAGTACTTAAAATTTACTTTAAGGATTTCGATATACTTTAAGAACGCCCAAAATAAAATATATTTAAGAAAATATTGGAATGGAGAAAGAACAGGGAACACAATCGGTATAAGTAAGGTAAGTATTACATACATTATCTGAAAAAAAATTGTTTCGGTCAATAATTATTCTTACTATTGTTTGAAACAATATAAATAGATTTTATTATTTTATTGTTGACCAAAATGTTGGCTTTAAATAAATAAAATATAGGTACTTGTATTTAGTATTTAAGTACTTTGTAAAAACTACTGTAAGTACTACTGGTACTTGTACTTTAAGTACTTTTTTGAAATACTTAATACTTAGTATTTAAATACTTTTTCAGAGTACTTATCCCAGCTCTGAACACTAGAAACCGTTATATAGGTGTTTAACATGGGAAATATTATATTGTGCAACAAGTGCGGAAAGGCACCTATTTCCCACGAGGTGTGAGAGTTTCAGCACGAGACGAAATCGAGGGCTGGGATCACACAAGTGGGCAATAGGTGTTTCTGCACGAATAGCACACTATACTTTTTCTACGATCACATTCCTTGGCAAGATACACATAATTCATTTTTAATAAGGAACATAGTTTTTTCTCACTAATTAATTGAAATTTAAAATTATTACAATAATTACTTTTACTATACATGGATAAGTAATTACCAAATATTTTGTAATTTATAAATCAAAATATACTTTTATAAATACTAATATTATATTACAATTGGCAACTTGTGTTAGAAATAATGTCTCACACCTTAACCCACGACTATGGGAAATGAACTTTCGGGATTTGTAAAGTATGAAAATGTGTGAGAAATAATTTCTCACATCTTATCCCATGACTGTGGGAAATGAATTACTTTCGGGCTTTGTAAAGTATGGGAAAAGTGCAATTTTATGTAGTGGTTGTAAAAAACAGTTTTTCCTTAATATATCCCGTAAAACGTTATGCAGTGTTTTAAAAATAAAGATTGAGACTAAAATTCTGAGGTTTTTAAACTTACATTTTCGATTTACAATTTAATTTAAAAACATGGTAAAAACAGATTTAACATGATGTTCATTTTTTGAAATAGGTACTCGAACAGTAAATCCATTTTTACGTCTTTAAATTGTTAACTTGGTCACCAAAAGCGTAAATTTAAAAATTTTAGTACCAAAAAATTTGATTCTGATTCTCTAAATCTTTTTCTTTTAAGTACTACATAATGTTTTTCGGGAAAAATAATATTTGGTAAAAACTGTTACCCACGTTAAACGCCTATGTCACGGTTTCTAGTGTTCACTGTTCACCCTATATACTTATAATAATAATACATATTATGAAATACATTCTATAACAATGCAAAATAATTTAAATAAACCTGTAAACTTACTCATTATATGAAATATCCAAAAGAAACTCATTATATGAAATGTCCAAAAGAACGAATCTGAAGTTTGTGTACTCACCTGAAATAAAGAAAAACATATTAATACATATTTTACAGGTATATAATAATTATTTGTATATCAAGGCCGCGAAATCACTCTTTAGCGTACCGACAGAAAAATTGTCGCGGAGGCCGCTTGCGGCCGAGGCAAGGCAATCTCGAGGGTGCTAAAAGATTTCGCGGATAAGGTGTACACAATATTTTTTATGCAACCGTAAGAAATATGTAATTACAAATTTTATTAATTTTAAACAGTTTCAATATAAATAGAAAGTAAGCTTTCAAGGTGGCTATGGAATTAACATTTGGTAAACAAAACCATGCAATTCTCAAGTGTCAAAGTGGTTGTTTACCTAATTTCGCGGCCGCTACCATGACAACGTTACCATAACAACGGTCGCGAAATTGAATTTCGCGGCCTGTACTGCGGCTGCGAAATGCTTATTTCGCGTCCGGTTGCACAAAAATAAATATAAATATATCGTCACGGGTTATACTGGGTTGTAGCTTGTCGCGGTTAGGTTTACATGCTGTTTTGAAAACGCCATGTATACAATGTCAAAACGGTTTTGAATTATCTCAAGCCAAATCTAAAATTAATGGGTTTGTCTTGAAACCTAGTTTCAAAACTACTTATGTAAACACTAAAAATTCAGTTTCGATATTGCGCATGCGTACATAGCATAACGTATCTGCCGCTTTGTGTTACTAACCTACAAATAAACTGACAGTTGTGTAGTCTTAAGGTACATTCCCTAATAAAGATTAGGTTTAGATTTATAGTTTATACTTTATATTTAAAGATTTTGGCCGCATATTATGTAATGACTCCATTCATACTTCAGAATTTAGTGTTTTTAAATCCAAATCATAAAGATGATATGAGAACGAGTCCGAAACGATATCTTTATTTAGTATTGTATTCATTTTATGGATTCGGCTTTTTAAACAAATGCGAGAAGAACATGGAGACTGTCAAAACTTAATTGCTGATTTGTATCAAAACTAAATTACATTTAATTTAAAGTTACATTTACGAATGACTTACTTAAACCTAAACAAAAACCATAAATCTAATTTTCATTTGTGACTGCACCTTAAGAGCGTATAATTAACGTGCTGAACGGGCCATTGTCAATATAAAACAACCAACTCTCCACATATCACTAAACTCCCTGTAAACATAAACAATCTCTCTGCTGTCTTCACTACAATCTTGATATTTTTTTATTGGAAAAGTCTAAAATATGTTGAAAGCTGTTCACTGTACGTAATATAAAATTTATATAATCCAATTCTACAAATAAAAACGTAATTTATGTATTAGATATCATATCCAAAAGTCTTGTGAGTAGTATACACACAGTGTAAAGTAAAGATGGTAAAAATGTCCCGTTCGTGTGTCACGAGAATCTAGGGCTCATTACAGGCGCCCTCGCCATCGCACTAATTGCATTATAGCCTGAGACACTCCCTCACACCCCGCAACACCTCCCGCGCAACTCCTGCCCTACAGTCTTACAGAAGGAAATGGACTCACATTCACTCTAACTTTTACCCTTGATTAAGATGGTCGGATTGGGTTACTTACGTGAAGAAGAAAAGAGGTTTGGTTTTAGGCATGATCTAAATGAGGGTGGAAGTGTAAATTGTATGATGCGAATCCTAATTTGAACCAGACTGAAGTTGACCCAAATATTAACTTTGTAAGGAAAATCCTACATGCTGGAATTTTATTATTATATATTATATGTATATCTGTGTTTTATAATTTTAAGATTAAAATTCTTGAAACTAAACGTAATTATTATGGTTATACGAGTATTAAAATGTGATTTCCATTTACTTATTTCTTCAGAATTCTTTTTCATTTTGTGATATTTTATTTACAACTAGCTGATATCCGCGGGCTTCGCAACTGAACCAAAAATTCTGATCGAAAAATGTCAGTGTCAAGTGCAATTGACATATTCGTAGTATATTTGTGTTATAATTTCACTCGAAATATAGGATATTTTTGCTCGAAACTTTCTGTATGGAATTTGTATAAAGTACATACAACTGTCGAAAGGTAATGTACATACATACAAGAAATTTAGAATCTTTTACGAGGATCTTTCTGTATGGATTTTATAGAAAATACATAGGCTTTCACGAAAATTCTACCAGTAGATACCGCATCTACTGACTGTGTTCGAAAACACGAGTGTTAAAAAGTTACCGGATTCATGAAGAATCTAATCTCAAAAAAGGTAGTGATTCAAAGCGAAGCGCGCGCGTTAAAATTGGAAATGTGTTCAAAGTAGGACTAATTTCTAACCTGTTTAAAATTTTCAATTTTTTTTATAGGTTATAGATCTACCCCTGTTTACTACTTCCGTTCTTAAAATATCGATTCCGGTAGCTATAACCTGATAAACAGCTGTTTACCGGTAACAGTTCGCCGGTAGAATTTTCGTAAATGCCTCATATAACTGACGGAAGGTAATGTGCTGGCCACATTACATTTTTTTTATTTATATAGATTGCTTCATCGATTTTTCAATAGATGTCACTTTCACTAAGTACTAATTCTAAACGCTATTTCAGATTTAAAACCGGTAGTTTTAAAACGCTCCAACTAATGATAGGTCAATTCCCAAAATTGAATGATGAGGAAAAATTCCCATGGAAATTTCCAAGGTTTCTTTTTGAATATTTCCCAAGTAATTTCAAATATTGCGTAGCACCACAATATTTGTTGAGTAAGAGTAGGTAACAGGCAAGCATAAGGCACAAACATGCAAAGTAAAAGAATAGGTGTCAAGGTATAATATTGTCTAAAATAAAATTACAAAAAAAAAAATCGGGAAAAAAGTCAAGATATTTTTCCTCGCAAATCGTAATTGCAGGAATTTTCCCGGGAAAAAATTAAATTCCTTGCGGGAATTTTTTAGTGGCACATCACTAGCTCCAACCGATTACTATTTGTAAATACTAATTGTAATTTATAATTCAGTAGCTCTGAACGCAGCTTAAGTAGGTAATGTGTTTGCCACAATTTGCTTCATTGAATTTGGACTCGAAGAAAATTCCTTTCGGTGTTTTGGTTATAATGTAATAAATGATAGAAGTAAAAGGATCGTAATTACACTAACCGAATCGGTCTTTGATAGATTTTGGATTTTTGACGTATAAAGACTGCCGTGTCTTGATGATAAATGTATTGTAAACTTATAAAACCCCTGCAATTTAGTTATAGATTTTAACTAACTTAATTTAAATTTTATTATATTTGTCGCGGTTTCCTTGATATTTAAATATCTTTACAGGAATATACAGTACCCAATTTTGTAGTAAGGATATCTTTAGAATGGTCGCGCATATAAAACATTTCGTCTCCCTTTGTAGGTATAATTCAAAATGATTTATAATTAATAATTGATATTTAATTACAGCAAGTTTATCAAAGGATGAAAGAAAGCATTCATAGTTAGAGTAAAACCTCAGTCCTAAAATTTACTTAGTTCGGTGAAGTGCCGTACAAAGGAGCTCCTTATTAATATTTAGTGAGCAGCTTGGTAGTAGGAAGTAGTTTTACTTATAAGTTGAATTACTTGGACTTGATTATTACTTTCATAATTTATTCTGCTTGCGATGATGAGCATGCTTATTTTAACAACTTGTTCTACTTCTCGGCTTCATCAGATAATTACGAAATTGTTTACTTTTTTCATACTTTCCACGAGATATTAAGATTAAAGTGCATGAAGATATCTTACTTTTAGACGGACAGTTATTTATTACATTTTATTTATTTTCATTAAGATAAATTTAAAGCAAAATCCAAGATCTTCAAGAAGTGATGTTTCAATTTTATGTCTAAAAAATCTGATGTGGCCAACACATTACCTTCCGTTAGTTATATGTGGCATTTACGAAAATTCTGCCGGTGAACTGTTACCGGTAAACAGCTGTTTATCAGGTTATAGCTACCGGAATCGACATTTTAAGAACGCAAGTGGTAAACAAGGGTAGATCCAAAACCTATAAAAAAAATTGAAAATTTGAAACAGGTTAGAAATTTAATGTAGTTAGCAAACTGAGCAGAGTCCTACTTTGAACACATTTCCAATTTTAACGCGCGCGCTTCGCTTTGCATCACTATCTTTTTTTTGAGATTAGATTCTTCATGAATCCGGTAGATAAATCTGGTAGATATTGTATAATTTTCGAACACGGTAACTTTTACCACTCGGGTTTTCGAACACAGTCGGTAGATGCGGTATCGACCGGTAGAATTTTCGTAAATGCCTATGTATTTTCTATAAAATCCATACAGAAAGTTCCTTGCAAAAGATTCTAAATTTCTTGTATGTACATTACCTTTCGCTAGCTGTATGTATTTTATACAAATTCCATACAGAAAGTTTCGAGCAAAAAGATCCTATATTTCGGGTAAAATTATAACACAAATATACTACGAATATGTAAATTGACACTGACATCTTTCAATCAGAATTTTCTTAATATAGTAGCTGTTTCTAGCATAGCTAGCTAATTTATGAAATTTAATTTCTTTATAATTTTGTAACTCCATTTAATATGCAGTATAAAATGCAGTCAAATCGCATACAGAATACAATGTTCTTTAATATTTATATCATTAAATGTGAAAAAATGATATTTACCATCGTTTTTTCAAGAAAAACTCTTAAAATCTTCAAATGAGGGTACTTGCGGTTGACCAATTATAACCAAAATCTAATCAGCCCTTCATATGGATGCAATGAAGAGGAATACGAAAGAATTATAATTTTTGAAATTGTAGTTTTAGAGAATTTTGTTACACACACACACACACACACACACACACACACACACACAAACACACACAAACACACACAAACACACACACACACACACACACACACCCACACACACACACACACACACACACACACACACACACACACACACACACACACGCCCGCACACACACACACACACACACAAACACGCGCGCCCGCGCACACACACACACACACACACACACACACACACACACGCCCGCACACACACACACACACGCCCGCAAACACGCACGCACGCACGCACGCACACACACACACACACACACACACACACACACACACACACACACACACACACACACACACACACACACACACACACACACACACACACATCATCGTGAAAATGTTTAAATTGGAATCTAGGGACCTTAAAACGTGCTCATTTACCAAAATCTCGATATGCAATTTTTAGCACGATTCCTATACCTCCCTTACCAAGGGTAGCGGGAGGTAAAAATGGCCCTTTAATTTTCACTCTGCCTCGTACTTATGTATGTAGGCTAAGTAAAAAGTGTTCATCAGTTAATGTTAACTTTATTAATGAATGGATGTGAGCCAAAATACCAAGAAATACACAATCAAACAAGATTATAACTTTTAATATTTTTCCTTTAAGCTGACATACATTTATACTTTTCAACCTTTCATAACAACAATTACTTATTGTTTCTATGGTTACAATATCAACTGAACATTTTCATAGAATATTAAAATCAAGTATTCAAACTATTTCAATAGTTAACAACATTTAATATTTTCTCTCTTTTCCGTTGGAATCTCTTATAAACTCGGAATATAAACAATCCACATCATCCCCAGGCCTTGCGACACAAAGACAGCGGTTTCCATCCCTAGAGACGAATCTTCCAGACGTCTATCTCCAGGCAATCACTGCTCAAAAGACTGGACGCCGGCCGCAACTTCTTCCACTTTAGCCGCTCGACGTCCAAGAGCTTCACTATCCGAGGCTTCTTTCCACACAGCGGTTTGCGGCTTCCAAATAACGAAGGACTGTCTTCGCTGTCTGTAGTTTAGAGTTCGGAATTGTGGAAGGCAAGGGCAGTGTTTGTAAATATGGAGCATTAGTTCTCGATATACATTATACACTCTGTATCTCCGAGTTGATCCCCACGTCATCATTCATTTCTGGTGCTAGATTTACTAAATTTTTAGATAGTGTAACATGGGACGCCCGCCGTCGCCGCCACTGTAAGCGAGTGTCTATTTATAGCGGTGACGTAATCGCGCTAGTAGCCGGCCGATGTAAACAGACTGGTCGCAACGTGTTTAATTACTTCCGGTCGCCTGAACCTTTTGTGTTCATTGTTATTATGTGTTCGAATATTCCAGACTGTTCTAGAAAATAATGACAGCTGTATATAAGGGAAGTAGCTATGCTCGAGAGACAGTTAATTCAATTGAGTCCCTCATCACACAACATTAGTTGTTGGATTGACTTACAGTTAGTGACATACAGAGTCATAGAGGCACATGGAGTGTTAGAGAGTAAATTGTTAGTGAAAAGCACAGCAGTATCGTAGTGAGCGTATGCAGTTGGTGTCGAGTAGGTACTCGGGAAGTTACTGGTATATTGGAATAGCTGTGGATGTAAATACTCAGTAGTGTTGACGAGTATTGGGAAGTTATAGTGTGCAAGAACAGTAACGGCGAGTCGGAAAGTTACTGGTATACGGGAAAGCTGTGAAAGAGAATCCTCGGTAGTGTTGAAGAGTAATGGGAAGCTAGGTATATGGGGACAGTAACGGCAAGTGGAAGCTAATACTCGGCATTGGTGTTGAAGAATTGTGGCATACGGAAAGTCGGTGATACGGAGGCTGTGGAATAGACAGACAGTGAGGTGAAAGGTGTGACTTCTGTCCGAGCAGTTGAATATACAGACGCTGTTGAGTCAGTTGAGTATATAGACGCTATGGAGGTCGGTAGGCGGACAGTTGAACATGATATAAGTATATAGTGATATAAATATAGTGATATAAATATTGCGTAAACAGTCTACAAGAATCTGCAACAGACCGGCAGTCTAAGATTGGAACGCGTAGTGAAATAAATAATATCGTGGAAATAAATAGTAGTGTTAATTGGTTAAATAAATAGTGTTAGTGTTATATAGTTAATTATAGTTTTAATCTTAATTAATTTTTAATATTTGTTAAGATAATTAATAGTAACTTACTTTATAGTTTAATAAACACTTAATTTTAATTAGTAATAATTGTCTAATATTTACACTTCACCCAGATAAATAAAAACGTTACAATAGCATATTTGTCGTACACACATGGCATATATGAGATTTTTATTCGCTATCTTTGTCGCTTTATTTTTACCACGAATATCAACTCCGAGTAACATGTATATATCCAAAACCGTTCTTTTTAAAAGGGGATAAATGATCTTGTACTACCCATTTTCTTCATTCCTACCCCCGCGAAGCACCGCCTTTGAAACAGGATCAAATAGATTCTGAACTGATCTGAATGTCAGTGCCACATCAATATGACTGACTGCTATGTATTACGTCTTGTTTGTGGCATTTGATATTAAAAAAATCTGATGTGGCCAGCACATTACCTTCCGTCAGATCGTGGTTAGATCTATGTATATTGTAAAAATTCCACACAGAGATTTTCTTGTAAAAGATTTCATATTTCCAGTACATTACCTTCAATTCTATGTATTTTATACAAATTCCATACAGAAAGTTTTTTGCAAGAGATTATATATTTCCAGTCAAATTATAACGCAAACGTACTGTTAAATGCACTTGACACTGAAATTTGTCAATCAGAATTTTCTTAATATAGTAGATCTTTCCATGGTTATAGCACAGCTTGCTGCGTTATGAAATTTAATTTCTTTATAAATTTATTACTCTATATCCACTGAATATGAAGTATAAAATGTAATCAAATCTTATAGAGAATAAAATATTCTTTAATATTTATAATACATTAAATGTGAAAAAATGATATTTAACACCATTTTTTCTAGAAAAACTGTTAAAATCTTCAAATTAGGGTACTTCCGGTCGACCAAATGTAACCAAAATCTAATCAGCTCTTCATATTGATGTAAACAAAAGGAATACGCAAGAATTATAATTTTTGGAAAGGTGGTATTGAAGTTATGTGATCCGAAAAAATCGACACACACACATACATACATACATACATCCAAACATACATACATATACATACATACATACAGACAGACATCATCGTAAAAATAGTAAAATCGCATTCTAGGCAACCTAAAACGTGCTTATTCATTAAAAACTCATCAACGATTTTTTTGACCAAAGACAATACCTTCCTTATCTAAGGTGACGGAAGGTAAAAAAGAAATAGAAGAAATTAATTGAAACGTTATATATGTTTCATTACCTTAAAAAATACATCCATATATTGGGATTTTCAGGTATCAAGAGATGGTGCTGATCGCATTAAACACTGGTACACTTTTCGTTGACGTGTGTCAACGTAGCATTTCTGTCAATTGTATTTCTTTAGTTTTCGTATTATTTTCTCATTTATTAGTATTTTTTATTTATAATTCAAGTACGTATAATAGAGTTTTTGTAGTCATATAGTTGTAGTTTCATGTAAATATCAAATGTGTACCACTGTTTGCAGTTCTAATATTTGCCGCTAGTTAGCGTTTTCTTATTTGAAAATCCCAATAAACACCCAAATGTAAAATAATATAATGTGTCAAACACAAATCACCTACAACAGATTGTGGCTAAAAGCAAATTCAGTAGACTATTATGTTATAAGTAAAATGCTGTATACCTGTATATTATATCGTCCGTTATATGCCAAAAAAATTTTAAAATTATTTCTAATATTTCTAAATTATCTCATTTTTCTCGAAATTTTTCAAATACATTAATAAAAAATAATACATCGCTGAAAAGAGAGAAAAATGGCGGTTTCTATTTTATTAAAATAATTATAGGATGCCATTTGAAAAATAAAAGTTGATAGTCGTATCTTGTAAACCTGACTTTATAAAAAATATCTACATCTGCCATCGAATAGTATATGTAAAATAATAAAACTTTTATATGACCCATTTTTTTCTATTACTTATAATAAAAAAGTTAAAGGGGGGGGGGCGTCTTCCCAGACTCACCGTGTATTGTGCATTTTACTATTGCAAAGACATAATTCTTTTAATGAAACTACTGCTATAAAATTACATGTTAACAATGAAATTGCCACAAATTTCCTGTCTTTATACCATGTTTAACATCATCCTACATTAATAAATAATTCCCCATCTCTTATATGTTGTCTGCTACGTGCCTGGCGTGCGATCCAGTTTTCTTTCTATCTGTGAGTTGGCCTCCAGACCTCACTCCCGTCCCTGGTGGTACGGTGAGGGTGAATCGTCCTTTCGCGTAGCTTTGGCTTAAGAATACTTGAGAGTTCGACGTGTAGCCCGGGGCAACAACTAGGGTCCTTTGGATTGAGCACAGTGCTTCAAAATGTGTTTCGGGTATCGGCTATTCTTATTCCCGCGTCTTTTTATATGCCATTGTTGTGGTAGCCTTGTTATAACTTATCAATATTGCTGATGGGATCTTACACAGGATATAAAATACTTCACAGATTCAAAATTGGATTTTATAGAGAGGGATTTAGAGAAGAATGCGATTCGCTTTTGCTCAGGAGGTTAATTTCGGTTTCTTTGGTAATACCTCCATCTCTGAAAAGTATTTTCTTCTATATATTTTTTGTATTAGTTATATTGCATTAACTGGGAATCAGTGACGACTCGTTGGTTGAAGATTTGGTGGGTCACATTGTAATTAGTGAAATAAGTTTATTAACATTAAAACCACAACGTGAAATTTACGTTACAATTACCACAATGTGGCGTCGTCCGCGACAGCACTTTAAAACTTGTTTTTGTAACTCAGGCTGTAATGGCGGGAGGTATTGTGTTGGCCACACCAGATTATAAATTCTTTCATTTTTATTGTAAAATTGTTAAGAATTGCAAGTGCAAGGTACGCATTGCCTTTGCTTTTGTCATAAATGTTATAGTCATACGTAATATAACAAGTGATATGATTATCGTCGATGATATTTTCGAGTGAACTATGCTGCTTCGGTTTCACGAGTAATATCTTCGATTATTAATCATATCACGAGCTTATATTTAATGAGAGAAATAATGAATTTTTATGACACATTATGTGTGCTGCTAACCTAACTTTTAATATATTGCATTAAAACATAGTTAATTTGACAATTGCCTTATTATTTTCATCGTTGTTGATATCAACCCAACGATTATTGCACAGTTTTATGCTCAAAATTAACTGTCAATGTCAAATAAAGAAAACAAATCCCTTAGTAACGAATATAAATAAGGTGATAATTTCTTTGTTTTTTATCATCGCTGTGATAAGACACGAAACTAGGGAGATTCTGAATGTTGATTGGCAGAAAACATGTCACGTGACTCATGAATTATATTCTCCTCTATATATTTTTATGCATTAATTATATTACATTATTTGGGAATCAGTGACGGCTCATGGGTCACATTGTAATTAGTGAAATGAGTTTATTAACTCTAAAACCACAGCGTAAAATTTATGTTGCAATTACCACAACGTTGCGTCGTCCGCGACACCACTTTGAAACTCGTTTTCATACTTATCTCTAGGAAAATAATAGTTGTTTGTACTCGCATATCAAGGCTGCGAAATCACTCTTTAGCGAATTGAGAGAAAAATTATCGCCGAGGCCACTTGCGTCCGAGTCAAGACAATCTCGAGGTCGCTAAAGGATTTCGCGGACAAGATGTACACAATATTTTTTGTGCATCCGTAAAAAAATATGTATTTACAAATTTTATTAATTTTAAAGTTTTATTGTAAATAGAAAGTTAGCTTTCAAGGTGGCTATGGGATTGACATTTGATAAAAAAACCATACAATTCTCAAGTGTCAAAGTGATTGTTTATCTAATTTCGCGGCCACTACCATGACAAGGGCCGTGAAAGTAATTTCGCGGCCGTTACCATAACCACGGCCTGTATTGCGGCTGCGAAATGCTTATTTCGCGTCCGGTTGTACAAAATAGTTATTTGTATATCAAGGCCGCGAAATCACTCTTTAGCGTACCGAGAGAAAAATTGTCGCCGAGGCCGCTTGCGGCCTAGGCAAGACCATCTCGAAGGCCCTAAAGGATTTCGCGGACAAGGTGTACACAATATTTTTTGTGCAACCGTAAAAAATATGTAATTATAAATTTTATTAATTTTAAACAGTTTCATTGTAAATAGAAAGTTAGCTTTCAAGGTGGCTATGGGATTAACATTTGATAAACAAAACCATGCAATTCTCAAGTGTCACAGTAATTGTTTACCTAATTTCGCGGCCGCTACTATAACAACGGACGCGAAATTCATTTCGCGGCCGTTACCATAACAACGGTCGCGAAATTTAATTTCGCGGCCTGTATTGCGGCTGCGAAATGCTTATTTCGCGTCCGGTTGCACAAAAAAACTTTTTATGCATTTATGATAGTTTTACTTATTATTAATAATTATTACAAAAAACCTAAATATTAACATCAATAGAAAAAATAGAAACAATACCACTTTTACCAGTGAAATTAACAATGGATACAAAATAATAGTTATTTCTAAAATTAACCAAATAAATGATGATTTTTCATAACATATATGATCACGTTAAATTATATTCATTGTCGAAAAGAGGTCTTACACAGTTTATGTAAATGCTGAGGCGACGTTTAGCACATACATATTTATTGCAATTTTCGATGATAGTTACAGTATGGCAGGTACTGAGAAACTTTGACCTTGGCATAAATTAGCGTAAGTACAAATAGCAACATAATTCTCGCCGATCACGGGCGACGCCACGTTGTAGTTTTAAGGTTAATGTGAAAAATTTATTTTAATAGTTTTAAATGCAAAGTCTATTTTTATTTACTTAGATATTTTTAATAAATGTCTTATCTATGCTTAGCGTAGCCAACGGCACTACTAGAACTAGACTAATGCCTTGGTCATTGACCGTGTTTAAGCGTATAGGGTGTTGGTTGTCTTCACCTAACGCAAGCAAAGTTACAATATGTTTGCCTCTGTCTGACGCATGGTTTTGTATATGCAGCATATAACACAACATGATTACAATTTTGATGTGACCCAAGCAGCGCGCGAATTCTTGCCTTTCGTTGTTTTGCTTTCAACACGTGTTTAAGCAACGCTAACGGCACAATGGACTGCCTTATAAATTATTAAATTCATAATATTTGATTATTTTTATTTTTTCGCTTTTTCATTTCTGCTTTGATAAATTTGGGAGGCATTGACCAGAAGACCTAATGAAGGAACCGCCACTGCTATTAAAGTAAGCTCTGATATGCCCAAACTAGCATAAAAATGTGATGATGATACTACTGATAAACAAAATAAGAATAAGAGCATAATAATATTACTGTTAATATGATTGGCTATTTTCGTACAGCGTGTGTATCATTGTACAAATGTTATTTGAATAAAACATTAGTAAAAGTTTCAAGTTTTCTTGTTCCTAGCAAATTTTGTTTATTCTGCAACCGTTCTCGTACAACCTACAGTTTATATTGAATTTTGTAGCACTTGGATGCGAATACATGTGTACAAGCAAAAAAGCATAGTTGAAATCAGCAAATTTAGTATTCGAAAACGATTGTTTACAAAACTACTGTCCTAAGCAATTTACACTGAAAAGGTAAATAAAATTTTGCATTCGACAACTCTGTTTAAACAAAGACATCAGTGAATAACATATTTTACAGATGGAACAAGAACTAGTCGATATTTCAAAAATATTTGCACGTCTGCATTTTCCCATTTTATATTTTGTTGTGTTGAAATTTTTAAATTTAAAGGCTCATCTTCTGGTCCAGATTTATCTTCTACCCAGACCTTTTAATTTTGGGACAATAAAAAATAACTCCAGTGTGCAAATAACTTCATAATAGATGGAGTCTAAGGTTAAATTTAACAAACTATTATGATTACCCCTTAACCCTAAAATTAATTTTAACAAAAACTAAATACGTATTTCGAGAACTAAGTTCTCATCATCAGTAGGCACAATAAGTGAAAGTTAAATATAATCCCAGTTCTCTCCCTTGTTTTTCAGAGTTGTTAGGACCTCTGGCATGGTTGACATGTTGAGTAATCTTAACTACTCTGTTTAACTTTCACTTATTGTACTACTGATGATGAGAACTTAGTTCTCGAAATACGTATTTAGTTTTTGTTAAAATTAATTTTAAGGTTAAGGGGTAATCATAATAGTTTTAGTTAAAAAATAACTTCCTAAAACCCAATGTGCTCAATAAAAACTACATTGCAAGATATATGGGACAATATTCTAACAGACGAATGTACAGGCCTTGTGGATATAAGAGTAGTATCTAATAGAATTAAAGCTAATATTACTAATAAAGGCAATATTAACTGGCCTAATATTTGAATAACAGATTCAGTTTTTGTATGTTTAAAATCTACCGGGTGTAACACAAAAACCAGGCCATAGGAGTTTAACATGGGAAAACAGATTTCCTTACGCAAAAATGACCTATTAATTTTAGAAAAGAATGCTTCAAATATAATATTATATACTCGTATAGTTGTAGAGTTAAAAGAAATTTGTAGAAATTTCTGACCATTTGCGTAGGTCTTATAATGACCCGATTTCACATTTTTTAAAAAGTATTTTAATCAATGTTTATGTAATATTTTTCATAGTATATAAAAAAATAATTTATTGTTGTTTTCGTAAATAATTAAATAAAAAAAATGTATGGCGCCAGAAATAGTAATGAAAAACAACCCCTCATTTCTGTAACGTAGAAGCACATATAGTACGTCATTCATAGTTAATAGGAAAACAGTTTACGTTATTTATATAAATAAAAGTAGACGATAGTTTGTCACATGTTAATCTGTATTTTGACTTTTTCGAAATATTCCACAAATTTCAATAATTAATTGTAGAATATCTAATGAATATTTCGTGATATTTTCAAATTTGAGGTTATTTAATGAAGAATATTTATTATTATACGCCCACTTTCGTCGCCACTGTAAGCGAGAGTGTATTTATAGCGGTGACGTAATCGCGCTAGTAGCCGGGCGACGGACGCAAACAGGTCGCGACATGTTTAATTACTTCCGGTCGCCTGAACCTTTTGTGTTCATTGTTATTATGCAGTCAAACATTCTAGGGCTTTTCTAAAAGATAATGGCAACTGTATAAAATAAAGGGACGTAACTATGCTCGGAAGTTAGTTAGTTAGTCAGTTACATGGAGTAGAGTAAAGTGTTAGTGAGAAGCACAGCAGTATCGTAGTGAGCGTATGCGGTTTGGTGTCGAGTAGGTACTCGGGAAGTTGGTATATTGGGATAGCTGTGGATGTGAATACTCGGTAGTGTTGACGAGTATTGGGAAGCTATAGTGTACAAGGACAGTAACGGCGAGTCGGGAAGTTACTGGTATACCGGGATAGCTGTTAAAGAGAATACTCAGTAGTGCTGAAGAGTATTGGGAAGCTAGGTATACGGGGACAGTAACGGCAAGTGGAAGTGAATACTCGGCAGTGGTGTTGAATAATTGTGGCATACGAACAGTCGGTGATACTGAGGCTGTGTACATAAATAGACAGATAAAAATTGTGAGAGGTGACTTCTGTCCGAGCAGTTGAATATACAGACGCTGTTGAGTCAGTTGAGTATATAGACGCTGTGGAGGTCGGTAGGCGGACAGTTGAACGTGATATAAGTATATAGTGATATAAATATCGCGTAAACAGTCTACAAGAGTCTGCAACAGACCGGCAGTGTAAGATTGGAACGCCTAGTGAAATAAATAATTTGAAATATCGTGGAAATAAATAGTAGTGCTAATTGGTTAAATAAATAGTGTTAGTGTTATCTAGTTAATTATAGTTTTAGTCTTAATTAGTTTTTAATAATTGTTTAATATTAGTAATAGTAACTTTAATAAACACTTAATTTTAATTAAAATAATTTTCTAATATTTACACTTTACCCAAATAAGTAAAAAACGTTACAATATCTTTTAAAATTTAGTACATAGAAGTTTATGAAAATTCTTGCAACAGCCTTATTTGTTTGTTGAAAATGTCATTGGGCTCGTACACATCTTTTCACTAATAAAAATTTCTACAACACATAGAAGAGTACAATAGGAAAAATAATTATATCATTATTACAAAATAAATATGTTGGTTATTGTATAGTTTCCACATGCGAATACCTTTGACATTAAATGAAAATATTTATGAGAGGGCACATAAATTGATTAAAATTATAATTAATAACAAATAATCAGTTTTATTCACGCTTGATATGTGTATTTATGGACAAAAGGGAATATATTTATCAGGGATAAAATTAATTAACACTGTGAATACATGCATTTGTTTTGTACCGTAAATAATTCAAGTCAAAAAAACTAAAATATCATGTTTCGTCAGAATAATATTTAATTAACGTGACTACATATGTCCACATATGAATTGAAATAAAACCCACATAATATCAAACAATTACATGTAAACAATACCACAGTAATTTCATTCACAGGACCTATTTACTGAAATATCACCGAGTGCGTTTTTGTTCTTTGTACGTTGCAGTTTTTGGCTATAAATCCGGTGCTTAAAGCAGAACAAAAAAACTCGCGAGAAAACAAAAAAGGAAAACTCGGGCGGCCTGAGGGCGATTCAAAGCAATTTGCAAAATGAGGAACTCGCTGTGTGAGCCAGGACAGACCAACAAGGACGTCCATGTCAGGATGAGACTCTAAAAAGACAGCGGATCTATTAGGGTAACTCAGTGCATGTCAAACTTTACATGTGGGGACTTTTTTACCAAGACTAAACTTTTCGCGTAGGCTTCCACAGTCTGAGTCATGAGAAATATTCGTTTTCCGCGAATGGACTGTGTCATATCGGGATGATGGCTATTTCTTGAGCCACATGTGGAAACCGGTGATTCTCGGAACATGACACGCCCAATCTACCATTACGAAATCGATTCCCATTGGTCCTCATTAGCTTTGCTCATCTACCGTATCTTTAGATTAGTATATAACTGTCTTCTCGGACTGCCTTTCGTCACTTGGTTTATTTGGCCTCTAGCGTGGTTTACACGTCGGGTAACCTTGTAAACTGAGTCTCCCCGTCTTGTTGCTTAAACTCGAGCTCTAGCGTGGTTGACACGTCGGGTAATCTTCTTTAAGACAGTACTATCCCCCTTGCTCCTGAAGATGCCCCATACGACTGCAGGCGAAACGTTGAGCTCTGACTCAAAATATGACACAGTCCATTCCCGGAAAACGAATATTTCTCATGACTCAGACAACCAGTTAACAATATTTAAGATAAAATTGTCTAACAATATTCCCCAAAACTCGTATATAAAATAGCACCTAAATGTCTTTCATTCATCGTTTTTAGTTTCATTATTATCATTTTCATATTATGTTCTGTGTTTTCCATTCATGTACAATTGGAACAAAAATAAATAATTTAAAGTGAAATATGAGTTTATTCGTATATATATATATATATATATATATATATATATATATATATATATATATATATATATATATATATATATATATATAGGCCATTTATAAGTTATTTCTTATTTAATTTGTTTAGTTATGAATATAAAATAGGTAATACATAATATTTAAATAGTAAATTAGGAAATGTATATCTTTATAAATCACATTCTCCAATCCTATTTATTTAAAATTCCGTATATTTCATATGCTTACAATGTTCGAGGCGTGGCGTGACAGCAAGAGGCTCGTTGTGACGTCACGAACTGAGTATTCAGGCCTGTATGCTCGTATGGCCTCGATTGCACAAATTTTCAAATGAAATCATAAAATCTAAACGTGAGAACATATTTTTATGTTAAACGAAACGATGATTTTTGACGTTTACATTTACAATTTAGTTCCCTAAAATTCCGCTGATATATGCTATTCTGTGAGTTAATTTTTTATTTTAATTTATTTAGTGCAAATAAAATCGACTTCAATAAATACAGAGTAGGGCAAGAAAGAAGAAAGAGCAGTAGAGATCTGTAGGTTTGTAAAGAAAGCCGTTATTCCGTCTGGTTGGTCTGCTTCTCATCTCATTAACTTTTTAATTCTATCGAGAGGGAACGATCGGAGTCTGGGGCTGTTATCCTTTCGTTTATCCTGACATTACCCCATTCCGATTGCCTCGAACTCTGACATTACAGTCCTTTGCCTTTCGCTGCCGCTGCTGCGTTTGCCTTCCACTCCTTTGTACAAGTCTATTTTAGACTTAGAACGCTAGTTTACGAGGAAGACACAAGTGCCGCTTCAATTCCCTACTGGCTCAAACTCAAACATTTCCTGCGAGCCGTCTTACATTTTTCATGTAAAGCGGGAATCTGAAAGGTCATACATGCTTAAAGGGAAATTTAAATTTTATTCTCCGGCCTGCTCTGTGAGAGAGCTGTTCGATTTTTGACTTGGTTACGGTCGTCAACCCTAGTGGATTTAATTATCTCTTGTGAGGGTAAAAAGAATAAATGAGAGGACCGCACAAAAAATTCATTCTCTATTCTCATAATACTGACGGCGGTTTATACGATGTTAAATTTTTCAAGCAATAAATATTTGATTTCCATTATATGCCACGCACGATAAAATGCATTTCATATACAGCTTGTTCCAAAATGCTCTAAAACATTTTAACAATATGTTCATTATAGACCAATATCCATTATTTCTAATATTTCTGAGTGTTTCGAAAAAATCTTATATAAATGGATATACCACTTTGTTTCTGACAAAATTATACCCGAGCAACATGGCTTCATTAAATGTAAATCAACTGTTACTAATCTAACCAACTTTACTGCATTCACTATTGATCAGTTTTATGACAACTCACAGGTTGATGTTGTTTACACTGATTTTTCAAAAGCGTTGGACACTGTAAATCATGATGTCTTATTATTCAAATTGCAGCATCAGTTTAATTTTTCTCCTGATCTATTGTGCTTGATACGTTCATACATTTCACATCGCAAACTTTTTGTACAATATCACAACTTTAAATCTGACTTTTTCAGTCCCTGTTCAGGTATGCCGCAGGGATCTAACCTAGGGCCGCTTTTATTTAATCTATTTATCAATGATATCACACGTTGCTTACAATACTCCAACTCATTGTTATACGCTGATGATCTGAAGCTATTTAAAACTATCAATTCATATGCGGATCAATGCCTACTATCAAAAAATGTAAGATCATGTCATTCTCAATGAAACGTAGTATTTCTTCTTTTTCCTACCGGATGGGTAGTAATTGTCTCAACCGTGTTGAACTGCATAAAGATTAAGGAGTTTTGTTCGACCCTAAATTACATTTTGGTCCGAATTCGACTATATTATTAATAGTGCTTACAGAAATTTAGGTTTCATTATTCGAAATTCACATTGTTTAAACAATCCAAAAACTCTTATTTCTTTGTACAACTGTTTTGTAAGGTCTAAGCTCGAATACTGCCTCATTGTCTGGAACCCAATATATGATAACTTTAGTAAGCGAATTGAGTGGGTATATCGGAAGTTTGTCAGATATTGCACTCGTAAAATTTCACCTTCGTGTAATCCTTTAACATACAGTTATTCCGCTGCTATACATACATTTGACATGTATACACTTGAGGACAGACGTACGATATATTCATGCCTATACCTTTATAAACTACTAAATAATCTGGTTGATGATAATTTCGCTTTAAGTCAAATTAATTTTTCCGTACCACGTTTGCATTCCCGTTCCAGTAATACTTTTTACATTCCTGTTATACGTAACAATTATGAATTTAAAAACCCTATTAGAAGACTATGTGTTATCTATAATGAAATTGAAAACAAATGTTTTAGTGAACTAGACATTTTCTATCATACATTTACTCAATTTAGAACTGTTCTCTACAATGAGTTAAACTAAGTGACACATTAGTTAACTTATTTTTTCTTATATTTTTATATGTGTAAACTTCATATATTTTTATATTTGTAAACTTCTGTATTTTTTATTCTCTGTATTTCCATACTCTGTCTATTCTTGCCTGTTTATTTTGTATATACTGATACAATCCAAAACTTTTCATATTTGATATTGAAGAGTATTATATTAATGAGAACGACATACTAGTGGCTTTCTAAAATTGATAAACCGGAAGTACTACTTTACAGGAAGCTATAAACAGATTTTCTTGAAAAAATATATTAAAACATGATTTAAAACTTCTCAAATTTGGTATTTAAAACTCGTGTATAATTTGAAACAACATTATATTTTGACTATACCTATATAATAAACCGGAAGTGGTAATTAATTTGGAGCTCTTAACAGATGGGGTCTCGTGGCCTGACTGTCTGGTCGCGAATTTGAGGAACCGGGTTCAATCCTGACCTGACCGACGCCAAATATTTCGAATTTTAAATGGCAGAAAATTGACCCCTGTGGTGCACTCTCCACGCCAGCAATGAGTGCCCGTGAGGTGACGCCTGCTAAACGCCCGCACGGTACAAATATGTCATCATTACCGATATCTGCAAATAAAGCAGATTGGCACACCCAGCAATAGGTAATATGCCGTGGTGATATATTTATTTATTTATTTATTTAACAGATTTTCGAGGAAAAACATAATAAAATATAATCTAAAACTTGGGTTTACAGACTTTTCTATTTATTGGAACAACAAATTAGATTCTATTTACAAACGATCAACCGGAAGTGATACTTTACTTAAAAGCGCATTGCTATTTCAAATATGAAATTGACGGGAGATCATGTGTTGGTACTTTACACACTGAACACTAAAGTTTTGCGCACGCTTTTGTTTTTTAAATGAACTGAATCTTACTGAGTGCGCATTTTTTTGGACTTCTTGCCAGTACAGTCAGTCAAATTCATATATTTTGAGTTGTAAAAAGTACCTGTGTAAGTTCAGTGGATGTAAAATAAATTAAGTTTTCACAGTCCGAATCTTGTGTAGTGATATACACCGCTATGTAACCTGTCGAATAATTGACGGAGATAGCTAACAAGCTTGCACTGGGCTTTAGTAATATTTAAAAGGCACTACGTATGTGTTGTAACAACTAGCTGCACTAAGTACTTAACTAAATATATGAATGGAAAACGCTATTATATTTGTATAATTAGTAAAGTTCATTCTATCATTCTTATATTTAATTTCTCTCCTCCCAAAGGTTGTATTTTAAACTCTGACAGGCCAATTCAGAAACAAAAATTTTGACATTTCGTTCATTTTTGTATTTAGAGACTACTTTTTTAGACACTGTTTAAATATTTAAACACTGTTTTAATTTAGACAGTGTTATCCTTAGTAACCCTGTTTGAATGCATTCTACTCATTCATTGACACTTTTTCATCGTAGCCACCGTAACTAAACAGCAATTTAAACATGCAAATTTAAACAAGGTGTTGGGGTAGTTTTTATTTTTCAAACTGAGTGGAATTGACGAGGTTTTCTAAATTATTGAAGAAGTTAGGGAACTGAATGAATATAAACATACGTGAACGTTAATTTAGACTTTTACTGGCGGTTATACACAATATAGTTAAATTATAAAATGAAGAAGAGAACTGGAATGATGGGGATCACTCAGAAGTAAATCGTATTAGAAATGAGATACGACCAAATTTAATGGCGATATTTTTAGAACACAGTATATTAATTTAAACTTTAATTAATGTTATAAATAAATGTAATTTAAAGTTTTATGAATTATTATTGTATTTCTTCCGTTACATATAGTTAAAAATAAAAATTGTTAAATTTCTTTAGATGAAATCTTTTACATTTTAAATTTACAATTAATTTTATGGTAGTGGCCGAAATAGTTTCATTGTTTGCCAGAGCTTTAGTTTGCAGTACGTTGTCTATGTCCATATCGTCCTTATAGTAATTTGTCTTTCGTAAACTGATCTTTAAAATTTCAAGTTTGCCAGTCAATGTCTGTCGATTTTTTCGCCACCGGTTCTTTTCTTTTTAGAGCAAATTTAGATATATTAATTCTCAGCATGAACTTTTCTTTTTGTTGATATCTCCCCACATTTTTATCTTCAATAACTAAAAATTATCTTTCAACTTCCAATTTTCTGACCGTTTTCTATTTTAGCTTGTATCCATTTCTAATTATTTTTATTAAAATTTGCAAATTCTCTTCAAATTATCTTTAATTTCAGTATCGTATATAATTTCAACATGTATCTGTCCAATTATGACAGCAGTATGACAGATATAATAATTGAATTTGCGTCCCAATTCGTATTTTTATGGTCTTGATTTTTTAAACAGTGTTTATTTTAAACGATGTTTAAATATTTAGTTACCGTGTTTCTGAATGAACAAAATTATAATCAACGCGATTATTTTAAACAGTGTTTAAGTTACACACTGTTTAAATTTTTGTTTCTGAATAGGCGTGTGAAACTTTAACAATTTTTCAATCCCTCTTCATTAAAACTTGCTGCTGTAACCCCCAACCTATTTAACTTACCCTACCGTAACCTATCTTTGTAAGGGCGTTTAGACTGGGGCACTAACTACATCATGCCTTGATACGAGAGCCTGGGGTTACACTTACTGTGTCTTGGAGCAACGTGCAGCGTAATACATTTAAAGGCGTAATGTAATCAAAACCAGGAGTTGATGCAGTTTATAGCACCAGTGGAGATCATGACATTGAGATGAAAATTGAGGGGGTGGGGGAGTGAATAACAGGGAGAAAAGCCGGAATCAGTAGGTGTAAAATTATACCAAGCATTGTTATTTCAGAAAACCTGACTTGTAGAACTATTTCTTGTATTTTTTGGGAATTTACCACAGGCAGGTTCCTAGAATCAGCCTTTTCAAAGCCTTGTTCCATCTTTCAAGCAGGGACGTAACTAGGATTATTTTCTGGGTGGGCCAAAGGTGGGCCAATGAAAAATCTGAGTGGGCCATACTTATATCATAAGAACAGTATTACAATAAAAATAAATTACATACCACCTTAATATATGGATTATAGATAACAATATAGAAACGGTAAAACAAAATAAACAAAAATTACAAATACTTCTAAGTAACAATTAAAATTTAATAATAGAAATTACACTGAAAATTGGATTTGTTAATACAATGACTATTAATTTAAAGTTCCCGGAAATTATAATTCATAAATATGTTATAAAACTAATAGGGCTATTAATGTTTTTATTTCAGTATTACATTAATTTTCGTACAATTTTATTGTGTTGGGAAGTAAATTATATTCTGCTGCTAGCATATCAATTTGTGTAATCCTTAGCAAAAGGAAACATTTTTTATAAACTAATTTTAAATGTGCGTAACAAAAATTATCATCTCTTTTATTTTTTGACATTGAATTACGGTGCTCTATGCTTATTTCATGTTTGCGAAATCCAGATTCAGTTTTCATTGTGTAAAATGCAGCGCCCATAGAAATACATAGTAAAATTCAACAATTTAAAAATATCAAACCAATTTTTATTGAAGTTTTGTGATCATTTTCCAAATTTTGTGTTAGATACGAGCGTCTCGTCATAATAGTTCATCTTTGCCTAGAGTAAATTTTTTTTTTTATATACAACTTAATTTTATTTCAATGTTGATAAATAATCTAATAAAGGAATTATCAATTTACTATATTCCATATCAATTTTGTCGTAATTAAACATATTTTAATTTTTGTAAAATAATCTCAGTTTTGTGAATTCATCAGAAATATATGGTATTATATCTATTATTAGTCCAGATACTTTTCTTATACACTTCCATATTACAAATATTTCTGGCGTGTCCAGTATGGTATCATCCGCCAAATTAATTAGCTACATATTAATCAACATTCATCTCAATTCTGTAAGAAAGTTGTTAAATCCTAGCAACGTTTATTCAGTATTTTTTGCAATTATTATTGATTACTTGCTATAACAATGTTGCTAAGCAAGAGTAACATCAAGTTTTTCTCCACGGGCAGACATACTACCCTTCTTATTGTTGACAGTAGGATCACATACAATTTAAAATGTTTATTCTGCAATATGTGCTACAACCACATAAATTGTATTACGCGTTCTAAAATTATTCTCTTTTATAAAATAAAGTAAAAATCTTTAAAAAATTTGGGTGGGCCAGCAGGTGGGCCAACATATCAATGAGGTGGGCCGTGGCCCACCCAGGCCCCCCCCGTAGTTACGTCCCTGCTTTCGAGTATAAGAAAGTTTCAAAATACACGTAATATCACAAGCAACAAACGTCAAATGAACCGTCAGCGCTGATCACGTCATCCACGGACCGAGGTATCGAGGATCCAACAACGTTTACTATCTCCGTCTCTGTCGTCGCAAACTACAGAACTAAGACGTATGTCATTCGTGATTATGACGTCATAAAACGGAAATATTTATTTTTTAGCCGTAAGTGTCAAAATTTTGAAAAAAATATAAAATAGGGGAGGTTGTTATTTTAGATATATTTGTCAAAAAAAAAATTCTAAATTGCCAGAGATTCTAATAATTCTAATAGTTGACATTTTGAGTAATTTTGACTACTCTGTATAACTTTCCCTTGTTGTACTACTGATGATGAGAACTTAGTTCTCGAAATAGGTATTTAGTTTTATTAAAATTAATTTTAAGGTTAAGGGGTAATTTTATTAGTTTTAGATATACGAGGTGTGTTCAAAAAATATCGCGAATTTTGTGTTTTTTCAAAAATTATTTATTTATTCATGAATATCTATTTTGTCCCCTTCAAAGTAATCCCCATGAGATATTATACACTTGTGCCAACGGTTTTTCCAATCTTCAAAGCACTTCAAAAAATCATTTTTTTTTATCTTGTTCAGCTCCTCCTTCGATGCCGTCTTTATCTCGTCAAGCGTAGCGTAACGTCGTCCTTTCATGGGCCTCTTCAGTTTAGGGAACAAGAAAAAGTCACAGGGGGCCAGATCTGGGGAATACGGTGGCTGCGGCATCATTAGTGTGTTGTTTTTGGCTAAAAAGTCGCGCACAAGCAACGATGTGTGAGCAGGGGCGTTATCGTGGTGCAAAAGCCAATTTTTGTTCTTCCACAAATCCGGGCGTTTCTGGCGGATTGCTTCGCGCAAATTGCGCATAACTTGCAGGTAATATTCCTTATTGACCGTTCTACCCTGTGGCAAGAACTCATGATGCACCACGCCCCTGCAATCGAAGAAAACTGTCAGCAAAACTTTCACATTCGACCGAACTTGGCGCGCTTTTTTCGGTCTTGGTTCGTGCGGCAGCTTCCATTGAGATGATTGAACTTTGGTTTCCACGTCATAACCATAAACCCACGATTCGTCACCAGTTATGACCCTCTGGAGCAAATTTGGGTCGTCGCGGACAGAGTCCAACATCTCATTAGCAATGTTCATGCGATGCTGTTTTTGGTCGCAATTGAGCAATTTTGGTACAAATTTCGCGGCGACCCGTCTCATGCCCAAATCATTGATAAAAATCGAATGGCACGAGCCAATCGATATGTTTAGGTCCTCAGCAACTTCTCTAACGGTGATTCGACGATTGGCCAATATCATTTTCTCCACTTCATTAATTTTTTCGTCTGTTGTTGAAGTGCTCGGGCGTCCGGCACGCTTTTCGTCGTTCACATCTTCTCGGCCTTCTGAGAACATTTTGTACCACCGATAAACGTTGCTTTGGTCCAAGGTAGCTTCTCCGTATGCCACAGTCAACATTCGGAATGCATCCGCGCACTTAATTTCGTTTTTCACACAAAATTTGATACAGGTTCTTTGTTCCATTTTTTTGAATAGGTAAAAATCGAAGACGATCCAAAACACGTGCAAGCAAAGCAGCTGTCAACAATTAAGTGAACATTTAAAATGGCCGAGCTTGTCGACATAAGTGAGAGACATGAGTACCAACATAAAGCCACAAAAAGATCGAAATTCGAATATACGTAACCCGCGAAAATTCAAAATTCGCGATAGTTTTTGAACACACCTCGTAGGTATTTAACCTTAGACTCCATCTATTTTTAATTTTAAAAAATAATTTAATTTGTTAATAATTTTTTTCTATTTTGGTTTTGTATACATCGTTTAGAATGTTTGATACAATGTATTAATATAAACAATCAGACAAAATTCACAACACACAAAACTGTCAAAATGTGAAATTTCAATTGTTTAGTGGGAGGCGTTACCAACATAACTAACAAAAAAAATACGAAGTCATACCTTGACGTCACATTTATAAAATCTCATTATAAAATTAAATTAATAGAAAAAATCTGATGTGGCCAACACATTACCTTCCGTCAGTTATATGAGGCATTTACGAAAATTCTACCGGTGAACTGTTACCGGTAAGCAGCTGTTTATCAGGTTATAGCTACCGGAATCGACATTTTAAGAACGCAAGTGGTAAACAGGGTATATCCATAACCTATAAAAAAAATTGAAAATTTGAAATAGGTTAGAAATATGATAAAATTTACAAACTTTTAACGCGCGCACTTCGCTTTGCACCACTACCTTTTTTTTGAGAATAGATTCTTCATAAATCCGGTAGATGGATCTGGTAGATATTGTACAATTTTTGAACATGGTAACTTTTTACCACTCATGTTTTTGAACACAGTCAGTAGATGCGGTATCTACCGGTAGAATTTTCGTAAATGCACATGTATTTTCTATAAAATCCACACAGAAAGTTCCTTGCAAAAGATTCTAAATTTCTTGTATGTACATTACCTTTCGACAGTTGTATGGATTTTATACAAATTTCATACAGAAAATTTTGAGCAAAAAGATCCTAACACAAATATATTACGAATATGTCATTGCACTTGATACGGACATCTTTCAATCAGAATTTTCTTAATATAGTAGCTGTTTGTAGCATAGCTGGCTAATTTATGAAATTTAATTTCTTTATAATTTTATAACTCTATATCCATTTAATATGAAGTATAAAATGCAGTCAAATCGTATAGAGAATACAATGTTCTTTAATATTTATAATAATATTAAATGTGAAAAATTATATTTAAAATCGTTTTTTCAAGAAAAACTGTTAAAATCTGCAAATGAGGGTACTTCCGGTTGACCAATTATAACCAAAATCTAATCAGCTCTTCATATGGATGCAACGAAGAGGAAGAATTATAATTTTTGGAATTGTAGTATTAGAGTTATCGTAGACGAAAATTTTGTTACACACACACACACCCACACCCACACCCACACCCACACCCACACCCACACCCACACCCACACCCACACCCACATGCACATCCACACACACACACACACGCACGCACGCACGCACGCACGCACGCTCACACACACACCCACACATACCATCGTAAAAATAGTAAAATCGTATTCTCGGGACCCTAAATCGTGCTTATTCATCAAAAATTCACCACCGAATGTTTTGACCAAAGACTATAACTTCCTTACCTAAAGGTGACGGAAGGTAAAAATAGTATGATAACATGTTTCATATGGTTTGTTAACGCACTCGTCCTTTGCAAAACTCGCCTCGTGGTTCGTTTTCCAAACTTGGACTCGTACGTTACCAGAATGCCTTATGTTACATGTTTTTAATGTACTATTGGTAACTAGAATAGAATGTTATTATGTGTTATTATAATTCAATCTTTTCTTTTCAAATAAACAGTTTTATTTTACCGTCTTTCTAAAACGCAAAACATTTAAAAATGAAGTAATTGTCATCTTACCGATATCATGGATTAGTACCTAAAAATGTAGAATCTATTTGATAGAATATAAATCACTATCAATTTAACAAAACTGCAAAAGAAACTAAGCCGTTTTCATTTGAAATAATTGAAAGTAAAGTTTTGATCTCAATATTTAATTGGTTTCCTTATCGACGGAATCGTCACTGCTAGAGACGCAATCTCTTTCATTCTCTCGAGCATTTCCTTCTTTTCTTTGTACCTGCGCTCGAGGCTTATTTTTAATTACACTTTGACATCTTGCGCTGATTATTCCGTTTAATTAGAGCAAGCTCAACTTTGATGTCTGAATGATGGCGTGGTTTATTCCCTTGACATGTTTCCAACAAACTGATTCCTTCTTTCGTCCCTCTGTTAATTCTAATATTCATTTCCTTGCTTTTAAATTACATGTTTTGTAAAACTTTTATGAGATATTTTCAACTTTTTGTAAAACTAGTTAATGCAAAACATTCTTTCAAAAAATCTTAAAATCTTTTTCAGCCGTATTCAGGCGATTTCGGGCAACATACCCGTTAGTGTTGCCGCGAGACAAGATTTGTCGAGATTTTACATGATCTCGATCTCGACATTTTTTACCTTCCGTCACCTTTAGGTAAGGAAGGTATTGTCTTTGGTCAAAAAAATCGGTGGTGAGTTTTTGATGAATAAGCACGTTTTAGGGTCCCTAGAATACGATTTTACTATTTTTACGATGATATCTGTATGTGTGTGTATGTATGTATGTGTGTCCGTGTGTGTGTGTGTGTGTGTGTGTGTGTGTGTGTGTGTGTGTAACAAAATTTTCGTCTAGGATAACTTCCATACTACTACTACTAAAAATTATAATTCTTTCGTATTTCTCTTCGTTACATCCATGCGAAGAACTGATTAGATTTTGGTTAAAATTGGAAAACCGGAAGTACCCTCATTTGAAGATTTTAACAGTTTTTCTTGAAAAAACTATGTTAAATATCATTTTTTCACATTTAATGTTATTATAAATAATAAAGAATATTATATTTTCTATACGATTTGATTGAATTTTATACCTAATATTAAATGGATATAGAGTTAAAAAATTATAAAGAAATTAAATTTCATAAAGTAGCCATAGCTGTGGAAACAGCTACTATATTAAGAAAATTTTGATTGAAAGATGTCAGTGTCAAGTGAAATTGACAGTGTGTTTGTCTTATAATTTTACTGGAAATAGGTATAGGATCTTTTGCTTTTTGTATGGAATTTGTATAAAATACATACAACTGCTTTAGGGTAATGTACAAAAAATAATAATAATAAATCTTTTATTTCTGCAGATACATTACACTGTATATACAGGATGGTGGCGGTTAGGGGTGAACATAGGAATTTAACATGGGATTTTAGTTTTTTGCAATTTCCTGCTCTCCTGTTCATTTTACGGCAAAAACTGTAGAGTACAAAATTGTTCAGAATTAAAAATTGCATACAAAAATGTATTTACATTTATTATTATGTTTTTGGTTTCTTCACAATTTTAAAAAGAAATTTCAAAATTTCTGTTATTTTGTAGCAATAGCCATGGAATTTATTTTTTTCTGGTTGTCAAAAATTATTTATAAACGTCAACCATGCGTTAATCTAACTCAAAAATTAAATAAAAACAAACAACTTATAATTTTTATACGCATTTTTTATTAGGTATACCATTTAATAATAAACCAATTCCAAATGTATCAACTACGTAGAATTTTGATTTATCATAGCCAATACCATTTCTTCATTCACTTCGTTATGACGTCTTCTATTATTATTATCATTATTATTATTATTTCCTTTATTACCTTCGTTCACAGCTGCACTAGCTGTGTTCTCAATTTTTTTAACAAGTTTATAAAGTATTGCTATAATAGGAATTGGTGTATTTTCGTACTTTATGGAAAACAAATCACGTATTCTTCTAAAACTATTTCCACCATAATAATTTTTTATAACGAAAACTCGTTCCTTATTCGAATAAACATTCATTATTAAATTAACATTTTATTAAAGAAAATTTCGAAAATTTGACAGAAATTATTATGTTTAAACATTTGAGTTAAGTCATGGCTATTGCTACAAATCAACAGAAATTTTGAAATTTCTTTTTAAAATTGTGAAGAAACCAAAAACATAATAATAAATGTAACATTTTTGTATGCAATTTTTAATTCTGAACAATTTTGTACTCTACAGTTTTTGCCATAAAATGAACAGGAGAGCAGGAAATTGCAAAAAACTAAAATCCCATGTTAAATCCCTATGTTCACCTCTAACCGCCACCCCCCTGTAGAAAACGTCACAAAATAATAATTTTCTGTATGAAATTTGCATAAAATGCATGCAACTGCCGGAAGGTAATGTACAAGAAATAGAATATTTAATTTAGCAAGGAACTTTCCGTATGAAATTTGTACAAAATACATAAAACTGACGGAAGGTAATGTGCTGGCCACATCAGATTTTTTTTTATTATTATTAAAACCAATCTTGATCTTGAGCAACAAAATTAAAATCCATCTCGATCTTGAGGTCGAGATCTCGACGATCTCGACTTTTCGGTTATTGTCGTGTAAATTCGTTAATATTCGTTCGCTCGGACGTATTGCCTTCGCGCATTAGCGCATTGGACATGTGAATGCATAAGCTGTTTAGACCTGAAACTTGTCTGTCTGTGATATATTTCAAGCGATTTCAGGTGTAACCGTGTAACTTCCATTCTGATTTAATAAATGTGTTAAGTCAAGTCATCTTTGATCTGCCCTCATACCGCATAAAATCTGCACACATCCAACAATATTAATTAATGTATAATCAAATACGAAAGTTTGTGTTTTTTATTCTGATTTTACAATTTTTTGTCTCTTATTTGTTTTTAATACGTATGTCTCAGAATGAATACTCAGCAAAAAGTGTGTAGTAAATATAAATACATATATACGAATAAAACACAATACGGGTACATATCTACTATATTTATAAAAATACATTATTTTCTCGAAATTGAAATTAACGGGAATTACAATATTTTTAAAATATGTATCCGGTTTATAAGTGTGGCCGTGGTGAACAAACCAGATTATCGGGCAATTTAAATAAATATCATCTGGGTGCAAACTTAAGTTTGGTTATGTGTATTTTGCACCACGGCAACACTTACAAATCGGATACGTATTTCAAAAATATTTCAGGTTTTGTAATTCCCGCTCGGTTTTGACGTCACGCGTTCGGAGTTTATCAAAATTGCAAGTAAATAGACCATTTTCATTGATGTTGTGTGCACGATCAGAGTGAGAGGTCAGAATTGCCCTGTTAAATTATTTAAATGTTAGATGAGGAATGAAACTTACCATTTTTTTCACAAAATGTGTGTTAATAAAACTGTTTGTGAAGAATAGGACAAGTTTCATTCCCCATCTGATAATTCCTTCACGATAACTCAGCAATATAAATATTATTTACATGTTTATGATATGGTCAGCTAACTTCTTAGTTGTTTATGTCATACTGTATATTGCCAAATAAGAAATGTTTTTTTCTACTAAAATCATGGTTGGGATATATTGTTGTATCCCGGGGTGCATAAAACAAATCAAATGAAAACAAAAATGTGTCTTGGGATTTGTTATCTGCGAATGGTAACAGCTGACACTGTTGAGTTGAGTGATCAACAGAGGTCATGTTGTGTTGAGGTAGTTTTGTAGAAAATACAACTTATTTAAAATTTTAAAAATTGGTAATAGATGTCTCAATCTCAATGAAAATTGTATAAATGTATTTATGATAAAATTGCCTAGTATTATATGTATATACATTACTGATGAAATGAAATAAATGATCGAAATTTGTGTATGAATAATTAATAAGTTTTTCAAGATCAAGATCTCGCCTAATCTCGTCCAGAATTGAAGTATGTAATCTCGTCTCGATCGAGTATTTGACCTTGAAATTTATTTGGATCTTGATCTCGAAAATTTACTCAAGACGAGACGAGATCAAGAAAAATCTCGTCTCGGCGGCAACACTAATACCCGTTCACTTCTTCGGATTACTTACGGTTAGTTACGGTATGATATGGTTAATAGTGGCGCCAAAAATCGTTGGTTCACTTGTTGACACCATGCTTGGTGGTTATGTATATTCTGCGACATTTAAAACTGTCAAAAATAGTGTCTGACAATTAAAATGCATTAACGGAGAAAGATAGTTTTTTCCATATTTGCCCAAAAAAGAGTCAACGAAAATAATGTCACCCTGTTTGACATAAGACCACGACTCCGACTGTTTTGACTTTTGACATTTCATAAAAAGACATGTTAAAAAGAGATAGAAATAGTGAACAGAGAGCTGGCCCGACTCGCAAACCCGTTCAGCTGTGAGCACTGATCCAAGCATACCGGGTATGTTGTTCCTAGCGCCCGAATATGTGAACGTACCTGAACGCAACATACCGCAAGTGAACGGTTGTCGCCCGAAATCGCTTATAGTATCTGAGATAGATCCGGTTTAAACTAGGTCTAAGTAGACTAGGTTTAAACTAGGTCTAACTTAGACCACCCTGGATTCATTCATAGTAAATTTTAGATCCAGTTTAAACCTAGTCTACGTAGACCGAGTTTAGCCATTGTATCCATCTGGACATGGTCTGCGATGAATATGAAGTAAGCTTCAGACATAAATATTCGAATATTTTCAAATGTCATTTAGTTGCCAGTGTAAAAATTAATACTTAATATTATCTAAAATAAGAATAGTATTTAATACAACAATAGGTTGGTAGAAGCGTGTATTTATATGTACGAGTATACATGAGAAAAAATGGGAAGAAGAAAATTTATAAATTAATGAATAAAATTGTTCGAGGGTAACGGCGGTGCTGGTTTTGACGATACATCAGAACTTTTATTTCGGTATGAAACTGGTTGCAATTTACAGGAAACGTGTGAATTAACTAAAAATCGTTTATTTATACTCCAAATTTGTCTAACACATTAATTTTTATATAAAAATATTTGATATCTAAATGTGAGGTTTGAAGTGTTCCGTTTCCGGGCCTATTATTATTTTGTCTAAATATGCTTCGTTACATATAGCATTATTTAATTAAGTATTATCTTCATCTGAATCTCTGTCTTTCATTCATTTCTAAAATTAAATACAAACTTCAATTATGTATATCAAATTTGCAGATAAATGATAAAAGTACCTTTAACATTGACATCTGATCTTTTCTTCATCTTCTACATCATTTATGTTGCACAAATATCTTGAATATCCTCAATTTTATTCATTTAATATCAAAATTGTCAATTTGACAATTAATAAATATTTTTTGTCTTACGAATGCAATTTTTTTAAAGCACACTAATAGTCGTTACAATGACAATTAGACCTAGTTTAAACTAGGAGTACGCTCGGTCTAAATTTTAGACTAGGTTTAAACTAGGTCTAAGTCAACCGTTATTATGAATAAGGAAAAACCTTAGACCTAAGATAGACCTGGTTTAAACCACGTCAGAATAACTATGAATACGGCTGTATATTTAAACGGCAGCAGAACAGTAAAAATTTATAAACTTCATGAACTAAATTATTATTTAAAATTCGGAATGAATTTTTTAAAAATAATGAGTAAACGATGATATTTTTAATTAAAAATAAACTGGAATGCCGTTTTAATTGCTAAATTTTTATTAATTAAATTTGATTAATTATCCAGAGTAATTGAAGCCGAGATGATTGGAAAGGTAAATTTGTTATTGGGCAAAATTGTTACACGGTTAAGTGCAAACAATTTATTATTCAAATGTGTAGTGGCAAATGAAAAATGAAAATATGCATGCGAAAATGTGAATCAAATGTGCTAAAAGAGATACACAATGTGTCAACAAATATAGAAAAACTTTGCGATTCAATTCGTCACATTAAAAAAATTAAACGAGTTTTTTTATACAGAGTGTCAAACAACTGGCGCCCCAGACGAAACTGACATTGCCGACGACAATAGGTTGCCAACAAATAGAAGAAAATAATTTGCGGCACGCAGGCACGCACGCACGCACGCACGCACATATATATATATATATATATACAGATATACAGATAAACAGACATACAGACATCCAGACATACAGATATCATCGCAAAAATAGTAAAATCGTATTCTACGGATTCTAAAACGTGATTATTTATTAAAAACTCACCATCGAATTTTTTGACCAAAAACAATACCTTCCTTACCTACAGGTATGACAGAAGGTAAAATGTAGAAATAAAGTATTTTTCCCACTCCCGATATCGTAAATAGGCTATTATGACATTGTTTGTAGGAATGTATGTTTATTGTACTGTCCAGGTATCGGTTTCTATTAGTGACGGGATGTAAGGATTGTCCTTACTTCCCTACAGCTGAACTTACCACCCTCTTTGTGAAATATCAACAGTTAGATATTTTAAAGTTGTGTCAAATATTTGCTAATTCTTATAATTTATTAATTTGAATTTGGTTTCTATCAAATTGACTTCATTTCATTAATATATCCATTTAAAAGTTAACATTGACGTGTCAAATGTGACAGATGACAACGTTTTTCTTCTTAAATTTTCCATGGAATACTAAGATTCTTTTTTTAATGTATCAATAGTTAACGGTATTCCTTGACATATCTGGCAGTGAAAATGAACAGGTAAAAAAATAAATCAACGGGAGTGGAAAAAATCTCTCGAACTTATTTGCCAGCCCTCGCTATCGCTCGGGCGCAAAATCGTCCTCTATTGGTAAATGGTACCTACATCTCTTGTAGCATAAATAACTATTCCTTGTGGTAAAATATAGTAAAAGTATTATAGAAGATAGAATTATTATCATGCAATCTACTAAATTAAATATTCATCTAAATTAAGATGAATAGATCAAAAAGTGTTTTGAATTATGAAGATATTTTGTTTTTCCTACGGAACACTAAACCGTAAACCTGATCGAACCGGTTGCGTTACGGTTACGGAACCTAATAACAGATGAAGAACATACATTTTTGAGAAATGCAATATTTAAAAAGAAACATTTTCAACTGCATTATACTTATTGTATTGAGACAGCTTATAAATGACCTATAGTAGTCATGGAGTACGTTTTCACCACGCGTACTAAACATTTAGTCCGCATACCAAGTGACGTAACAAGATTGCGTCGAATGGTGTAAATGTACCAAACCTTTGGTACGCAATTGGTACACATTTTTGGTACGTACAAAGTGGGATGTACCAGACCTTACTCATGCACGGTGTAAACAGCAAGCGTACCAATGCGATTTTTCTGCCATCTATAACTACTTTTAATTAAATTAAATTGTGTATTAACATTTAGGGAAATTGTGTAAGTTTAGTAATATTTACAATTTTAATAGTGTGGCGTTGTAAATTACATATACTCCCAACTATTTTTCCTTATTAAGTAATTTTAGGTTAGGGTGACTCTGACAGTTAAATCTACGCAAACGCGTGTAACGTACCAAAATATTTAGTATGTTTATTTAAATGCCGGTGTAAACATACCATACTAAGATAAATTTTAGTATGCACTTGGTCTGCCTATCAGAATAGTACGTACGGTGTAAACATAGTCATAGTTCATGAACAAAATCAGCTGTTAAAGCGTGTCCTTGAAACTCCAGACTATATTTTACATGCATATTTTATTTTGGTTTCATAAACGAGTCATAGACGTCCTTTTAAATTGCTCATCTTTTTGTCCTTATGCGATTGTCTCTAAACATGATTTGAATAGGCCATTACCATCCCATAAACTAATCCGAAATCTCATTACGTGAGTCGTGCGTCCCCGATGATTTGCACGTCGCGATAACTCAGCGCAATGGGACGCTGCTGTCTCCCCCTACACTTCCTGCTTCCGGTTCAATGTCCCCCCAACCCCAGCAGCACTCCGGTTGGCGTCGATAGTCCGCCATGTTTCGCCAATGCCCTCTGGTGTTTTGCATTCACGATTTTTCTCCCTTATCTTAAGTACAACACTTACTCCTATCATACACTATCGCCTTATTTTTATGACTGTCTTTTTAAACTTTTCACGCGATGACTTACGTAAGGGGATAAATCTTTTCGCATTTTATTTCTTCTGGTTTGGGATGGAGTAATTTACAAAGCGTTTTGCATCTTCTAAATTTATTTCAAGCCAAATTTGAATCTGTATCATTGGTAGACAGTGGTACTAAAAATCTTTATCATATATATATATATATATATATATATATATATATATATATATATATATATATATATATATATATATATATATTACTCACACAAGAATTATTGGATATGATATGGAATACATAAATTACGTTTTTATGTGTAATTGGATGGGGTTTCGTGGCCGCGATTAATGGGGCTCTGCACTCTAATTTTATTATTTTAAATGAAAATTCTTTAATTTTGAAGCAATTCGTAGTATTAAAAAGTCTTAATTGTTTTTAGTTTAACAGCATATGATTTTTAATGTCAACATGATGTTACGGCGACACCTATTGCTATCTTTCTCTCGCACAAGCTCTATAGTAGGCAGCGAGAGAAAAAAAGGCGATTTCGGGCGACAACCGTTCACTTGCGGTATGTTGCGTTCAGGTATGTTCACACATTCGGGCGCTAGGAATAACATACCCGGTATGCGTGGATCAGTGCTCACAGCTGAACAGGTTTGCGAGTCGGGTCAGCTCTCTGTTCACTATTTCTATCTCTTTTTATCATGTATTTTTTTGAAATGTCAAAAGTCAAAACAGTCGGAGTCGTGGTCTTATGTCAAACAGGGTGACATTATTTTCGTTGACTCTTTTTTGGACAAATATGAAAAAACTATCTTTCTCCGTTAATGCATTTTAATTGTCAGACACTATTTTTGACAGTATTAAATGTCGCAGAATATATATAACCACCAAGCGCGGTGTCAACAAGTGAACCAACGATTTTTGGCGCCACCATTAACCATATCATACCGTAACTAACCGTAAGTAATCCGAAGAAGTGAACGGGTATGTCGCCCGAAATCGCCTAAAGGTAGCACTAATGTGACGCTACAGTGACACTGACAACAAACATCAAATATCTCGCAAAGTAATTATTAAAAAATTGTTTTTTTTTCATCTTAATCGCTATTTGTTCATTCATTATTTTTGGAAAATAAAAAATCTGATGTGGCCAACACCAAACCTCCCGCTATTTAATTTTTATTAATTTAAATATGCATACTTACATATTTAGTTATTGCGAAAACTGTATTAAGATCGATTCCATATAACTATGGTTCTATTTACTATTTTCTTTTTAAAACGTTACTATTATTAATTTGAAATGATTAGTTATTTGACAGTGTCATTTATCTGTCAGTTACATACATTTGAGATATAAACTGTGTAACCAAGGAGTTTTGCTTGTTTAAAGCGTATGGTTCCGGGATTACAATTGTAGATAATTTTATAAATTTATCCATAAAATATATAGAAAAAGTATTAATGCAAATCTGCAGAAAAATTAATAATCTTTAATTTTTATAATAACACAAATCGTGAAAAAATAACATTTGAAGGTATTTTTCGAAGAAAATCTATTTTGAGCTTCAAGTAAAATGCCATTTCGGGTTATCTGATACACACCAAAATCTAATGGCCTCTTCTCATGTTAGAATAAGGTAGAAATACAAGGTTTAAAAATTTTCTGAATGATAGTATTTGAGTTAGAGTGGAGGATCCGAACACACACACGCACGCACGCACACACACACACCCGCACGCACATACACATACGTGCAAGAATGCGCGCGCGCACACACTCACACACATACGCGCGCACGCACGTACGCACTCACGCACGCATACACACAGACATCATTGTGAAAATGTTAAAATTGGATTCTAGGGACCTTAAAACGTGGTCATTTACCAAAATCTCGATATGCGATTTTTAGCACGAACCTTATACCTCCTTTACCAAGGGTAGCGGGAGGTAAAAAGTATGTAATAAAAGAACTTTACCCTTGCTCCTTACAAAAGTTGTGGTTTTCGAAGATTTCAAGTTTATTTACTTATACAATAACGCAAACTTTAAGTCAAGTTATAACCCAAGTATTACGTTCCTTTTTCTGTTCTCTTCTCTTGCACATGTTTCCAACTCCATAAATCACAATATCATGCAAATATCTCCTTCCCTTTTCTTCTTGATTCTGTGTTCCAGATTCCAGAACATTGCAACTTTGTTTTTTGACACTAATTTAAAATATATTCCATGTTGTACAAGTTGCATGACGGATCATGCATACAACACATTCATAACAATTATTTAAACGTATACGACTTACTATTAGCCACTCACCGGAGCCGTTTCCGGGTTCAATAGTCTGAAGGTCAACCGTTCTGGCTCCGGGCCAAAGTCGGGCGTTAAAAATTGAAGATGCGACAAGAAAAACTAATACTCTGTGACGTCTGAGGTTATAAAAGTATTTCCGAGTAAAGTTATATGTTGTGTTTGGGTTAAGCAACTCGCTACGAGTGCCCATTATATTAAGTGCTCCTGAGTATATTTTTATGTTATTTCACTCTATTGTACGTGCATAGTTTTCCAGAAGCGAGTCTGATACTTTTATATTTTATTATGGTTGTGATTTGTCCTAAAGAGGAATATATTTTTATATCTCTACTGCCTTTTATGCTGATTGCAAGTGCAATATAAATGTCTACGAGTTATTACATTGCAATTCTACATATTTTTCATAAAAGACATTTATGTTTAATGCGTTGCAGATACAGAACATTATATAGCTTTGGTATACAGAATGTCCCAAATGGGGACTTATACAATTCAAACTTAAGGATACCATCTAGTGAATCAAAAAGTATTTAATAAGTAGTTATGTAGTGAGCAAGATTTTGCTCTACAGTTTGACATTTATTATGTGATCCACCATGTGATCACAACAACTATTCTTTGAAAAGAAACGTAAACTTGTCAGATTCAACTCATTTTTACCTCTCGCTAAGAGAGGTATTGTATTCAGCTAAAAATCGCATATCCAGATTTTAGTGAATAAGCACGTTTTGTGCCTAGAATCCGATTATAACATTTTTACGATGATGTCCGTATGTGTGTGTGTGTGTGTGTGTGTGTGTGATGTGTGATGTGTGTGTAATGTGTGCGTGTGATGTGTGTGTGTGTGATGTGTGTGTGATGTGTGTGTGATGTGTGTGTGTGATGTGTGTGTGTGATGTGTGTGTGTGTGTGTGGATGTGTGTGTGTGGATGTGTGTGTGTGGATGTGTGTGTGTGTGTGTGTGTGTGTGTGTGTGTGTGTGTGTGTGTGTGTGTGTGTGTGGATGTAGGATCCACGATTTCTCAAAGACTATAAGACTTAAGACATTTTTGGACAACCGGAAGTAGTAGTTACAAAAAAAATCATTTAAATATTATTTATCGAAAATTTATGTAAATACTTATTTTAAAGAACGTTAAATTCTTTATTCGATAAATATAAATTCATTATTACATCTTCTATAGATTTGGAGATAAAGAAATGCATATAAAATAATTTGATGTAAAAAACCTCTGATCAAACTACTACAAGGCAAGAAATTCAAATTTGTAATCGGCACATAAATGTCACTGTCAAAAATATTTGTATGCCATTGTCAAAAATATTTGTACATCATTATGAAAATTATGAAAATAAAAATAAAGTCAACAACGCAAAAGAATATACGTAAAAAAGAATATAAAAGGAATTTGCGAAAAAATGACGAATATAAAGAAAAAGAAAAGGAAAGTAGAAAAAGAAAATTTCAGGTTATTGAATATAAAGAAAATGTATGTATTGTACATAATTTATATTAAAATATCCCATAGATTTTGCAAATATATGTGAGAATTATTTTGTAGTGAGACATGAATATATGTAGGTATTTGTATTTAAAAATATTTTTCGTTTTATGCGTACAACCAGGTAAAATATCTGGCGAGAGATTATGTGCTATATAATTATTTAAGTATATGATCTACTCAGTACATACCTTTCAATTAATTCATGTTTATTTCTACTTTTCTTCAAACTCCGGCATTCTAACTATCTTTTCAATTGTAAGACTGAATGGTTTTCAATGTTTTTAAACACAAATCGTGCCCTCGGTACATCATCTTGTGTTAATAATAAGAATGAGTCACCAGTTTGTATATTTGAAATAAATTGTGAAAAATTGTCAGCCATCGGGATTCGAACCCGAGACACCTATCTTGCCGGGATAGTGCTCTACAAACTAAGCTTGGCTGCTCTCCTCTTGATGGCTGAACAATCTTTCACTAAAGGCAAGCAGTCATGAAGTTTAGGCTCGTACGCAATGTTGTAATGTCATATTCAAATTTGGTATAACTATCTTTTTCATAAATGTGCTAGCAGTGGCGGCGTTAAGAAGGGGCCAGAGTGGGCACGTGCCCACCCTAAAAATTTATGTGTGATTCTTTGCAAAATAGTGTTTCAGCATAATGAACATCTAGTGCTAAAAACCCCACCATTTTGCAACTAAACCCTTAAATAGCTATTATACGACTACACTCTTAGCCAGCAAGCAGATTCAGCTTCGATTGGAGTTTCAGCACTTCATTGAATATCTCCTCTTTAACCATGCGACGTGTACGTCACAATGCGAAATGATTTGAGCTTAGAGCCGTCTCTACTCTACGTCCGGGTTCCATTTTTGAAATATTTATGCAAATCCTAAGCCGAGGAGAGTGCACACGTGCCTGTGCTCCACGCGTCAAATTCTGATGATTAAGATATTCGTAAAATGGCACAACTTTCCACGTTATCAACGGTAAATATTTGGAGAAGAATTTTCAGGCCATAATGCGATCAACTTTTATGCCACTCGCATTTTACAGATGGAAATTTATTATTAAGAAGTTTTGCTAAAGTTAAATAAATGTTTTTCAACACTACGCACTTTCTCAGATTTTAACCAATGTTTTAGATCCTTAATTTCAACTTCAGGCCTGCCAACTGAATTGTTTTATGTTATAAAATAATCTCAAATTTATGGTTTATTACGATATAACTATATCGTGCTGGTGTAGTGTACGATATTTTCAACTTTCTTAAGTAAGCTACTGTCGCGATATCTACTATTTGCTGATGTGGTCGTAGTATTATTTCATGAAAATTGAATAAAATATTGTGTAAACTACGTGAGTTAAGAATGTTTACTCGCTCGAAGAAATTAACCCACTCACCTTTACGGTCTCGTGAGCTAAACTTTCTTCTCATGAATAAACATTATCTTAACTCACTTGGTGTATAAATATCTACTACTTATCCTTATTTAATAATAAATTTTATTAGTAGGTATGTTTGAAAATAGTTATTTATGTAACAAGTTTGTAAAGTAGTACTTTTTTGGTCGAGTGCGATGTTTATGTAGCACGAGACAAAAAATACTATTTTACACACGTGTTGCATACAACATTTTTCCTACAACCGAAATGGTATTGATGTTTCTCATAATACTGAGTGTACAGCCATCCAGCAGCTTCATATACTGTTAGTACTCTCTCTCTCTCTTAAACACTTGGAAGAATCTCAGACAGACGATGTTTAGTCTTATATAATGTACAAATTGTACATTTAGTATTAATATTAAAAATTAGGTTAGGTTAGAATATATGTCAAAAAAATGTTAATGTTCTTAAAAATTAGATTAGTACTCAATCTGTGAAACAAATATTAGACATTTACAGTGTATATTCATATTTCTTAATAAATTTTATTACTTTCATTATTATTTACTACCTAATTATATACTTGACAGGCAAATTAACCGAATTTTAATGTTGCCTAGCAACGCTTAAGTACTTTTCACGCACTAGTGCTTGAACAGTAAATAAGCGTTGCTAGGCAACATTAAAATTTGGTTAATTTACCTGTCAAGTATATAATTGGGTACTAAATAATAATGAAAGTAATAAAATTTATTAAGAAATATGAATATACACTGTAAATGAAACAAATTTAATATTATTTTTAACAGATTGAGTACTAATGTAATTTTTAAGAACATTAACATTTTTTTGACATGTATTCTAACCTAACCTAATATTTAATATTAATATTAAATATACAATTTGTACACTATAAAAGACTAATCATCGACTGTCTGAGATTCTTCCAAGTGTTTAAGTTACATTTTGTACAATTTTATGAGAAAGAGTACTTTGAAGCTGCTGGATGCCTGTACACTTAGTATTATGAGAAACATCAATACCATTTCGGTTGTAGGAAAAATGTTGTATGCAACACGTGTGTAAAATAGTATTTTTGTCTCGTGCTACAATTTCCGCACTCGACCAAAAAAGTACTACTTTACATACTTGTTACATAAATAACTATTTTATATTCTACGTTTACTCACTTTTTTTGAGTATCCAAAATGGGAACTAGCACTCACCTGTAGCAAGAAATTATTTATTAGTACAACATTTTAACAAATTATACAATAATAATACATATATTACGTATCAAGTCCAGAAAGTAAAATTTTACTGAATGAATTACACAGCTTTAGGAAGAGCCGTTAGCGAGTTCTGAATGCCTTGAATGAAACCAGAAAAATAACTTTCCGGACGTGATATGTACAAACAATTAAAATAATTAACTTCACCCCCGATTTATCCGATTACTATTTTATTGAATAAATTAATAATACAACGAATCATTCTAGCCTTATTCGCTAATACAAATTTAAATAGATTCCAATTTACAACAAAGTAGCAGCAATACATTTTTCATTGTAAAATGTGTTTACCGTTGTTGATGACTAAAAGGATTAATTCGTAAATGTTTAATGATTATTAATTAACGATGAAATTAAATTTGACTAGCGATAATTCAATTGAACTCGAAAAATATAATTGCCAAAGCAAATAGCTTTTTTTATGCAGATACGTATATTCCAATGGTGTTCAATCGGTCGATCGCGAAGCGATTACGAGGCGATCACAATTTCAGTCCAAACTATCAGACCTCAGAATGTCAACATAAATTTTAATATGAATAATTTTTTAAATACGAAATAATTCATAATAGCGAGGGCTGGGCAAAATTGAGCCATCTGGTTTAAGAATAAACATTTAGATATAGATCATTTGGCATAAAAAAATCTGATGTCGACACCACACGACTTCCTTGTACGCAAAACCAACATGAAATATAGACCCAATTATAAACTTGCACGTATTTGAAGTAATTTAACACAAACATTAATTTTTTTATTTTTTGTACTTTTTTGTCCTAATCCGACTCGTAATGGGATATCAAATAAAAAAATAAAATACCCGGATTTTTTAAATAGATTAATTATTTGTAGTTTACAAAAAAATACTTACGACCGGTTTCATAATAATTCGTAAAAGCAAACTTTAGATAAAGTTAAAATTTATTTTAAAGTGACTTCTTATATACACTTTAAAAAATGTACCTTTCAGAATAAAAATTTCCTTTACTTTAAGTAAAGTAGTTCTAAAGTTTTAGAAATGATTTTAAAATAAACTGTTTAGTAAGACAGTCAGAATAATATTTTAATTATGTCTAGAAGAAATAGAGGCGAAAATTTCACATTTGATGAATAATACACATTGATGTTGAAATGTAAGAAAAAGAAAACTACACTATTTAATGAAAAGAAAAGGTAAGCAATTTTATAGGGTAGATTAATATTTATTTGCGCAAAATTTTGTAGGATCCAACTTGGCAAAAATTGAACAGGCTGTTATGGCTAAATTGAACGTTCAATAGCTTAAAAATAACTAGAAAATATGGACTATGTTTACACGTATAGCAAAAAAGTACTTTGACTTGACTTTGACTTTCAAAAGGCGACTTTTGCCGTTGTGTAAACACTCTCGCCTATTACTTTTCTTCCTAAAGTCAAGTTCAAAATAAAATAGACTTGACTCATATAAGTGACTTTGAAAAAGTCGTTTGAACCAACGAACGAAACATATACTTTACTTTACTAACAGTAACATCTAGTTTTCATCCACAAATTCCTAGATATTTAATTACACAATTTTGTGTTTTATATCTGAATTTAAAAAATTCTCGAATTTTAAAATATTTTATGCGATTATTTTTTAATCTACTTCGCATCCAATATTGTTGCTGCATAGTTATATTATTTAAAAATATATCGCTTAAATTTAGTAACTGCAGTTTACTATCCATTTTTTCTATAAATAATTTATTCTTTTTATGATTATATGATAATAGTTAAATAGGTAACCTACATCACACGTATTATAACCAAACATTACTTTGCTGTCAAAGTCAAAGTTGAGTGAAGGACAAGTAACACACATAAAGTGAAGTATATTTGACCTTATGTGTAAACGCGCCATTAAATTGACTTTTCATATGTCGCCTTTTGAAAGTCAAGTCAAAGTAAATTTTTCTCATACGTGTAAACGTAGTCATGGTTTGGAAAAACAGAACAGTGTCAAGTGGTGGCCCACCAACAATAAAAGATATTGGATTTAGTATTTGTTTTATTAATACATAATGTGATGTGAAACCACCTCTAAAAAAGTTAATAAATACCTCAATATTTATTTATTTGTTGCTAATTTTATTATTTCTTCTATCTGTTCCGATACAAATAAAATTGTATTTTCCTCAACCTAAATCTGTCATAATAGTATTTTATATACCAAGGGCGTTATTATGATGATAATTCCAGGAGGGCGACAAGGATCTAGCCCGTGGGCATCTGGCCCGAGGGATAGATGTCGCCCGATGGGCATTATCATCTAGTAACGCTCGTGGTGCATACAAGATTTTATGTCTCACTACATTATGTGAAATAAGTTTTCATTTATAATAATTTTGATTACAATAATATGCTTAAGCTTTGGCCTTGCTAAGGATGTTGTTTAATTGTTTTGTTTATTATCAACATTTATTTATTTTTAAAACATCAACGTTATATATCGTTGGAGATGATGGAATGGGTGAATTTGATGTTTCGGAAGATATTTTATCGAAACGATGTAAAGAAATTATTTTGAATGTTTCTACATACTTTGTGGAAGAGAAACGCATAAATGTTCCTCTAATTATTCCATTCTCGTCTGTAGAAAATGTAAGTATTATTTTTTTTGAGATTCGTTTTCAAATGCCACATCTGTTCTTTATTTCTTATGCACTTATTTCTGAATATTATTACATTTTAGAGAATTTGTACTGCTTTGGATGTGTCCCAGTCCCATGTGACGGTAAATAATATCAAAAATGAATTCAAACGTGGATAAATATCGTTCCCAAAAAAATTTGTGATCCGTTATCCGTCCAAAATCAATGTGAAACATCGCAGTCTGCAATTTGACGTACTTATTATTTACATGTGTGGTGAAAGTAAATTGCTTTTTAAAGCCCTTTTCATAATTATAATTAAATTATAAATGATTTCTGTGTTATGCTTTCAACGCTGTTTTTTATTATATTAATTGTTGTAATCAATTAATGTATTAATTGTTGTAATCAATCAATATTATTGTAATGAACTATAATTAAAAAGAAAATAATTTTCATTATATACCGTTCATATTATTTCTAATGTAAAGTAGGTATAACCGACAATCGGATTATAATGTGGGCATAATATTATGCCGTCATATAACGCCCCGGTTGTTATAAACATGTTTATATACACTGTATCCTAGTAATAAACAGTTCATAATACTTTAGAGAGACAAAATAATTTTTCGTTCCACATATTTCAATTATTAATTCGTGGCTAATATAATCCTTTCTCTGTTTAATATTAACATCTTCAAGACTTATTGTAAATAAGTTATTGATGAAAAAGTTAAAGAGAACATTTTTATCAAAAATGTGGAATCAAAACTGATAAGTTAAATATCCACTTTAAGCTCGTAAAGGAACTCTCGGATGACTTTATTTTAAAGGACTTTAAACTAACAACTTTAACTTAAAGTCGAATTAAGAAACGCTTTTTTTCACTTTTAGATCAAACTTTATTTATTTATTGATGGCAATCAGATAATATAAACACACACAAACATCCATATCGCACCAAAACTCGAATCCGGCAGGGTTACCTGGGTCGTTAAGTTTACAACAGTGATTGGTGTAAATAAAAATAAAATGTATGTTCAAACAAATATAAATCTCTGCTGTTATAGTTCAGTTAGATAACTTTGTTGGTATTTAATCGTACTGATAATTAATGAACCCTATGTATTAAAAACATTTAATTATTATTTGCGAGCAATACCATTTTCCAAATTTTATTTTTCGAAAAATCATTATTTTGGTTAAATATAAACATTCGCTAAAATGCCATACATCATTTATATTAAAACAAAGTCAAATAATACATTACATTGCACTCGTCCTTAATTACAAAAACTAATTATATAATTAGTTGTTTATCAACCCAAATGAAAAGTGAATGTTTAATTAATTAAATAAAAGCATTCTAGTTCTAAAGCTGTTAGAAGTCCGCGATAAAATAGTGAATTCATAATTTATATTCATATTTTACTCATTCAATGCACTGAAGCGATTGATAAAAAACATATAAACAAAACTGTTTACTGGGAAATTTATTCAAAGAGATTTAATTAAAATAAACCTACATAAAACAACAAGAATTCCTTTGAATTTATATACGAAATATAAATTGGTAATTTTTTTCTTCCTGGAACTCGATTTTCAATATCTTCCTTACTTATAGGCCCGATCCTACCACATCTAGTTAAAGTGACTAAACATTAACCCTTAATTAAGAATTAAACTGAGGGTTAGAAGAGATGCGAACAACAGTTAGCTCTAACCAAAGGTGGGAAGAACAATAATTTCGCAACAAAACCGTTGGTTAACACAAACTGTCACTTTAACTAAAGATCATAGGAGCGAGTCTAAGTCTTACATTTTTAATAGGATGCACTGAACTCAATATATACTACTGGAATTTTTGACATTGACATGTGGAGTTTTTACAATTTTTATTTTTTTATTTAATTTTTATACAGAATGTAGGGCTAATGTGCCAGTGAGTAAAAGAGGGAAAACCCCCATGTTGCTATCACTCTCGGCTTGTTTTGTTACTATAGGAATCTCGCATCATGGCGCATTCCAGTAATATTATATTGAGTTCACTGTATCATACAAGATGTAAGATGCAACTGAAAAATACTTAAACCGACGTTTCGTTTTACCTACTTCAAAGTGACGAATCTACCAACACAAAAAACTTGAATAACAACACCGCCATCACTAGAATACGATTTTACCATCGAAGTCTGTTCATCCTTTTGTTACTATTGTTGGTTATAGCAAAATATTCGTTTCTAATTATATAATTCTTCAATCAAACTTTATGTTTCTTATTAGAATTAAAATTATACATAGTGGACACAAAAAACAATGATATACATTTCCACACAGGTTAAAAGTAGGTAGCAATTAGCAAATCAAAAGTAGGTATTCGACTGTTCATCATTAAAGCCGCAAACTACTATATAATACTATAAAATGATATTCTCTAAAACTGTGAATGAACACACCATAAAGTTTTACAGCACGGATAATATTGGAAAAAATCTGGGGTGGCTACCGCCATGTACTGCCCGCGTCACAAAAAAAATTATGCTAATCCTTATTTTTAGATTAGCGAATTTTACTCTAATTTTGGCAGTTTATTTCTTAAAATATAGTCTAATCTAATCCAAGTAACTACCTTTTTTGATAATACAATGAAGATTAAATTTTAAATAATGGGATAAAATAGAATTCGCTAATCCAAAACTGAGAATTAGCTTAAACTTTTTTACGAATCATTAATTTTTATTAATCTAAATACATACCTGTATATTTACATATGCTTTCCTATTGTTCTATTTACTTTTTACTATTATTAATTTGAAATTATTAGTTCTTTGACAGTAACATTTATCTGACAGTTACATGCGCACCTAGGAGTTTTGTTTGTTTAAAGCGTAGGATCCGGGATGTAAATTATAGATAATTTTAAAATTTTATCCATAAACTACATAGAACAAGTATTAATGCAAATCTGTAGAAAATTTAATAATCTTTAATTTTTATAATAACATTAATCTCGAAAAAATAACATTTAAAGGTATTTTTCGAAGAAAACCTATTTTGAGCTTTTAGTAAAGTGATATTTCCGGTTATCCGATTTACACCAAAATCTAATGGGCTCTTTCCATTACAGAAAAAGTTCGAAATACAAGGTTTCAAAATTTTCTGAATGATAGTATTTGAGTTAGGGTGGAGGATGCACACATACACAGATATCATCGTGAAAATGTTAAAATTGGATTCTAGGGACCTTAAAACGTGGTCATTTATCAAAATCTCGATATGCGATTTTTAGTACGATCCCTATAGGTACATCCCTTACCAAGGGTAGCGGGAGGTAAAAACTGTTTTCTCATTCTGTACTAACTGTATGTAACAGATTCTCATGTTCACCATGTAGGAATAGTATGACTAGCGAATGAAAATTGACGTTTAAATTATTTAATAAATGTGGTTGTACCCATAGGCGTGCACAGCGAAATATTTTTTGATACATTTTAACTGAAAAAATAAATGTATTTAATTTGAAAATTTTGTTTTATTTTAAATAATGCTTTTCTTAAAGTTTTATCTTCTTCACCTATGGTTTTGCATAAAACAAAAGTATAGACTTGACGTAAACCATAAAATAATAATTTGATTTGAATTTGAACGTCAGTGGATAAACATCAGTGCAGAGGACAGTGTAGTAGATAATTACGTGTCTGTAGCTCTACGACATACGTCACTGCTATTTTAAGTGTGTTAGAAAGTAATGGCACCATTTACGTATATCTGTCACAACACACAAATCAAATAGACATACGTTAAATAATCTTTCTATTCCTAATACAAAATGTTGCTAAGCTATTGCTATAAAGTACTGTGCATTCTTTCTTAGAACAAATGACATTGAATAGTCATCTTTCGTTAATAATAGTATGTAGGTGCTCGTATAAGTTTGATTTTGTGATATTTCTGAAGTCAACAAAAAGCATTTCTTTGGGAAAATAAATTACGATATCATATTAAGTTTGTTGTAATTTAATGCGGAAAAATATTAATTTGAGAGTTTTTCTATAATAAAAAGAATATTCCACTTTATGTATATTTATTTGTCACTTATATTTACTATAAATTATAACACTCCTAAAAGAATTATGAGAAAATGAGTGTGTAATTAACGTTTCTCTTTAGTTCAAGACATCGTAGCTGCTGGTAAGCAGTCTACTACGTAAGATCTGCAAATGACGTCCATGTTTCATCTTCTTGCTCTTGAAGAGAAATAAAGTTGTCTCAGTTAGTTAGACTAACACGAAGACATTAGCTCTGACATAATTGAATTAAAAATAACATAACTGCCGTGAATTTCCTTCATTTTTGCTAATTGTGAAAAGTGAATAAATGTAATTACAATAAAAGAATTACCGTTAACATCATAACAGTTTTTGCTCGTTAAAATTTAGTGCTTAACTAAGTTTTTACTTACTTTAATGCGATTTTATATTAAAATAAAAAGAAAGGGAATAACTTTTAATATATTACGGACTTTTTATGTTAAAAGTTGAGGTGCTTAACTTGCAAAAATTATATGCGACAGCGATGCTAGTTTTATCGATTTGTAATTTTCAAGTTGTATGCGACAGAAACTTTATATGTGTATGTTAAAATTGCTTATTGCTCATTTTATTTCTTTTGAATTTAGATTATTTCCAATTTTCAAATTACGCGAATTGTAAGCCCTGTGGTGCGCTTGCCCTAACAGCGATAAGTGTCCATTAAACAGGGTTGACAAAAATCATGATTTATTTTTAAAAAATCAAAAGTTGAATTTTTTTAAAATCAAATCTGTTAGTTTTATTGCACTTTTTAATTGTTTTGAAAGCAATATAAATATTTTCCTACAACCAAAGTACTTTTCACGCACTCATTACGGTGTGTAAAGTGTCACTTTTCAAGCACTAGTGCTTGAAAAGAAATTAAGTGTTGCTAGGCAACATTAAAATTCGGTTAATTTACTTGCCAAGTATATAATTAGGTAGTAAATAATAATAAAAGTAATAAAATTTATTAAGAAATATAAATATACACTGTAAATGAAATAAATCTAATATTTTTTTAACAGATTGATTACTGATCTAATTTCTAAGAACGTTAACATTTTTTTTTGACATGTATTCTAACCTAACCTAATTTTTAATATTAATATTAAATGTACAATTTGTACATTATAAAAGACTAATCATCGTCTGTCTGAGATTCTTCCAAGTGTTTAAGTTACATTTTGTACAGTTATGAGAAAGAGCACTAACAGTATTTTAAGCTGCTGGATGCCCGTACAGTCAGTATTATGAGAAATATCAATACCATTTCGGTTGTAGGAAAAATGTTGTATGCAACACGTGTGTAAAATAGTATTTTTGTATCATGCTACATAAACATCGCACTCGACCAAAAAGTACTACTTTACACTCTTGTTTCATAAATAACTATTATTTTATAAACGAAAACGAAATCTGTAATAAAATCCCAAAGAATGCATTTGAATTTTTGATTATACGTATAGTATATAACGCGTCCACGCGCGCCTTTTTAAACTTTAAACTTAAAATCATGCCTACATAAATGAAACAGGTTAAAACATGTCTTGCATGGCACTGTAAAAAGCTCAAAACGAATATTTTATTTTACGTTTATCTCATGACAAGAACCTATTATATCCATAAATTTAGGCTCGTTTGATGCAGTATTTAATTCAGAACATTTTTTGTATTTACACTTTAGTTCTAAAATTAAAAGGCAGAATTTACAACTATATGAAAACTTTACCATTGTATTTCCTATGGTCTATAAAAAAGTAGCCACCCGGTATATATTTTTATATTATTGTACCATAGTAGAATTTTCTTTTTGTTAACTCTGTAGGTGTCTAAAATAATTTGAAAAACAATTAATTTTTTGACAAAAATGTATTATTTTATAAAATTTCGATTTAAATCGTGATTTAAATTCATTTGTCAATTGAATTTAGAGAATACTATTAAATTATTTTTTTAGGAAAATAATACTAATAATAAAACAATTTTTACCTCCCGCTACCCTTGGTAAGGGAGGTATAGGGATTGTGCTAAAAATCTCATATTGAAATTTTAGTAAAAGACCACGTTTTAAGGTCCCTAGAATCCAATTTTAACATTTTCACGATGATGTATATATATATATATATATATATATATATATATATATATATATATATATATATATATATATATATATATGTGTGTGTGTGTGTGTGTGTGTGTGTGTGTGTGTGTGTGTGTGTGTGTGTGTGTGTGCGCGCGCGCGTTTGTGTGTGTGTGTGTATGTATGTATATATGTATATATGTGTGGATCCTCCACTTAACTCAAATACTATCATTCGGAAATTTTGAAACCTTGTATTTCGAACTATAATTAAAAGAGCCCATTAGATATTGGTGAAATTCGGATAACCGCAAATGGCAGTTTACTAGAAGCTTTTCTTCGAAAAATACATTTAAATGTCATTTTTCGATATTAATGTTATTATAAAAATTAAAGATTATTAAATTTTCTACAGTTTGCATTAATACTTTTTCTATATATTTTATGGATAAATTTATAAAATTATCTGTAATTTAAATCCCAGAACCTACGTTTTAAACAAACAAAACGCAGTTATTCAAATGTATGTAACTAACAGATAAATGTCACTATCAAAGAACTAATCATTTTAAAACAATATTAGTAAGGTTTTAAAAAGAAAAAAGTAAATAGAACAATAGAAAAAGAATTCAATACAGTTTCCAGCATAAGTAAATATATAGGTATGTATTAATATTAATAAAAATTAACGATTCACAAAAATGTTTAAGCTAATCCTCATTTTCGGATTAGTAAATTCTATTCTATCCCGGTATTTAAAATTTAATCTTCATTTTATTATAACTCCTGTGGCTCAATGGTTAGAGCAACGCATCGTCATGAGTGCCCTCGGGGCTCTGGGTTCGAGTCCCACTCTGTAATTGGAATTTAATCCTGTTGAAAATTCCCTATTCCAAAAATAAGGATTAACTTAATCTTTTTTGTGACTCAGGCTGCAAATTATTTTTTTAGGAAAATAATACTAATAATAAAACAATTTTTACCTCCCGCTACCCTTGGTAAGGGAGGTATAGGGATTGTGCTAAAAATCTCATATTGAAATTTTAGTAAAAGACCACGTTTTAAGGTCCCTAGAATCCAATTTTAACATTTTCACGATGATGTATATATATATATATATATATATATATATATATATATATATATATATATATATATGTGTGTGTGTGTGTGTGTGTGTGTGTGTGTGTGTGTGTGTGTGTGTGTGTGTGTGTGCGCGTTTGTGTGTGTGTGTGTATGTATGTATATATGTATATATGTGTGGATCCTCCACTTAACTCAAATACTATCATTCGGAAATTTTGAAACCTTGTATTTCGAACTATAATTAAAAGAGCCCATTAGATATTGGTGAAATTCGGATAACCGCAAATGGCAGTTTACTAGAAGCTTTTCTTCGAAAAATACATTTAAATGTCATTTTTCGATATTAATGTTATTATAAAAATTAAAGATTATTAAATTTTCTACAGTTTGCATTAATACTTTTTCTATATATTTTATGGATAAATTTATAAAATTATCTGTAATTTAAATCCCAGAACCTACGTTTTAAACAAACAAAACGCAGTTATTCAAATGTATGTAACTAACAGATAAATGTCACTATCAAAGAACTAATCATTTTAAAACAATATTAGTAAGGTTTTAAAAAGAAAAAAGTAAATAGAACAATAGAAAAAGAATTCAATACAGTTTCCAGCATAAGTAAATATATAGGTATGTATTAATATTAATAAAAATTAACGATTCACAAAAATGTTTAAGCTAATCCTCATTTTCGGATTAGTAAATTCTATTCTATCCCGGTATTTAAAATTTAATCTTCATTTTATTATAACTCCTGTGGCTCAATGGTTAGAGCAACGCATCGTCATGAGTGCCCTCGGGGCTCTGGGTTCGAGTCCCACTCTGTAATTGGAATTTAATCCTGTTGAAAATTCCCTATTCCAAAAATAAGGATTAACTTAATCTTTTTTGTGACTCAGGCTGCAAATTATTTTTTTAGGAAAATAATACTAATAATAAAACAATTTTTACCTCCCGCTACCCTTGGTAAGGGAGGTATAGGGATTGTGCTAAAAATCTCATATTGAAATTTTAGTAAAAGACCACGTTTTAAGGTCCCTAGAATCCAATTTTAACATTTTCACGATGATGTATATATATATATATATATATATATATATATATATATATATATATATATATATATATGTGTGTGTGTGTGTGTGTGTGTGTGTGTGTGTGTGTGTGTGTGTGTGTGTGTGTGTGTGTGTGTGTGTGTGTGCGTTTGTGTGTGTGTGTGTATGTATGTATATATGTATATATGTGTGGATCCTCCACTTAACTCAAATACTATCATTCGGAAATTTTGAAACCTTGTATTTCGAACTATAATTAAAAGAGCCCATTAGATATTGGTGAAATTCGGATAACCGCAAATGGCAGTTTACTAGAAGCTTTTCTTCGAAAAATACATTTAAATGTCATTTTTCGATATTAATGTTATTATAAAAATTAAAGATTATTAAATTTTCTACAGTTTGCATTAATACTTTTTCTATATATTTTATGGATAAATTTATAAAATTATCTGTAATTTAAATCCCAGAACCTACGTTTTAAACAAACAAAACGCAGTTATTCAAATGTATGTAACTAACAGATAAATGTCACTATCAAAGAACTAATCATTTTAAAACAATATTAGTAAGGTTTTAAAAAGAAAAAAGTAAATAGAACAATAGAAAAAGAATTCAATACAGTTTCCAGCATAAGTAAATATATAGGTATGTATTAATATTAATAAAAATTAACGATTCACAAAAATGTTTAAGCTAATCCTCATTTTCGGATTAGTAAATTCTATTCTATCCCGGTATTTAAAATTTAATCTTCATTTTATTATAACTCCTGTGGCTCAATGGTTAGAGCAACGCATCGTCATGAGTGCCCTCGGGGCTCTGGGTTCGAGTCCCACTCTGTAATTGGAATTTAATCCTGTTGAAAATTCCCTATTCCAAAAATAAGGATTAACTTAATCTTTTTTGTGACTCAGGCTGCAAATTATTTTTTTAGGAAAATAATACTAATAATAAAACAATTTTTACCTCCCGCTACCCTTGGTAAGGGAGGTATAGGGATTGTGCTAAAAATCTCATATTGAAATTTTAGTAAAAGACCACGTTTTAAGGTCCCTAGAATCCAATTTTAACATTTTCACGATGATGTATATATATATATATATATATATATATATATATATATATATATATATATATATATATATATATATATATATATGTGTGTGTGTGTGTGTGTGTGTGTGTGTGTGTGTGTGTGTGTGTGTGTGTGTGTGTGTGTGTGTGTGTGTGTGTGTGTGTGTGCGTTTGTGTGTGTGTGTGTATGTATGTATATATGTATATATGTGTGGATCCTCCACTTAACTCAAATACTATCATTCGGAAATTTTGAAACCTTGTATTTCGAACTATAATTAAAAGAGCCCATTAGATATTGGTGAAATTCGGATAACCGCAAATGGCAGTTTACTAGAAGCTTTTCTTCGAAAAATACATTTAAATGTCATTTTTCGATATTAATGTTATTATAAAAATTAAAGATTATTAAATTTTCTACAGTTTGCATTAATACTTTTTCTATATATTTTATGGATAAATTTATAAAATTATCTGTAATTTAAATCCCAGAACCTACGTTTTAAACAAACAAAACGCAGTTATTCAAATGTATGTAACTAACAGATAAATGTCACTATCAAAGAACTAATCATTTTAAAACAATATTAGTAAGGTTTTAAAAAGAAAAAAGTAAATAGAACAATAGAAAAAGAATTCAATACAGTTTCCAGCATAAGTAAATATATAGGTATGTATTAATATTAATAAAAATTAACGATTCACAAAAATGTTTAAGCTAATCCTCATTTTCGGATTAGTAAATTCTATTCTATCCCGGTATTTAAAATTTAATCTTCATTTTATTATAACTCCTGTGGCTCAATGGTTAGAGCAACGCATCGTCATGAGTGCCCTCGGGGCTCTGGGTTCGAGTCCCACTCTGTAATTGGAATTTAATCCTGTTGAAAATTCCCTATTCCAAAAATAAGGATTAACTTAATCTTTTTTGTGACTCAGGCTGCAAATGGCAGGAGGTATTGTGTTGGCCACGCCAGATTTTTTTATTTTGAGGCCCCTTCGATTTAGGAGGCCTAAAGAACCACTTCCTGCACATGTAATATGATTTTCAATAGTTTCAAAAATCTACCTAATATTAACATGAAAGTGGGTCAGTTTGACCCATAGACAATAGGGAGCTTTCAAAGTAGTCGAAATATTGAGAGTAATGTTAAAAATGAGAAATGATAAATAAATTAATTAATTTACTATGTGAATAAATTTATTCCGTTCTTTTTAAAACCGGGGTTAGGCAAATATGTCAGTCGTTGAACGCCAGAGGGGAGGGAAGCGACAGTTCTAGTATTTTCCGGCCGCAAACCCTACAAGAAACGCAGAACTAAATGCAAGGAGGAAGATACATATAGCAATTCAATCCATATATGACTCCTATTCCCAGCAACCTTTTCGAATATTGAATCATACCAAACAATCCATTTACTCGGCCCAATTTTCATTTTTACCCAAAACTAAACCATGCTATCTGGAACTATCTGATGAAACATTGCATAAAGGCCATATATCACTTGTTGTTTTTTAAACTCTGCTACAAGTGGCAATGTCACAAGTGAAAGCAGATCACAGAGTTCTATAGTGCATGCACACCGTGAATCAAAGCAGGCGTGGCCTGGGTCCGCGGATTCGTAACGTTCGTAACAACGGGTGCTAACGCCTTCGCGTAGTAACCAGCTGAAGAATTACATCAGATGGAGAATAGTATTTAAACCCGGGTGCAGAACATACTGTATCAGTTGTAAACGTGTGGTGGAATAACATAAGAAAACAAAAGAGAAGAAAATGGCTCTTAAAGTAAGTAAGAAAGAGGGAAGAAAAGAAATGATAACCACAGATATAATGTACCTAACCTTACATAACCTGTAATAACACAACCCTTGCATTAATATAATACAAATAATTTATTACATACCAAAAAAAATATTTAACCCCTAAACTTGAATAACAAAAATTTCACCTATTATTTACTCAAATACGAACCCAGGCTCATAATAAATATATTTCGGCAGACTTACATTTTTAACATAATAAATAACAACTTCGTAATAGTATATTAAGTGTTAAGAACGGTAAGGACAGTTTACCGATCGAAGACAATGTTTGGGGACGTTCGTGATGCTTATACTATTTTTTGTGCGATAGACGCACAAAATTTAAAAGAAGAATAAGATTTGAAAATTATTTTGACATATTTAAAAATTTTAGGTGTCATTTTTGAAAGTAAGCTTTGATTTTTGTTTTTATTTATTTACCGTCTCGACTTCTGAACGGTAAGTGAAGCACATCACTTAAGGCCTGTGTCCACGATCCCAGAAATCGATCCGAATTCTCGGATATAGTTCACAAATCGATATCTCGAATCGTGGACACTACCAACTCGGACACAAAAATCGAATAGAAAACTAGAATGGAAAAATGCGTTCTGTCCCATTTTTTGCTGATTTCATTTAACTGTTACCAATTTAAAATCTTGACATTTGATGTTTGATAAGCTTGAAAATGATAAGGTTATAAAATATTACATAATTCTACTCATTTTTGATATTGATTATATATTTACTTATAAATAAATTAATATATTCGTTGTAAAAATTTAATTTACTTACTGCCGGGATAATATTTATTTTTTATTTTTATTAGTTTTTAGTATTGGTAGAAATGGCTGAAACTAACTTCATAAATTCGACCAACCTGACATCTGTAGTCATGCAAATTCAATGTTTATAATCAAAACATGTGATCGAGAACTCGGAATGATTTCTAGCATCGTGGACATAGGCCTTTAGCGACGTGAGTCACATCACTTACCGTTCAGTAATTTGTAAATAAGACCTACTGTCTTGGAAACTCTATCGGTAAACATAAAAAATAATCCGATCGTGCAAAAAATAATATTGGTTGTGCTAGACGCAGAATTTAATTCTCTAAAACTAGTATTTGAAGCATTTATTTCTAAAATCAAAATAAAACTATATTTTATTCAAGAAAAACTGTAAATAACTTCAGGTAATATGTCATTTCCGGTTAGCCTATTTTAACAAAAATCTACTATGTTATTCCCATTGACATAAAAGTCTTATTTACCAAATTTGAAAAGTTTTGGATTATATTTTAAAATAGTTTTTCATTAAAATCTATTATACGCTTCAAGTAAAGTACCACTTCTGGAAATTATGTTCTGACCAAAAAGAGAGGTGTAAAACTAGATGTCATAATAGTCTTCAGTTCCAAATTTCAACTTTCTACGACTTAACGTTTTTGAGTTATGCGAGATATTTACCTACAGACGTCACGATGAAATTAGTCAAAATGGATTCAGGAATGGTCAAAATGGATATTTCCGTTGAAATCTGAACACAGAAATTTTTCGCGATTACAATACTTCCTTTACTATGTACAAGGAAGTAAAATTGTTTTGTATAATCATTTTCTTCTTCATTATAATCCTACGAAAACCAAAAAATTCCAGATATGTTTTATTTTTAATAAATTTTAGATCCATGAAATAAATTTTCAAACTTAACACCATGCATTACATATAATAAGTAAGAAAAAAATTACCACAAACATAAAATAAAAGGTTTTCAAATTATGTATTTTTGATTCCTAAAAATTTAACAAAATCATAATAATAATAATAATACTAATAATAATAATAATAATAATAATAATAATAATAATAATAATAATAATAATAATAACAAAATAATTATAACTAACGAACGAATATAATACAACAAATATGTACCTCTCAAAGAAACAATATAACAATGACAAATTCTAATTTGTTATGGAATTGTAATTTTATAAGACTTCAAAGGAGACTAATTATCAAAATACTCCCAACAAAACATCCACTTACGAAGGGTGATTTCATTTTAATTGTCAATGAAATGAACGCGGTTATTGTATGCTCGAGCTATATTTAAAATCCCAATTAATTCGAGCTGTACAAATAAATAATTAAAATTAATGTGGGCATGGACAATATAATAATATTGTTGTGGACGAAGATTAAATATTGAGTGATAGTTAATTTATTTTGTAATATTGGTTTGTTTTCAAATTTACACAGTTTCATATACGTATATATTTTAACGTTTATTGTCATATTGCAATTAAAATTTAATTTAATATGTATGTTAAATGACGGTGGACATAACAGAGTGCCATTAATATTAATCAAAATTTGAATTTGTTTAATTAAATGGTTTTTTGAAAATTTAGCATTATTACACATATAGTCTGGTGGCGGTTAGTGGTGATCATAGGGATTTAACATTGGACCCTAATTAGGGATTTTCCGGGACGTCTCGTTCTTTAGTTTTTTTGATCCGTTCCGTCGAAAGTATTTCCAGGACGCCATTGTCCCGAAAATCATCAGGTCAAACGAATATTTAATGTATAATAATTCAAAAATTGTCGTGGATTTGCATAAAAACCTGTTGAACTGTATAAAATCTTAAAATAAATACAGTTTCAAAGACAAAAAAAAAATGCGGGTGCTGTTTTTATAAATAATATGTATATGGCCCTATTCTTCATAGACCTGTAAGTCTTAGTACAGATCAGTGATCTATATAGAATTGACAACTGCATAAATTTTTTTAATTAATATCAAGAGTGGTAGTTTTTGTTGCGTTTTCCTTAATTATTTACAGAATTAGAGTTTTGGACAGACTAGAGACTATTATCTTATCGGAAAAGTTAATTTTATATTATAATTAACCTACAATAAATAAAACGTATTTCTTTGAGTTAAAATGCTTTTTTTATTAATGCCCAGTTTTAGAAACATCGAATCGACGAGTAATTAAAAATGTATGTTTTATAAAATAAGTTACGGAGTAAAATAACTACTTGTAGAGTAAATATTTTATCCTAGTGATTTACCGACAGAGACCATGACATCTGTCATTATTTTGTGATTTTTGCATATAATAAATAAATAAATATATCATCATGGCATATTACCCATTTCTGGGTGTGCCAATCTGCTTTGTACGCAGATTTCGGTAATGATGATAACATATAAATATTTTAAAATTTCTATAAATATTGTTTTTCACTATATTAAGAACCTATGAATTTGCAACTACAATTTTAACTGGGGACAAGGGAAAGAGCCTCCATGAAGAGTGTGTGAATACCGTACTACACTCAGGCTACGGTTTCTTATACCGGCTAATATTTCCATTACTGGAGCATAAGAGAACTTGATAAAACCAGGATAAAACATTACTAGACGGTATCCCTTAAAAGCACTACTGACGATAATGCTAATCTCCAACTGAAAAGGATCTATTCCAAGCAATGTGCCGCGGAATGTTTTAATAATATTGTATTCTATATGTTTCTGACACAAAATAAATCCGAAAGTCAAAATAGAAAATAAAGTGTGTCATAAAGTGCCAGAAAACATGGAAAAAGAGAGAACGGGGAAAAAATTACAGAGAAATAGTGAAAGCAAATATATTGGATATAAATAAATAAATGTAAAAATAATGTAAGAGATGAAATTTATAATGAATTTAATTTAATTAATGTTGATGTGTCAAATTTATTCTACAGAATAAAATTTACTTCCTCAAAAATCGGTGGAGTAATTTATTCTCTAGATTTACATAGGTAGTATTTTTATTCTTGCTTTATAAAACCAAAATCTCTGGAATAAACTATTTTACTTCAAGAGTAAATTTGACTTTGCTAGTAATTTACTTATCCATCTTTTATAAAACTGGGCATATAAGATATTACTTTTTTAATAGATATTAACTACATATATATAATAACTTTTTCTCAAAATCGCATATTTTTTTAGCATTTTTACCACCCCGTAAATTGTCGGATCGTTCCACGTATTTATCTAATAATTGAATGCAGTAGCAATAGCTATGAAAAATTTTGTTTTAGCAATTGACAGTTTTGTCAGTTGCTGCAATTATATTTTGGCATTAGGCATTAGTAATAAACTTGTTTATCAGGTAAAATTCTGTTTACAAATAGCGAGTACACAGATATTGTAATTACTTACCTATGGTTGATTTATTTATTCGTATCTGTACTACATTTTTATTTGTGGTTGATATAAAGACAGTGTTATAGAGTTGCCAACGCATTTAGACGGAACGTTTCCAAATCATACTGTTCCTAATATTCGCACATTTATCACAATACGAAGTGTCACATATGACAATTTTAAATAAAGCAACAGTTGTATTCATATCATGTGCGAAAAGATCAATGTTTTCAGCAGACTTCGATTTTGAGAATTTACTTGGGAAGGTGTATTTATTATGCACAATACACATTTCAACAGACGAAAATGCTGTAAAAATTTTCATTAAAAAATGTTTGAGCGGGAACAATAAATGGACGACTAATTATTGGTACTTATGTACCTCGTTTAAATGGACAAAAGTTTGTACTTACATTTTTTGAATAACGTATTTAAACTATTATGATTTGTCGACGATAAATAATCATCTCATAACCTGATAACTATCCTTTTGCTCTTCCTCCCCTCGTTCCTCCTTGTCAACTCTATGCACAGGTTGATTAAAGCCTGGTTTAATACACAACTTTATAATTTTGTTAACCAAAATTTAAATTTCTTTATTTTAAAAATTGTACTATTACGAATTAATTAATAATAAATTTTATTTCCGTTGATTCCTTTATTAATGACTGTGACTGCAAGTGTAACCGATAACCGACAATTTTTGAGCTATTTGTATCCAACTTGAATACGACTGCAGCCATTTGTTCTCCATGGGCGCGCGCCGAAATATGCAGCAAATCTTTAAAGAATTTTAACTCAAAATCTAAAAGACTTAGAAAAAAAAGTTATTAAGAAATATTGTTGCTCTCGTCGAGTTACATTACTGGTTAAATTTAATGCACTTATTTCATTTACACCCTGTATATATATATATATATATATATATATATATATATATATATATATATATATATATATATATATATATATATATATATATATATATATATAAATATAATAAATTGTATTATTTAAAATACGTACCACTGTGTATTAAAAAGTGTTTTAATTTACAATTAACTTGAAATTCACACTATTCCCTAAGGAACTAAACTATAAATACTAATTTAAAAAATGTGATCTCGGAAATGAAATGAAATCCCGGAAATAATTTTTTTGAGTTGGCAACCCTACCCCTAACCGCCAGCACTCTGTATAGTTTCTGCATTCTGCAAATAATCTAAAAACAATTTCATCCCCGCTGAAAAAAGTTACCCATCTGGTTACACGTTTTCATATAATAGTGTTTAATTTTATTTTTTTAACTTAGGAACTTATGACGTATTAACATATTTGCATTCTTTCCAGATTATCGCCCTTCTCTCCTTAGCTACCCTCGCTCACTGCGGCCTCTTAGCCTCTCCTTTGGGCACCGCAATAGCCTCCCCGCTTGCCTCCCCCTGGGGTGCTCCCTTAGCCACCTCTATCGCCTCCCCAGTAATCGCTGCCCCGGTAGCCAAAACCATCGCCGCGGAGCCCTACGATCCCCACCCTCAATACAGCTTCAACTACGGGGTGAAGGATGCCAGCACTGGGGATGCGAAAGAACAGAGCGAGATCAGAGATGGTGACGTGGTGAAAGGAAGTTATAGTCTGGTGGAACCTGATGGTAATATTAGAAGGGTGGACTATACGGCGGATCCTGTCAATGGGTTCAATGCTGTCGTCTCGAGGACAGGTGAGCATATACATTATAGGCTTATGTAGTAACAGTATTTTAGATTACAAACCAAGTAAAGCGGTTTTTACTGCTGAAGGTGGAATTGACTAGCGAGCCGAATAGGCGAGCCTGTCACATCCTTGAGGAAGTAAAATAGTTACGTGGTGTGTATTGTACAATATTTTATTTTTTACTCACTTGTACATCAAATTTAAAATTATAATCTCAACCTGTCAGTTGCAATTGTCACTTGTTTTTAACAGGAATGACACTATCAAAATATACGGCCTAATTAATGTAACACGAGGGGGTTGCGGAAGATGATGATGATACTACTGCTGCTTACTGTTTTCCCCAACGATGACATATTTTATGCTGATTCACTGGTAGAAAGGAAGAACACGCATACACTTACACTTGATAAACGCTTACATTTATGGACATAAACATTACTAGATATTTACTGATTAACTAAAGTTATATTTACAGGATTACTACAATTACACTACAACCTTCACTTATTTAACTTATTCTTTACTAGTGCTGTCAAGAACCGGAAAAATTTAGAACCGGATACCCGGTTCCAAAACTATCCGGGTACCCGGATACCCGGTTCCTGGAACCGATCTTCGGTTCCGAGTAGTGGAACCGATTTTCGGTTCCGGTTCCGGGTAATGGAACCGATCTTCGGTTCCAAGTCCGAGGAGTGGAACCGATCGTCCGGTTCTGGATAGTGGATTCGATCTTCGTTTAAATTAGCCTCGTCATTGTTGAGAAATAAACATATTTTACGAGAAATATTATTGAACGATATTAAAAAAAATATATGTAATTTAATTGAAAATATCCGTATTGATGTGTAAATATTATTACACCAAACGCAAGAGGATGCTAAAAATGTAACCACATAATATAGTAAATAATTGCAGATTTCAGTTTCGTATTATATTTTAATTTTTCATTCAATATGGTTTTTTTCAATAACTTGACCTTGCATTAACGGTACCTATGTAATGGCAATAGCGGCCATAAAATTTAAGGGACAAAGCAAGGGATATTTCCAAGAATTTCACTTACCGACTTATACATTCTGTTCTAATCTTTACATTTTGATCTCTCAGTTATGTAATATAAATGAATATTCTTATTTTCATAACACCATTTAATAAATTTCGGAGTGAAAATAGCGTGCCTCATAATTTGTAAAAAGATTTGGATATTTTAAAATACTCAAATGAATTATCTTAAGATTAAAAGAAACCGAAAGGGGCTACAAAGCACAAATCCTATTGAAATTTAAACAAAGACACAAGTCGTGCAGTCGGGGAAAAAGTACTTGGTTTTTGCACGTGTTCTTCAGAGAATTGCATTATATCAGTTTATAAGAATATCTGATACCAACTTTCCCAAATTGTTTACCTGTTCCTATTTAATAATTTTAAAAATTAACTTTCAAAATAATTAACTTATTCATCATAAACATATTGATTCATAATACATAAATCTAATTCACAGATTGTAATAATGTATATATTATTTGCGTCATAATCGAGATTCACCCTTTTTCGGTCCCAGAACCGCGAACCGATGAAATTCAATTCGAGAACCGATGTGTTTCAATTCCAGAACCGAGAACCGGGTAGTTTCGGACTCGGAACCGAGAACTGGGTAATTACACATTCAAATAACCTGGTAACTGGGTAATTTTGGAACCGGAACCGGTGCCCACCACTATTCTTTACTAATTAAAACTAAAATAACCAAATCTTAAAGATGCCGTTGCATCCTTAGGCTAAAATACTCGCGTTACGCCGAACGCGAGCCAAAACTCTTACATGTTTACTAGCTGAGTACAGTCGTCTTCTCGACGTGACAAACTAATACCGACTCTCTAATATAAAGCGCTACCTTCAGGATAGGATTATCTTAGGAGTACAGGGTGCATAGGTTAGGGCATTCAAAGTCACGCACGTATGCATAATAATTTCTTGACTTAATGATCAACAAATAAATGTCGTGACTGTAGATACAGAGACACGTTGGATACCAATTACCACTAAATAAGTCTGACATGGGTGAACCCAGACACGACTATCATTTGATAAGAATTTCTAAACTGAATTTTGACATTTATAACTTAAAAAGATAAACAGAGTTAAAATATGATTATTGAAACTATAATTTAGAAAAGTTTGTAAAAAGACTTTTATATAAAGGGAAGCAACATATTAGATTTTGGCTAAAATTGATAAACCGGAAGTGATACATTATTTGAAGCTCTGAACAAATTTTCGTGAAAAATAAATTGATACAATCCGAAACTTTTCAAATGTGTTATTTAAGACATTTATATTAATGAGAACGACATACTATACTCTATCCGTTTTAACTATAGAGCGTTGGGTGAGATAGGGCCTAAAATGCTAGCTCTCTGATTGGTTCAAACGTGAACCGAGTTTACACAGCAAAATAATTGACGCGAAATTTAAATTTAATGACAACTGTATCAATTATTTTGATTTATGTTATGCCGTCTGACATAAAATAAATAAAAGTCAACAAAGTCAATAGTACACAATTTATTACATATTATTAATTTCTGTTCAGTTCTGTTTGTTAATTATATTATTGGTCTTTTCGTTTATATAATTTTCATAGTGTTTTGGCGTTATATTTCATATTAGTACATAGTTTTCGTTGTGCGCGTTTTCTTAGTTTTTCGTTAATTTTGTTATTGTTCTCTTCGTTAATATTATAGATAAAAATCCTGAACCTGGCTCTGCCAAAGTTTTACAATATCTAAAAGGAAAGGCCTTCCGTAGCGAGCAAAAAAATGGCGTATAATTTATACTGCACATATCGTGCCATGAATCCATATTCCAAATTAGAATGTGTCCAAATTGTGGCATTAGAACTGGGCATAGGACGATGTATTATTTGGAAAGCTATAAAAGAACATGAGGAAAAAGGGCCATTCGGATCACCCCAGGAATAAAAAAATTTGTTTAGAATATACATATAATGTATATATTTCAGAGAGTAAATTTCAAAGGTGAATTATATTTTTATTTTACGTTATTTTCTTTAAAATTATTTGAATAATGTGGTTTGCATTTATGCATGCCCCTTTCGCTGACATGTAGAGAAAGGTACGGAGATTATAACAATGTCAATGTCAATTAGAAAGAATTTTTTTAAACCCAGGAATGGCGCCAAAATTTGAATTCTTTATTTAATACATGTAAAAATGGCCGCGCTCGAAACGCCATCTAGTCTATGTCTATAGTTAAAACGGATAGAGTATAGATGTTCTCTAAAATTGATAAACTACTTTACAGGATGCTAAAAACAGATTTTTTTGAAAAAATATATTAAAATATGATACAAAACTTCTCAAATTTGGTATTTAAAACTCATGTATATTTATACCTATATGATAAACCGGAAGTGGTACTTAATTTGGAGCTCTTAATAGATTTGCGAGCAAAAGCATTATAAAATATAATCCAAAATTTGGTATTACAAACTTTTCTATTTATTGGAACAACAAATTAGACTTTGTTTACAAACGATCAACTGGAAGTGATATTTTACTTAAAGCTCATTGCTATTTCAAACAAGGAATTGACGGGAGGTCATGTGTTGGCCACATCAGATTTTTTCCAACTGGTACAAAAAATCTTTGTAAAAATTACCGACATAATCGTTACGCACACCAAATAATAATGCAAAATTAATTGCTTTTATCTTTGGTGACACACAAAATGTGATACAGTTACGCGGTTTAATTACAATCGCATCTCAAGTCTTGTTTCTCATATTTTAAACTGGGTTTGAGTAAAAATTCTAACCAACCCTGATACTTGTAGATATGTCACTCATAGTTTTTAGTACATACTTCGCGCATTATATTGTGCGTAAACTAGGTTACGATGTTAAATGTCTCAGTAATTTGCAATAAATTGTAGGCATTATTCAATGTGTATTTATAATTGTCTCGTTATATAAACTCGTGCCGAGGTAGTTTATATCTTATAGGTACTAGTTTTTAATTGCTTATGACAAAGTGTAATGGTTATTGCAAATGTTATTTCTTTTACATTTAGATTAATCAAACAGATTTATAGAAATAAAATAAATATATCATCACGGCTTATTACCCATTGCTGGGTGTGCCAATCTGCTTTGTACACAAATATCGGTAATGATGAAATATATGCACCGTGTGGGCGCTTACTAGGCGTCATCTCACGGGCACTCATTGCTAGCGTGGAGAGTGCACCATAGGGATCAATTCTGTGTCATTTAAAATTGGAAATATTTTGCGTCGGTCGGTTTCGAACCCGGTTCCTCAGATTCGTAACCTGACACTCAGGCACGCGGCCACGAGACCCCATACAAATTTATTTATTTATTTATTATATTCTAAATTAGGGTTGACGTCTTATAATTGAAGTTCTAACCTGATCAAAGTTCGGGGAGAATTTAAAATGGTTCCACCATATAAAATGACAGAGAATAAATAAATTTAATAAATGTTTAATATCTGCCTAGACCATTAGTAAACTATTATTCACGAAAGATGACTATTCAAGGTCATTTGTGAGCCGTCTGATATAATATTACTTGCAGATAACTTCATTGCATTTCGTATGCATAGGCGTGCCACATGAAATATTTATAGACACATTTTAACTGAAAAATAAGAGTAATTCATTTAAAAATTATGTTTCTTTCTAAATAATGCCTTTCTGAAAGATTTATGTTCTTCACATATGGTTTTGCAAAATATAAAACCAGACTTAACTTATAAACTAAGGCATAGTAATTTGATTTAAACGTCAACGCCACTGGGTAAATATTAGCACAGAGGGCAGTGTAGTAGATAATTAGGTATCTGTAATTCTACGACATATGTCATTATGATTTATAGTTTGTTAGAAAGTAACGCCACTATTTACGTATATCTGTCACACCACATAAATTAAATAGACATACGTCAAATAATCTTTCTCTTTCTAATACGAAATGTTGCTAAGCTACTGCTATAAAGTGATGTGTATTCTTTCTTGGAATAAATGACCATGAATAGTCATCTTTCGTGAATAATAATGTACTGTATTTTTATAATTCTTTCGTATTGCTTTTCTTTACATCCATGTGAAGAGATGATTAGATTTTGGTTATAATTGGTCAACCGGAAGTACCCTCATTTTAAGATTTTAACAGTTTTTCTTGAAAAAACTGTTAAATATCATTTTTCCATATTTAATGTTAATATAAATATTAAAGAATATTTTATTCTCTATACGATTTGATTACATTTTATATTTCATATTCAATGGATATAGAGTTAAAAATTATAAAGAAATTAAACCGCTACTATATTAAGAATATGCTAATTGACAGATGTCAGTGTCAAATGTAATTGACATGTATGTGTTATAATTTTCCTGGAAATATAGAATCTCTTACGTACATGAAACTTTCTGTATGGAATTTGTACAAAATACATAGAACTGACAGAAGGTAAAATACTTTAAATATGGAATCTTGTGCAAGAAACTTTCTGTATGGATTTTGTACTAAATATGTGGAACTGACGGAAGGTAATATGCTAGCCACAGGTTATTATTTATAAAAGCTAACACAACCAACATTCCTAAAAAATCTAAAGCTGATGTTTTTCTCTCAGGATTTTCACGTAGTTGATACAAATTTTAGTAATGCCTTTTTAGTTGTTTATTCTGAAAACATTTCACCGAGCGAATCGCTATCTCTCTAGTTTCCGAAATATTCGTAGTAAAGTAGCAAAATAATCGAAATGCATGTGTTTGTGTTGCAATTTACAAAGGCTTTAGCACAGAATTTATATGAAATGGAATGAGGGCAATGAACCAAATAATTTTAAATTTCCGGCGTAACAAAATATGTTTGCAAAATTGCGAAAAGCGCATCTATGCGTTGCATTCTAAACACAGTAAAATTGGAGCGAATTTCATGATGACAGAATGACGTTCAATGGAACTTTGTTCATCTTACAGAGTTCTGCTTCCTTAATGAATTTTCGTATAAGTTCCTTCATGCTGAACTAACAAGCATACAGAGTACACATACATGCTGCTAGAAGCTAGCTGTTCGCTTCCTCTTATTTTCTTTACTATTTAATATTTTCTCGCCCTGAACACCGCGAAACTCTAATTTAGTTTATAAGTTTTCATTAATTTACAAAGAACTGACATGGAAATATGCCCGGGTGTTCGCACTTAATTAGAAGGCTAATGTTTTCAACAGATGCTTAGCAAAGATGGATGGGAAAAATAAGCTGCACAACGCTAAAGATTGCTGTAATTAACAATCATTTTTTGGCTCTTTTTACCTCCCGCTACCCTTGGTAAGGGAGGTATTAGGATCGTGCTAAAAGTCGCATATCGAGATTTTGGTAAATGAGCAAGTTTTACGGTCCCTAGAATCCAATTTTAACATTTTCACGATGATGTCTGTGTGTATGTGTGTGTGGATCCTCCACTCTAACTCAAATGCTATTATTCAGAAAATTTAAAAATTTTGTATTTCGAACTTTTTCTGTATTGGAAAGAGCCCATTAGATTTTGGTGAAAATCGGATAACCGGAAATGGCACTTTACTAGAAGCTCAAAATAGTTTTTCTTCGAAAAATACCTTTAAAAGTTATTTTTTCGAGATTAATGTTATTATAAAAATTAAAGAGTATTAAATTTTCTATAGATTTGTATTAATGCTTTTTCTATATATTTTATAGATAAATTTGTAAAATTATCTATAATTTATATCCCAGATCCTTCGCTTTAAACAAACAAAATGCAGTTATTCAAATGTACACTGGCTTGCAAAAAAATCGCGTACACCTATTTTTTGCTGTATTCAATCGATCTTGATTTTTAATTTGTCAATGTCACTAGTGTAATTAAAATGTTAAAATTAACATAAATTCAAATACATACTTGGCTCTGTTCTTTCATTTTTCTGGAATATATTTGTAATTTAACAGTAGGTAAATTAAACACAGCGAAGAACTAGCTCCATAATAGATCAAATTGTGATGACAGTGACAACATTGTCAGTTTTTACATTATTTAAACAGCTAAAAAATTACATAAACTCGGTTACTTGATTTTTAAGGTGTACGCGTTTTTTTTTTTCAAGCCAGTGTATGTAACTGGCAGATAAATGTCACTATCAAAGAACTAATCATTTCAAAATAATATTAGTAACGTTTTAAAAATAGAAAAGGAATTCAATACAGTTTCCAGTATAAGTAAATATGTAGGTATGTATTTAGCTTAATAAAAATTCACGATTCACAAAAAAATTACGCTAATCCTCATTTTTGGATTAGTGAATTCTATTCTACCCCGGTATTTAAAATTTAATCTTCATTTTATTATAGTTCCGGTGACTCAATGGTTAGAGCAACGCATCATGTCATGAGTGACCTCGGGGCTCTGGGTTCGAATCCCACTAAGGCATGGATGTGTATGAATGTAAACCCACTCTGTAATTGGGATTTAATCCTGTTGAGGAGTTTAAAGAAAAGGTAGTTACTTGGATTAGATTAGACTATATTTTTAGAAATAAACTGTCAAAATTAGAGTAAAATTCGCTAATCCAAAAAATTTAATCTTTTTTGTGACTCGGGTTGTAAATGGCGGGAGGTATTGTGTTGGCCACACCAGATTTTTAATTTATGTAGTCTTATGGCAACAACAGATGTGTGATTTTCGAATATAATATATCCGTCAAACGAAACAAATTTATTAATACCTCCCACCAGCTTACATACATAGATTATAGATAAGGGAGGTAATGTTTTTGGCCCAAAAATTCAATACTAAGTTTTCAGTTAATAAGCACGAATTAGGGTCCCTACAACACTTTATACTATTTTTGCAATAACGTCTGCCTGTCTGTCTACGTGTTTGTTTTTCGTTGACGACAACTCTTATCAAATTTCTAAAACTTTCTATTTTCCGTATTTCAGTTTTCTGTTCTGTTGTTGATTAGATTTTAGGTAGAATTTGTATTTGACTTTTATATTAATGAGAACAAAATGTTAGATTTTTGCTAAAATTGGAAATGGTACTTGACGTAAAGCTCTGAACAGATTTTCTTGAAAAATATATTAAAATATGATCGTAAACTTCTCAAATTTTTTATTAAAACTAGTATATGATTCGAAACAACATATTGGAATCAGACTATACTGCTGTTTCAAAATATTGTAAAAAAATTAAGGTTATATACAATTTGATGTAGGTATTGATTGTATTGCAAATTTTTTTTTCCAAAAATCGCACAAATAATTGCACGGTCTTTAAAGCTGACATTTTTGGGCCACTGGACGGACAGGTTACGAACACGAATACAAATTAGTAAACATTACAATTTATTTTATTTAATTAAATTGTGTAATGTTTTATTCACTTTTATTTAATTAAAATAAAACGTACTTACATTTTCAGGCTTTTTACAGAAACACTTCCAAGAAAATTACTACTTACGTACTAGAAAAACTGTTCAAAATTTTCACCATTTTCAGCCACACATAACGATACAAAATGAAATAAAAGAGAATGAAACATTACACAATTTAATTAAATTAAATAAAACAAATTTGTATACGTGTTCGTAACCTATCAGTCCAGTGGCCCAAAAATGTCAGTTCTAAGGTCAGTATATCAAATTATATATACCCTTAATTTTTTTACAATATTTTTGAAACACTCTGTACATGATAAACTGGAGCACTTAACAAGTTTTTCGGCGAACAACATAATAAAATATAATCCAAAGTTTTGTATTACAGACTTTCTATTTATTGGAATAATAAATTACATTTTGTTTACAAACGATCAACCGGAAGTGATATTTTAATTAAATCTCATTCCTATTTTAAACATGGAATTGACGGAAGGTCATTTGCTGGCCACTTTAGATTTTTTTATCTGTTTATCAATTCCTGTCTTTTCCAAACCTCCACATTTATAAAGAAAATTTCAATTTTTTTCTAATATATTTGACCAACTGTACAGTGATATATCACTACCACTACATTGAAATAAATTTGATGTTACGTTCTGCTGTCGACATTTTGTCATACTATTTTTTTATTTGTAGTTTCAAAATACACCTATAACTATTACTGATGTATTGGTCGAATGAGTAATGGTAAAATATCAATATAAATATAACTACGATAATAAATTAATAATTGTGTAAAACAGTAAAATGTATTTTATGATCAAAATTGTGATGTGTCAAAATTTCCGTTGTACATGGTCATAAATCCTTCTTCATAAATTTTTTAACTTTATTAGTTCATATTAAAACGAAATTTAGGTATCTCTGTTCCAATATATTCTGGCGAAAACCGTTAAAATATCCACTGCCTCCTTGATTACGATACTAATTAAGGGTTGTTATATTGATTAAAGATTTTATCTACGACTTTGATGCATCAATCAGAATATTTTTAATAAAATAAATTTGCAAAAAAATTACATTTCAAAATGGCATATATTCATCATCATACATCGCAATACATTTCATTATTAACCTAATTTTAATGAACACGTACGTCATGTGGAGTATTTAGTTTGAGGTTATGAAACAATCTTGAATGTAATATATTAATCGTAGATAAAGTATAGTACCTATACAACTCGCTATAATGTCTATTATTACCTCGGACGATTACAACCCTTGCTCGCTTCTAGGAAGGACTTTGAAATTGAATCTTTAACAGTTGCTATATCATTTGTGAACTAAAAACATAGACCTTTTAATGAACTTATGACTTTACTTCTGTTAGGCCCGGTTTTATAAAGCTCAAAAATCTTCATTTAAATTTTAGTTGCCAAGTAAATTTATTTAAGTGGAGATTTGGGTTTTATAAAGCGTTTTTAAAATTACTGAACAAGTAAATCTACCAAGTAAACTAAGTGGAGAATTTCATGCTATTAAATTTAAGTAATGATTTTTATCGATGTATTTTCAAATAATTATAAAACTAAAAAGATTTTATAAGAGAATAATAATATGTAATATACCTACATATATTTACATATTTTACAATATTATTAATTTATTTTATTTTAAAATTAGTGGGTAGGTATCCACCTGTAAAAAATTTGTCAGTTTGATATACGGGTAATAATAAATTGCAAATAAATATTGTTAACACTTTATCAAAAAATATGGTTGCAGTAATTAATTAATTTACTTATTGTAAAAATAATAGTTTTGTGCTTCGCGTACCTACTATAAAAATGTCTGACCTGAGTGATATATCGACAGTTTCATCCGAATCTACGAGTATATCAAGCGTATCAAATGATGACGAATTTGAAAACGAAGAACTCCGACAAAGACTTCCAAGAATCTTTAGAGATAGAATCCACCCTTTTGAAATATATAACGGCGAAGAATTTAGGATTCGATTTACATTATCTAAACCAAGTGTCATACATGTACTAAGTGAAATTGAACTTAATATTAAACCATTAACATCACACTTTTCCCTATCAATAAAATTTTTGCCCCGTTCCTGTCTTCTGTCCATGTCCATATTTTACCTTATTTTCTATCAAACGCACGTCAAACGATCAAAAACAGAAAACAAAACCATAAATACTGTCATAAAAATAATCAAGCAACTCATAAATTTAAAAAAAGTTATTTTCACTCAACGCAACGAAAATTATATCTCCACTTAGGTATTTAATGGGTAGATTTTGTTTCTAAAATCCAAAATGTATTTACTGAACAAGTAAATTTAATCATCACTTAGTTACAATTCCATTAAAGGTCAGCTAACGGTAAACATCTGGATCCTCTGTTATATAAAACTTGCCGTATAATTACCGGTTGTTTAAAACCAACTCCAGTTAACCAATTATACCTGCTTAGCGGCATAGCTCCACCTAATAGCGTTTTCAGCTTACAAGTCGAGTGCGCACTTTTTTGCACTGACTCCCTAGGCAAGTGCAATAGTGTCAATGCAAATATGGCGACTAAACAAAATCGTTTTCAGCTTAAACTGCATTGCCACCGGATGAGGGCAGAACTCGTTCAGTGTGGTCACGTGATATGTTGCACTCAGTGCGCACTTGCACTGTGTAAGTTGAAAACGCTATAAAGTTAAACGGTCAAAGGCCAGTATGGTAGAGCGCTCCAAACAGTTACATGATCCTCGACACCCAATGTTCGGCCAAGAACCACCTCGGTCACGTCTGAAATCTAGACAGTTTCCTCTCTTCAATGCATCTAATGACAGAGACCAAGACTGCAATAAGACGCTTAATGTGGGATGAGACATTAAAGCCAGAAGATAAAGCAATGGGTATCCTTCCAGATGAGAAACTACCACCAGGTAATGATCAGAAATAGCCCATTTGGAAATCATTAAATCGCCTACGAAGTCAAGTAGGAAAATGTGCAGTAAACATGTTCAACTGGGGGTACCAAGCAGAACCCACTTTATGCCATTGTGGTCAAGAACAAACAATGGCCCAACTGCTCACGTGCGCCGACTTAGAAGAGGAATGCACGAGAGACGATCTGGCTAAGGCAACACCAGCTGCTGTAAACTGTGCAATTTTTTGGATGAATACTATTTAGATACGCCACTTCTCTGCCAGTTCTTGCATGCGGTTTTTCCTCTGGCATGAAGAAGAGAATCTTCGGAAAAGATGCATCTTCTCCGTCCTAGTCAATGCCGGGCGAGGCGGCCAATTTCCATAATTTCCGAATTTGATAATTTATATGGTTATAACAACAAGCTCAGCTAAGTCACTCAAAGTGGTCCGGATGCGGTATTTCGCTACCGAAAATCGGTCACTTCACAATCTAAGGAGTGAAAAATATCTGTTGTAATGGTTTATATATTTATTGTGTATTAATTATTTATATTATGTATATGGTTTGGACACGAGTAAAAATAATAATAATAATAAATAATAATAGAAATTTGATACAAATATTGAATTTAAATTCTAATAATTATTTTTTTGTTATAGGCGCAGCCGTGGCAACTAAAGCCGTCGTGGCCGCTCCAGCCATTGCCAAAATCGCCACACCTATTGCGCAACTAGGCCTCCCTGCTCTCTCGTTAGCACCTAAAATCGCCAGTCCACTATTAGCTTCTCCTCTCTCACTGGCTTCTCGTCCCCTCTTGGCCGCTCCAGCATCACCTCTCTCTCTTGCTTCTTCTCCTCTCCTCGCACCATCTGCGTTGAGCACATCCTCTTTGACGAGAATATCGAACTCTGTTCTTGCTCCTAGATTACTAAGCTCTCCTCTTGTGAGCTCTCCTCTTGTGAGCTCTCCTCTCGTGAGCTCTTCTCTCTTAGCGCCTGGCGCAATCAGCTCTTCATCGCTAACTAAGATCTCTTCACCCATTCTGGCTAGTTCGGGCATAGGATTGGCTAGTCCATGGGGTAATCCACTAGGATTGGCTAGTCCATTAGGATTGGCTAGTCCCTTAACGAAGACTATCATTGGTTAAGACGACTATCATCGGTTAAAAACATCGTCTGAAGGATCATTCATTGCCATGTATATAGGATACGACCATTATTTATATTTATGTTATAGGTACCTGTGTCTATCTATAAAGCGAGTGGGACATATATTTTACGATGGTATTTAAATGTTTGTAACTTTGCTGCTTTATGGATAGATATTCCTTTTTATACTCATGTTTGTATGTGATTATCATAAAAATAAAAGCATGTCTGCATTTCAATACCGGTTTTATGTCTTTTTGACACCCATTTTATTCCGAACATAACTAAGTTATTTTGTATTGCAAATATAATACGTGATACGAAACATTAATATCAAGTAGGTATGTACTTTTATTCATTTGCCGATCCAGGGTGAACGTCTGGTGCTTTATTTATTACGGACTTACAGATACGTGCTTTACTGGTTTACCTCTTCCAACAAGGCCATTTTCATGTATGAATATGACTACTTGCTGACTTAGGGCCGATTGTTCCATCTATAGTTAAAAATTCGGTTAAAATTTATTATCTTGATAACCTCTGTTTGCTTTGTTCCACTTGCAGTTAAAAGTTACCAGGGCCACTATTTTGTAACTAGAAAGCGATAACGAATACGAAATCAATATGGCGAGCGCGCCATCTTAATTTTCTATTCAGATTCACGCATTCTATTGAATTGTGTAAAATAATCTGTTGGTCTTGAAATTTTAACATTATCACGCAGTTTTACTTATAAATTTACCAATATATGCTCTCAAATTCTTCCGATGGTAATTTAAAAGGATCATCGCGTCTTTAATCTTCTTCTCTTCGCACCCTTAAATTTTGAGCAATATTTCTTTTCATAATTTCCTCACAATAAAAAGAAATAAATAAACGTGCCATCCTGCTAAAAGTATTATTTATAATCTTCGTCCAAAGACGATGATCGAATGAAATTTCTAATAAATGTCACTGAAAATCCTATTCTACAATGGAATAGGCTATTCGAGTGCTCCAGACCTCTCGAATTGCTTATTCGGTGCAAAATGGATATCTTTACAGTGGTGGGGGGTTCGTATTCCATCTGAATTGGTATTCGTTATCGCTTTCTAGTTACAAAATAGGCGCCCAGTATGAAAAATTTTCGTTAACGGCAAGATAGCTACGACTGTTAGTCAAACTACTAGTTAAGAGTTCTGTCTGATTTCAAATTCTGTCAGAATTAGGTTTTTCCCACAACGAATTCTACTGCTCCAGACCAGTAGGTACGACGTTTATATTTAAGGATATAGAGGCAGATTATCTTGTACAAATGTATACGAAAATAGCGCTTGTTTCTGTAGTTGTACATAATTTTATGTAGGACGATTCAAATGCGACTGAAAGGCCACTTAAAACATTTGTTTAGAATATTTTGGTCATAAATTGTTTCATGTGGTAATTTATTTGTTCGAAATAACTCATAAAGACTTCACAAAGTGCGAACTGCCATATTTTATTTAGAACTTGCTATAGTGCTGCAATGTTTATGATCAGAAACATTTAAAATACATTTTCTGAAACACAAATGTTTTCAATTTTATATTGGCTCGCGGAATCTGTACAAACCCTGCACATGGATGAGGGTTGAAATTTTTTGATCGGATCGCTCGGTCCGACTGACCGGAGTGATATTACGAACGCGTCAGATTAATCCGATTGACTTTACAAACGCTTCAGATTACATTAGATCAATCCGATGGACTTTATGAAAACGCCTTATGTCTACGATTGAATTTTACCTTCCGTCACCTTTAGGTTAGGAAGGTATTGTCTTTGGTCAAATAATTCGGTGGTGAGTTTTTGATGAATAAGCACGTTATAGGATGCCTAGAATACGATTTCACTATTTAACGATGATGTCTCTATGTGTGGTGTGTGTGTGTGTGTGTGTGTGTGTGTGTGTGTGTGTGTGTGTGTGTGTGTGTGTGTGTGTGTGTGTGTGTGTGTGTGTGTGTGCGTGTGTGTGTATGTATGTGTGTGTGTGTGTGTGTGTGTGTGTGTGTGTGTGTGTGTGTGTGTGTGGTGTGTGGTGTGTGTGTGTGTGTGTGTGTGTGTGTGTGTGTGTGTGTGTGTGTGTGTGTGTGTGTGTGTGTGTGTCTGTGTGACAGAATTTTCTAATGCGATAACTCTAATACTACAATTCCAAAAATTATAATTCTTTCGTATTCCTCTTCATATGAAGAGCTGATTAGATTTTGGTTATAACTGGTCACCCGGAAGTATCCTCATTTGAAGATTTTAACAGTTTTTCTTGAAAAAATGATTTGAGATATCATTCTTTCACATTTAATGTTATTGTAAATATTGAAGAATATTTTATTCTCTATACGATTAAATACATTTTATACTTCACATTAAATGGATATAGAGTTAAAAAATTACAAAAAAATTAAATATCATATATTAGCCAGCTATGCTATAACAGCTGCTATATTAAGAAAATTCTCATTGAAAGGTGTCAGTGTCAAATGCAGTTGAGTATGTTTGTGTTATAATTTTACTGGAAATACAGGGTGCCCATTTTATAAGTTCTCGCCTGAAATTTTAAGAATAGGTAAAACAATACATTTCATAAACCACTCGTAAATATTAGTACTTTAAATCGAAAAAACACAGTAGGTATAAGAGCAAAACAAAATTTTAAAAACCAAGTCACTTATGAAATTTATCATGTATAGGGCGCGAGCAGACACGTGACTCGAGGGACCTTGACGTGCTTATAATCGGCTGATTTGTGTGCGCATGTCATTTTGACAAGAACATTGTCAATTTGAAAAGACCAATGTTTTGACTTATTTTGATTTTAAATTGCTAAAATGTTAATATTTTATAATTTTTAGGTAGTAAAACACATGAAATTAAAAATAATAACATTTTAGCAGTCAAAAATCAGTATAAGTCAAAACATTGGTCTTGTCAACATGACATTGTTCTTGTCAAAATGACATGCGCACACAAATCAGCTGATTCTAAGTACGTCAAGGTCCCTTGAGTCACGTGTCTGCTCGCGCCCTATTCATGAATTTTTAAAATGGGCACCCTGTATAGGATCTTTTGTTAGAAACTTTCTGTATGGAATTTGTATAAAATACGTACAACTGCCTTAAGGTAATGTACAAGAAATAGAATCTTTTGCAAGGAACTTTCTGCATGACATTTATACAAAATACATAGAACTGGCGGAAGGTAATGTACTGGCCACATCAGATTTTTTTTCTTTTTTTGTAATAGAAACTTCCCATTCACCCCACCCTTTTACGACCTCTACTCGCTTCACAATGTCATATTAAAACTAGGGATGTTATTTTGCTGCGCCCTATACAGGGTGTAAATGAAATAAGTGCATTAAATTTAACCAGTAATGTAACTCGATGAGAGGAACAATAACCTTTTTTTTCTAAGTCTTTTAGATTTTGAGTTAAAATTCTTTAAAGATTTGCTGCATATTTCGTTACCCGCTCATGGAGAACAAATGCTGCTCCCGTATTCAAGTGGGATACAAACAGCTCAAAAATTGTCGGTTATCAGTTACACTTACAGTCACAGTAATTATTAAACGAATCAAGGGAAATAACATTATTAATTAATACGTAATAGAACAATTTTTAAAATAAATAAATTTAAATTTTGGATAACAAAATTATAAAGTTGTGTATTAAACCAGGCTTTTATTTACCTTTGAATAGTGTGAATAGAGGAAGACAAGGAGGGACGAGGAAGAGCAAAAGCATAGTTGTTAGGTTATGAGATGATTATTTATCGTCGACAAATCATAATAGTTTAAATACGTTATTCAAAAAATGTAAGTACAAACTTTTGTCCATTTAAAAGAGGTACATGAGTACCAATAATTAGTCGTCCATTTATTGTTCCCGCCCAAAACATTTTTTAATGAAAATTTTTACAGCAGTTTCGTCTGTCGAGATGTGTATTGTGCATAATAAATACACCTTCCCAAGTAAATTCTGTCTCATTAATGAACATTATGAGCCATTCCCAAAATTGAAGTCTGTTATGTGCTAAAAATATAGCACTTTTTGCAAATGTTATGGATATAACTGTTGCTCTTTTAAAAATTGTCATATGTGACACTCCGTATTGTGATGTGATAAAGATGTACAAGATTAACAAATGTGCGAATATTAAGAACAGAATGATTTGGTGATGATTTGGAAACGCTCCGTGTAAATGCGTTGGCAACTCCATGACACTGTCTTCATGTCAACCGTGATGTCAAGTAAAATGTAGTACAGATACGAGTAAAAAAATAAATAAACCATAGGTAAGTAATTACAATGTCTGTGTACTCGCATTTTGACAGAATTTTACCTTATAAACAAGTTTATTACTAATGTCAAATTAATTGCAACAATTGACAGGACTGTCAATTGCTAAAACAAAATTTTTCATAGCTATTGTTACTGCATTCAATTATCACAAAAATATTTGGAACGACTCGTCAATTTACGGGGTGGTAAAAATGCTAAAAAAATATGCGATTTCGAGAAAAAGTTATTAAGAAATATTGTTGCTCTCGACGAGTTATATTACTGGTTAAATTTAATGCACTTATTTCATTTACACCCTGTATAATAGAGATGATAAAATCCCGTATAAATTTTGCCTAATCTGAATACCCACTAATTTCCAACTAAAGCATTTGAGTTCTACTGAAACACTAGTAGAAATGAAATGTCAGAACCACAGCCGGTAGCTCGATGCATTCAGACATGTAGTCAACAATATATTAATTAATAAATATTGCTAATAATTCTCTACTGCAAAATCTTCGCTGATCAGCACCAAATGCATTTGTATTTACATTTATATCACATTTCACGATATAAAACGTGTTTATCCAAACATGTTGAAATACATTCGTGTAAACAATAGCAACCATACAATACAACGCTAACGAAGCAAATTCAATATCCAGGTTTAATAACGTACACGCACAAAACTGTTGTCTGCACACGCTTGACAAAGCTAACGCGAAATAATCAAATTAATATGCCCTCCACTATGGTTCCCGAAAGGAGGAATCTGGTTAATCCAACTGTAGCTAGATCGGTCTGCTGCGCATGTATTTATACTAGAATAGGAAAATGTAAGAGGATCAAATAACAGAAAGTATGGAAGATTATGTTACGACTGTGATTGATTGACAAGCGAAAACATTGATTACTATTGGATTTTTAAAAAGCAACAATGTTAAACCACTAAACATGTAAAATTAAATTCAGTTGTTAGTGAACTCGTTTAGTAACTTAGAAGTTTGGGATCAAATAGACCAGAAAAGTGTAACGGACAAACTTAGGCGCGAAATTCAAACTCAGTTCATAACGCTGAGAACATAAGTAATTTCAATCCCCGTGTATTTCTTACCAAGGAAATTTTTGCTCAACTTTAAAGGCCGAAAAATATCATAAAAGTAAATCTCTTATACAAAGAATTATATGTAGCATCTCTGCAGTTTATAATTATTTAAATAATAATACAACACTATAAAATTCATTGAACGTATGTCTCAGTTGGATCGTGCATGCTTCATCTTCTATTGTGCTGTCCTATTTACTGGTGGGTCAACGACATACGGTGTCCGTGCTTGCACCAAGCATTTTAATTTCTAATAATTTTCTTACTTTACCTTTTCTACAGGTTTAAACTGTTACAATCTATTACTGAATAAACAAACTATCGAATTCTTAGCAAGAGCTGTTTAATTTCTTTTACAAAATATCTTTTTTTTTGTCTGTAAAATTAAACTCCTATATGAAACCTATATACTAGGAAATTCAAACTATGAACTCGCGCCAACGGCAAATTCTAACCTAACTTTTCTGGTCTAATGCACAACGAATCATATTTACAGGGCCGCTCCGTGGGTATTAGGCGCCTTTGTGCTATGTTACATTTTAGCGCCCCTTCTCCTCATGATGTAAAATTTGCAAATTAAAGTTTAAACTATACTTTTTGTTCTTCAAAAATGCTAGATTTAACATATTAATGAAATTTTCCTAGATTCATTCTTGTAATCAATGGGATATAATCAAAATCGATTGTTGTAATCAACAATTTTACAACTTATTTCAGAATTTTATATGCAATTGAATCTTTGCAAAATGATAATAGGAATTTAAATATTGGATTCATTCTTGTAATCAATATTCTTGAGTTTTAATCAATAAATTCATTGTTGTAATCAACATTTTCATAGTTATTATTTCAATATAACAATGCTAGAATAATAATGAACCGATTAATATGATAATTATTTTACCTATAACTACAGCTCTAATGGAAACATATTAAAAAATATATTGTTCACTTCTATCACGTTAATTTGTAAGTTTTATAGTAATTTTGTCTTTACGAATAAGAGCATTTTATAAAAAATTGCTATTATTTACTTTACTGTCTTGAAACAGCGCCCCTCAAAGTCAGGCGCCTTTGTGCGGGGCATAACCTGCCCACCCGCACGGCGCGGCCCTGCATATTTATCAAAAACTCACTGCTACTCGTATGTTCGATTGATACGGAACAGTATTGGTGTTTTAAATGGCATGAAACTGACCTCTTAACTTTTGCCATCAATGTTTTATTGGATTTATATCCGACGATTGCGGTGGTCAGACAAGAATTAAAACTTTTGTTGAACTAAAAATGATTTCACTACTTTCGAAATACATGTTTAGGAACGTTGTCCTGTAGAAAAACCTATCCCGCGGCATATTTTTTCAGGCATAAGGAAATAATTATATGCTGTTAAAATATGTATTGTCTGTGAATAGAATCCATGAGTATGTTTATATCGACGTCCTTAATCGGATTTAAGTGGATTTATGGCTGGTTTATGATGGATTTAATTTATAAATTTAGATTTACAAATTTAGATTTGAAATTTACGATTTACCTTGCTATATATAGTGAATTTAAACATATGAAATATGCCCAATCAACTTATATTAGGCCACATGGTTTGACACAGATTGGATGACAGTTATATGATATTTATCACTTTTATCATAATCAATCTGTACTGTTCTACTGATAATATTAATAATATATCCATATTTTCAAAATCCATTTGTCAAATCAAAATTAAAATGTTTTAATTGTCACTTGAAACTGTCATTTTCCTCATCAAAATCATTTTTTGAAATACTGTGAAATGATTGGACGTATTTACAAATTCACATTTAGAATATGGCTGGTTTATAATAGATTTAATTTATAAATTTAGATTTGAAATTTACAATTTAACTTGGTTTATAGTGAATTTAAAGATATGAAGTTTGTCCAATTAAGTGTTTATTAGGTTAAAAATATATAACAGCACGCTGCGTTTTATAATTATTTATTTATTTATAAAAACCTTTTCGATGATCGATTTCGGCTATGGATAGCCATCTTCGGATCGAGGCGTCAAAGCATTAAAATAATGTTATCATGGTTAGGGATTCACCAAGCCAAGCTACTTGGCTTGAAATAAAAAAGCTTGGCTTGGCTTGAAACTTCAAGCTTTTATTAATGTTAGGCTTGGCTTGGCTTGGGCTTGATGAAAACAGAGCTTGGCTTGGCTTGAAAACTTCAAGCTTTAATTATTTTAGGCTTGGCTTGATTTTCAAGCTTTATCAAGCTTTTTCAAGCCTTTTCAAGCTATTTCAAGCTTTTTCAAGCTTTCAAGCTTTATAAATGCTCATGCGCACAGTAGGTATGTAGGTCTTGAAAACCAGTAGTAGTTGTTCGGTATCAAAATTTTAATATAAATATTCGATGTGAATTTAATTAAATATATCGATATACCGGTATATCGATGTATTGGAATATTGATGTATCATTATATCGATGTTATGTCGATGTTTCATTGTATCGTAATAATGTACAAATCACGTTTTGTTTTACATAAATTTATTGTGGTACAATTGAAAAATATCTTCTTATGCGTAAAGATAAATAAAACGATAAATTAAAATTTATGAAACTTACACCAAGTGTTTTTTCTTTGTAATTATTAAAATACATATACAATATTGAAATGTATATTTTAATCATTTATTTTATTTTTTAGAGTAAACAATTAGCATAAATTTATTATCTTTTATTAAATATTTACCCTTCAATTTTCATGTTTCTTTTATTATTTTCGTTGACTGCATTTATTCAAGTAGGCATATGCATTAGTTGGACTTTATTGTATTATATTTTAACTAAAAACTCGAAATGTTCCTCCCAACTGTTAAAGTTTGTCATACTATTTAATTCATATGCACCCAATATAAACAAAAAAAAAAAAAAACAAAAAAAAAAAAAAAAAAAAAACTCAAGACACCAAATACGCAATAACAGTGTTCAAATAAATACATAAATATTTTGGAATGTACAATGGGATGGAAATGACCTGAGACTGACCTTTTATACCTACTTGAAATACATCTGGAAATCATAAAACCCTACAGACGGAAATTTCCCCGAAATTTTGTTTGTTCGTGACAAATACCTACTCGCCTCTTCTTATGGAATTTCTACTGATTTTTGAGTACAGAATCATGTAAGTTAAATACATAAATATAATTAAAGTAAACATGTCCAAATTTAAATAATACAAAAGTTAATATGCTTAACGATACGAATATGTCGTTATTACTGAAATTTGTGAATAAAAGCAAATTAAAAACCTCCAGAACTAGGTAATAAGCCGAGATTATATATTTATTTGCTTATTTATTAACACATATTTTTGGATCAATGAAATTTGTATCAAGATAATATTTAAAAGAGAATGCTCTCTTTGTCGGTACATTGTTATTGTCTATTATACCTGTCACAGTTTATTAGGGGTACATTAGGGGTTGAGGTAAAAATAGCATTGAAAATCTTTGAATATAAATATATACATATACACAAACAGAAATTGTCTCGTCCCTATGATTCGGAAATACCAGAATAACAAAACATTGTACAAAATGAAACTTTAAAATTTAATAATTATCATGATTTATGTAGTCTGTCACTCAATTTACCTTACGGTGTAGAGTATATTATTATTTCTTATACTTTTTATTCTGTAGCAAAATTATCTATTTGTAGCATTGCAACAAATACGAGTAATAAATATCATGTGTTGAAGCTTGATGCTTGGTATTTAAAATCAAGTTAGATAAAATTTAAATGAATATTGATTATATTCTATCTATATCTATTTTGATTGGATAATATTACGATATTATCCAATCAAACAAAAAGATCAAACTGCACCTATCTTCCCATCACTCTATAGTTAAAACAGATAGTTGGTTCAGATTGGAAAATAAGTGGTCTTTGCATTATAAGAATGATGAAGGGTATAGTGTCCTATTTACAAAGTTTTGTAGCATACTGGACTGGCAGGTAATGAAGGCTGGTCCTTTTGGAAACTCCAATTCTTAGAAGTTCGCAAAAATGTGCCGAAGCAGTGAGAAAGTACGTTATTACCATAAAATTACGGTTTTGTCGGCCTCGACAACATTTCTTAAGAAAAGCTTGAAAAAGCTTGTTTTCAACCAAGCTACTTGACAGTCAAAGGCTTGGCTTGGCTTGAAAATTCAAGCTTTTTTAAATGTTAGGCTTGGTTTGGCTTGGGCTTGGTGGAACAGAAGCTTGGCTTGGCTTGAAAAGTCAAGCTTTTTTGAACGGCAGGCTTGGCTTGATTTTTCAAGCTTTTTCAAGCCAAGCCAAGCCAAGCTTTCAAGCTTCAAGCCAAGCCCGTGAAACCCTAATCATGGTTAATATTAGTTGAAAAATTGATAAATTTAGAACTAATTGGCGAATTGGTGTTTAAGAGCCAAGAAATAGAGTTGGACTCAAATGAAGATGGCCATCCATAGCCGAAATCGATCATCGAAATGGTTTTTATAAATAAATAATTATAAAACGCAGCGTGCTGTTACATATTTTTAACCTAATAAACACTAAATATGCACTCTGAAATGGAGCTTTTCATCCAAATGAGTGTCCAATTAACTTCTTATATTGGGCCACGTGGTTTGACACAAATGGGATGACTGTTATATAACCTCTTAAAAAATCACACTTGTCATATATCAATCTGTTTGGTTCTACATGTGATATTAATAACAAATTCATATATTTCGGAATTTATTTCAACAAATTTCTCAAATAAAAATAAAAATGCAATACGAGCGGTTTAACTGTCACTTAAAACTTTGATTCTCCCCACCAAAAGCATTGTTTGAAATACTGTGAAATTATTGGACACATTCACAAATTTACATTTATAATATAAAATCATAAATTTCTTAAATTCATCATGAACCAGTAAAGGCAGATATGTACAATTTATATTTATAAATGTAAATTCGTAAATCTAAATTTGTAAATTAAATCCATCATAAACCAGTTATTAGAATTAGAAATTGTATTTAAGAAAACGATGTAAACGTTCTGGATTGGATTAAGAATCGGATTCTAAATCGACTTTACTAACGAGATTTGTACGTAAATCCGATTTACTTTCACTAGATAAACAGCGATTTAACAGAAAATTCAATACTAGGTACTGAAAAAATGAAAAAAACGCAGAGTAATTTATTCACCTTTCATAGTTTGGTAGTTAATATATGTCAACGCGATGTTAACGATAAGTTAGCATAATTATTAGAAGAGCAATGAGAAATCCGAGGACGCAACAAGAAACAGAATATTTTTTTAAATTAATCCTGGAAAGAAAAATAATTGATTTGTTACATGAAAAAACTAAGTAAATATTAGATGAAAATCTAAGTAAATTGTCAAAAGTTAAAATTAATACTAGTCAATAATGATCTACGCATTCTATGCTGCTATGCCAACAGTGTCAGTAGTAAATTTAATTAAATCTACGGTAAATTCGAATGTATGTACTTGATCGCATTAAATTTTTCTGGTATAAACAGTCAAGATTTAGAATTTATTTAAATCCGATTGGATTAGAAATCCGATTAAGGATTTCGATATAAACTTACTCCATAATACAGTGTGTTCAAAAAATTTCCTAACTCACAGTAGGCTATGAACAGAGAAACGTATGTCTGATCATTATTCAAGTCAAAAGTCAAATTCTCGAAATTGATCTTAAAAGGTAATTTTAAGGAGAAAAGGCAATCAAGAAGGATACAGTATGTTGACATTCGCCGTTTTCTAATTTATTTCCATTTCTAAAATAATATTCAAGAAGAAAAGCTTTGATATCTTTAGATAACATTTTTCACAATATCTCATGTCAAACTTACATTCAATTAAATATTTTTAAATTGCTAGCACAATTTTTTAAATTTATTTGGAACCACTTTATGATGTGGCTGCGGCGCGGTTAAAATTCGACTTGATTCCTTTTAAGGTCCACTCCAATGTCTATATAGAATCAATAGTACCTACTCTTTATCTCGACTAACTAATGGACTACATCGTCATGAGAACAAGCACATTAAAAGTATTAAGATTACTTTAGATTTTCCTATGTATTTATTAAACAAATCTGTTTATATACAATATGAATTAACTAAATTAATACAAAAATCATAAATTAGAACTTAAAAAATTAGTTAAACTTAAAGAACTTAAATTTATACACGGAATTTAAATCTGTTAAACAATGAAGCAAAAAACTGAGGTTATTCTACAGTTCAATAAAAATATAAGAGTCGTTGTTAATACAAATGTTAATCGGATGATGGAAACAAGTTAACATGTCTATCACAGCGATGGTCAAAAACAAACAAATTATCACCTTATTTATATTCGTTACTAAGGGATTTGTTTTTTTTTATTTGACATTGACAGTAATTTTGAGTATAAAAATGTGCGATAATCGTTGGGTTGATATCAACAACGATGATAATAATAAGGCAATTGCCAAATTAACCAAGTTGTAATGCAATATATTAAAAGTTAGGTTAGCAGCACACACAATGTGTTACAAAAATTCATTATATTCTTTCATTAAATATAAGCTCGTGATATGATTAATAATCGAAGATATTGCTCGTGAAACCGAAGCAGCACATTTCACTCGAGAATATCATCGATGATAATCATATCACTTGTTATATTACGTATGAAAATAGTTTACATGTAAATTTGAAAATATATCAATTACATATACTAATAATAAGGGACGAGTAACTAACATTGCTAACAGTAGTAATGTAAATGTATCACAACTAAAATTAGTTTGGCTGTATTCCACCTTAAAATTTTTGGTTCCAATATTTTGCTGTTTGTTGATTACGGCAGTCGAAACTTCTCCTAACACAGTTTTACTGTTTTTTTTTTATGGAACCTTCGTTTATAAATAGCCAAATTATCCGATCAAGTGACTTATCAGGTCAACCATTCGCATTTAATTTTGTATTAATAATCCCCGTAAAATAAATATTTAAACAAAAATAGTCTGAAAATAAACCTGTCCCCCCAATAAAAAATAAAACTCCTGAAGTAATCCCACTAACAGTCCTCCTGAAAATGGCGGTCAGCGCTCTATCTTCCACTAGATTAACTCCCGGTGTATTAGCATTTGCTGTGTTATCTCCGCCCTGTATTTATTTATCCGATCACGGATTAATGAATCGTTCTTCATTCGTTAATTAATGATGACGCTCCCACTGGATAATCTCAGGAACTCTCGGCGGTTTTTGCCAAACGTTTGTATAATTGAATTTAGTTTAATTGGATTTACAGGTAGCGGAATGGAGACACTCAAGTGTTTGCTTAGTTTTATGAATCTGGAGATTAAGATTTGTGGATGAATTATAAGTAGATAAAGGATTAATATCGAGAAAAATTTACATAGTTATCAATCCTTATAAAATTAAGTTTGAGATTGTCTCAGTGGCGTTCGTTTCACTGCTCTTACAATTTTTGAGTAATCATGTAGTCAGTTATGAAGAAGAAACGATACTAGGGGTATTGTCAATTTGTTTACTATTTAATATTTTTGTTTGTCACATTCGAAATGGCGTACAAACTGGATATCCGAAAATCCATTTACAACCTAGTTAGACCAAGGAGGTTCTAATAAAACACTGGATAGGTGACATACGTTTAAGGCAAGTGGTGGGGGTACGACGCCATTTGCAGAAAAAGTGAATCGTCAAAATTTTGTTGGTTTATTATTAAATTATATGATAGTTTTCTTGAATGAAGTGGTGTTTGTGTTGTGTTCTTAGTGAATAAATACTTTAATACCCGGTTTTATAAAAGCGAATTAAATTTTTATCCAGGATTATAATTATAATCCAAGATTTTGTATATATTATTATACATGCAAAATCCCGAATTTTGAAATCCGAGAATAAAATTGTATATAAAACCGGGCATAAGTGAGACATTTCCATATTAAAAGGCAATATGCCGTCTTCTTGTAGTGATTTTGGGTGCACAAATAGACATAGCAAGGATAACCCTCGACAATTTTTCAAGTAAGTATTATTGTTCATATATATGTATACATATTTATTCATACTATTGTTTTATAGTTATTTACATATAGAGGGCCGAAAGAAAGGGTTTACGCCTGCAGACGAAATTTATTCGTCCAAGGGCGTAAACCTGTTTCGGCCTGAGGTACGTACAACGTTTTACGCACAACTGAAACCAAATGAAACGTAATTTTTAATTGCATGACTAAAAGCTTGTTGCTATGTAAAAAATATTAGATGACCAGATGGCTATGCCAAGAAACATTTAGGCGATGCGTTGTATTGGTAACCATTTGTTTTGTGTAAACAAATAATTAAAAATCTTAAGCATGGAGCTTCAACCTGAATATGATACTGAAATTTCTGAAAAAATTTTGCTAGAAGCTAATGAAGCTTTAGCGGATTTATGTTCTGGTAAGTCAAAGGACCGATATCAAAACGAATACGATGTGTTGCAAGCCTATTTCAATGAAAAGGTATGGTGATATATCAATATTACTCGTATATATTGTTATTCTATAGATTATTGGTTCTAAAGACCATGATAAACCTGGACTGTCATCTGACATTTTTGCAACTGAAAAAGACAGAAATCAGTTGAATCTCCAGTTAAAGAAATCTTCAGAGACAATTCATTTGGAGGGAATTTCGTTGAATAATATATCCAACTGTATTATAAATATCCACAAATAAAATATTATTTACCGTTATTTGTTTTTTTGTCATATTTTTACCGCTCGGTGGGCTTTTGCTTTACACTTTACCGCCCGCAGGGTGTAATCTTTCATTTTCCGCCATGGTAACTAAAATGTAAACAAACAATTACAATAAAGTTGTGCGTAAAATATTTTACAGATTTCCTTTAAATAATAGTGGTATATTACGATTGTGGATAGATGCCATAAAAAGAAAAGATTTCATACCTACAAAAGCATCAAAAATTTGCAGTGATCATTTTCTTGAAACTGATTATTTGAAAAGGCTTGGAACATATATAAGAAGATTAAAACCAGACTCAGCATCTTCTGTATTTCCAAATTTTCCACCACATATGCAAAAGGCATCTATTTAATAAGCAAATATTATTTTTAAATTCATAGTTCTATTTTATTGTGAATTTGCTATACAGGGTGGTGGCGGTTATGGGTGGGTGAACATAGGGATTTAACATGGGATTTTAGTTTTTTGCAATTTCCTGCTCTCCTGTTCACGGCAAAAACTGTAGAGTACAAAATTGTTCAGAATTAAAAATTGCATACAAAAATGTATTTACATTTATTATTATTTTTTTGGTTTCTTCACAATTTTAAAAAGAAATTTCAAAATTTCTGTTAATTTGTAGCAATAGCCATGACTTATAACTCAAATGTTTAAACATATTATGTCATTCAATTTCTGTCAAATTTTCGAAATTTTCTCTAATAAAAAGTTAATTTAATAATGAATGTTTATTCGAATGAGGAACGAGTTTTCATTATAAAAACTTATTATGGTGGAAATAGTTTTAGAAGAATACGTGATATGTTTTCCATAAAGTACGAAAATACGCCTATTCAACATATAGCAACAATTTCTAAACTTGTTAAAAAAATTGAGAATACAGCTAGTGTAGCTGTGAACGAAGGTAATGAAGGAAATAATAATAATAATAGAAGACGTCATAACGAAGTGAATGAAGAAATGGTATTGGCTATGATAAATCAAAATTCTACCTAGTATAAGATAATTTCTTTCACCTTACATTAGTACTGATTGTGATCTCAAATTTTTTAACTATTTATGAAACTGTTGATACATTTGGAATTGGTTTATTATTAAATGGTATACCTAATAAAAAATACGTATTAAAATTAAAAGTTGTTTGTTTTTATTTAATTTTTAAGTTAGATTAACGCATGGTTGACGTTTATGAAAAAAATTTGACAACCAGAAAAAAATAAATTCCATGGCTATTGCTACAAAATAACAGAAATTTTAAAATTTATTTCTAAAATTGTGAAGAAACCAAAAACATAATAATAAATGTAAATAAATTTTTGTATGCAATTTTTAATTCTGAACAATTTTGTACTCTACAGTTTTTGCCGTAAAATGAACAGGAGAGCAGGAAATTGCAAAAAACTAAAATCCCATGTTAAATCCCTATGTTCACCCCTAACCGCCACCACCCTGTATATGTAATAAATGTATAGTATATTATTAAAATAATAACTATAATTTTTGAAATATACGCAATATTTTTTTAAAAAATCTGTCAATTCATCCCATTTATAATTTGTTTCTATATGTAATTTTAAATTTGGCGCGTATTTTGCCTTTTCTGCAAATGGCTGCCTTTCAGTTGCTTGCCTCACAGGTGACTATGTGCAGAACATACAAGTTAGCAATCCAGTGAGAAATCAAGTTTGAGCCCCTTCAGATGCTGTGTGCGAGCGGCTCAAGCAAAAATTTCTCTTGGCCAATCCGTAAACATGGAACTTTAGAGATTCTTCAATCCCTGCGAGACATAATCAGACGAAAATATCCTGAAAATTTGACAGGAAACGATTGGGATTTACTTATGAGAACGCTCCGGTACATCGCTTCCGGATGGTAAAAAATAACCTTGCTAAGAAAAATGTCATTCTGTATCACCCCTCCTATTCTCCCAACCTTAAACCAGCCGATTTTCTCTGTGCCAACGACTAAAAATGAAATTGAAAGGACAACGTTTTGCTAATCTAGCAGAGGTGATAGAAAATTCGACGACGCAGCTGAAAGCACTTTCAGAAAATGGTTTCCAGGAGTGTTGTGAACAGTTGTACGAAAAGTGGAACAACGGCGTAAATGCATGAGGGGTGTACTTTAAAGAGGATTAATGTAAAAATAGTACATTAAAACACAAGTACCATAAGGCAATCTGTTAACGTACGAGTCCAAGTTTTACAAAAGACGAGTGCGTCAACAGGCCTTATGATACATGTTTTTTATACTATTTTTTCTATTGAGGTAATTCTACAATTAGATTTTAAAAAAAAAGGACTTGTCGAAAATATGAGTTGGTGTTTTTTTTATCAGTTATGTTGGTAGCGCTTCCCGCTAAAAATTGAAATTTCACATTTTGACAGTTTGTGTATCTTGTGATTTTGTCTGATTGTTTACATTAAAACATTGTATCAAGCATTATACAATTATGAAAGAGGAAAACCAATACATACAATGAATTCCAAGGTTTATAAATGAACCATCCTGATTTGACATATCGGTGGTTCGTGTTGGTTATTATCATAAATAAAACTTGAATATGGGATTGAAGGACGTTACGTCGACCATCAAGCCTTTTTATTGAGAAAACAACATTTAAATAAAACTCTTTAAATAATGAAATACTTTAATGAACAATTTATTGATTTAGACTTTTACTTTCTCCCATTTTGTCAACACTCACTGCTCAGTTGCACAGTTAACGGCAACAGCTGTTCTTACAATTTTTACTACAAAACATATATGACATATATTCGATAGTTCGCTACAACGTGGAACTGGAAAATTAATGGATTAAAACGTCAACTTTTCATATTTGTTTGTTAGTAGCCGCCACAAATTGAGTAGACAGTGTCAACATTTTCAAGTAACATGCATCATACATTTCATAACCTGCCTGGAATAGCAATACATTCAATTCAAAATTGCTTTACCATAAATTTAAATTGTAATAAATAAAACACTGTTTTAATTATTTTGACAAAGTAAACCTGAGCGCATTGTTTCTTGTTTCATATTTTTTAGTTGAAATTTTAACTTCACAGATTCTTATTCTTTCTTAACTAACACAGCTATAGCTATAAATTTCTTTTCTTTCTAGTCCTATTACCTAGAGAAAGGATCAAAATCCACAATTAGAAGTAATATTTCAACACGAACAATTTACCATTTTGAGGTTATCTGTCAGTTATGAAAACATGATTACCGCCTATAGAAAATGAGAGGCGCCAAAAACAGTACGTTTATAGATCTTCTTAACGTCGTGTTTTCAGTGATAAACAGTGCTTTTATAGACTCATAAGAATACCAAAATAGAAAAATAATATTATTAACCTATTCCAGCAACATTTTGACACTACCTCGTATGACATTTTTTTTCATATGTCATAGCAAAGTTCCCGTTATTCTATTTCTGTTTGTGCGTTGAGTATTGAAGCACAATGTAACGTATATCGTATCTGTTTCCCAGGTGTATCAAATATATCACATGCATTGAGATCGTGGCTAGCCGCACTTGCGTAATTCAGGAGGGCTGGCCAGGGTGCGCAGTATAAATATCCTTCACTGGGATAAACACAGCATCAGTTGTGTGCTGGTGAATACGATCTTACCATCATGGCTTTTAAGGTAGGGGAGGATAATATACAGGGTGTAAATGAAATAAGTAGGGGAGACCGGTGTCAATTGTTACAAAATTTAAATTTTTATTTTTAACGAGTTAATGATACATTTCGAAATTTTGAAATCACCTATATGAGAACCTTAGTGAATAATATTTTGAATTTTAAACTTTTGAAAATGTGACAAATATAAAAGTATAAGGATTTTTAGTCAGGCATTACAAATGTTACAATTGACACCTAACTGGTGTCAATAATAACAGGGCCAGTGTTAATTATAACAAATTTTAACAGTGATAAAAGAAATTATTGAAAAAATAAACATGTATTTATTACCTCAAAAAATACAAAATTCAGATGACTCAACTAAAAGCAAACAAAATATATATTCTGTGGGTGACATGGACCATTTTGACCAATGCCTTTAGTCGCTAACGAAATTGCAGTTTAGGTAAACATAAAATAGGTCTTTCTTTGTACAATTTAACTTGCCCGGTGTCCAGATTTTACATTTTCGCCACTGCAACCAATCTCCTGTACTCAAAAAATATGGGCCAATACATATCAGAGAGTTTCCTCATCGGAGCCATCTGAAGAGTAATCTGCGACTGTTACTTTCGGAGCTATTTTTCGTTTTTTTGCTCTTCTTCTTTTATGTTTTCGATAGCAGTGGTTTTGTCTTGTAATTTTTATCATGATGAATACTGTACTTAATTATTAAACACGTTACAATCGACACCGTAGCATGTGTTACAACTGACACCGCTTAACTTATAAAGATATTATTTGCTTTTTTGTATTTATTAGGTAATAATTCGAAATGTTTTCTAATGAAAAATAAAAACAGATATAACTCACAAACTCATCCTTAACTTGAAATATTTCCGAGCAGAGCACTTATAGTGTTTTAGAAACAATATGTGTCACTACCTGTATTTACTTTTTTGTCGATTTACAGACATTCGTCAGAAACAGACGCCGTATTTGCGCGTATGTACTTACACTAAATACTAAAGAGCTATGACTCTTTCTGCTTCACTCTACAAACGCGTTTTAATCTACTTCGAAAAGATGGCCCTGTTACCTACCCTTGTTACATTTGACACCTGTTACAATTGACACCGGTCTCCCCTACATTAAATTTAACCAATAATATAACTCGTGGAGAACAACAATATTTCTGAATAACTTTTTCTTAAAATCACATATTTATTTAGCATTTTTATCACCCCGTAAATTGACGAGTCGTTTCAAATATTTTTGTAATTGAATGCAGTAGCAATAGCTATGAAAATTTTTGTTTTAAACAAATCTTTAAAGAATTTTAACTCAAATACTAGAAGATTTAGAAAAAAAAATATTAAGAAAAATTTTTGCTCTCGACGAGCTACATTACTGTTAAATTTAATGCACTTATTTCATTTGCACCCTGTATAGTTCAAATGAATCATTTCTAAAACTAGACGAAAAGAAAATAAAAAGATGCAATTTTGTAGCTCGAAAATTTTAAAATCACAAAAATCTAATAAATATGGTTCCGGTTCATATTTGAGCATTTCGAAATTATTAAAAAATTAAAAGGTTATCCATATCTAAATTTTAATTATGTTTCGGTAAAGTGATCTCTGATCTTGCAAATATAAAAAAAAAAAATATGGATTTTACTAAAAATAACTGTATATAGTTGCCAAAAACATAAATATATAAAGAGAAAGAAATTGTATTCATATTGAATGAAGATAATATTATATTACAAAATATATTAAATTACATTCAATCTAACTGAAATCAGAAAAAGTAAATATTATATTACCAATACTTTCATTTGCTATTTCCATTAATATCCAAGTCCAAGTTCGTTTGATTTTTGTTTTTAATGATATAAATTTATAGAAATTCCATAATCTTAACAAAATAACATATGGAGAGAGAACCGAAATATTCATTAGGAGTTTTCGTATGCTTTATGCAGGTTTGATTCGACTGAGTTACGGGTCTAGTCATACTATTCCGAGAAGTTTCGTACTTCACCGGACCGAAATATGTTACCGTTTAAATCTGACACAAGCTTCAGTGCTGATGTTACTTAATTGTCATTATGTCAGTCACTATACTCTATCCGTTTTAACTATAGAGTGGTGTGAAAATAGGAGCAGTTTTATCTTGTTGTTTGATTGGATAATATCGGGGTATTATCTTAAATTAAAGTTTGTGCAATATTTTTCATAGCAGAAATTTTTATTTTAATAATTTGTTGTCATTTTTGTAAATAAGTAAATAAAAAGACTGGCGCCAAAAATAGTCATAAAAACAACTCCCCACTTCTGTGACATCATCGCACTTACATTACGTCATTCACAGCCAATAGGAAAACAGTTTGTCCATCACCTATGATTTTAAATATACAAAAGTTGGCGATGTATGTACTTTGACGTCACATTCTGTTTCAGATCAGGTGACTTTTGCAATATATTATCCAAATTTCAAAAATTAATTGTAAAATATCTAATGAATATTTCGTGATGTTTTCAAATTTGCGGCTATTCAAAGAATGATATTTTTTAAAATTTAATACTTAGTAGGCATATAAAAATTGTTGCAACAGCCCTATTGTATAAAATTAAAAGGTAAAAATGAAATTCGTTATATCAGTAATTTTGCAACCTGTTCTTACTTATATAAAGGAATAATGTCTTCAACAATCCTAAGTACTTCTGAAGATGCCTAATTATAAATTTTGTAAAAGTTAAGTAAGTGTTGTTATTTTATACTACAGTATGACAATATTATTTATTTCTCTTTAGTTCATCATCATCCCCTGCCTGTTCGCGGTAGCCCACGCGGAGTACATCAACAGCGCCCTCACCTTGGGAGCAAGTCGTAGCCCCATCATCACTTCCGGCCTACCAGCCCCAGGATATGGCCCGCCCCCTCAAGTAGCCATCCAAGCACCTATTTCAACACCTGTTGTCACCACTAGGGTAGAGCCGTACGATCCCCACCCCCAATATGCGTATAGCTATGATGTTAATGATCATGTCACTGGAGACTCTAAGAGCCAGGTAAGAGAGGTCATTAATAATTATTATTGTTCAGAATATAAGAGTATCTGTAGATAGCAGATTGGCACATCCAGCAATCAGTGCCGACTTTTGCCACCCGGGGCTAAATTTTAAAAACCGCCATTCTCAACAAAGAAAAAATAGTTTTTCCAACATCAAACTGTTTTAAATTATAAAGGGTATATAAAGTCAACTAAGAAAAAAAAATTATGCAAAACCAAATATTTTAAATAAAATTTTATTAAAATCGAAACGTGAATTACGAGTACACTATTATTCACGAAAGATGACTATTCAATGTCATTTTTTCGAAAAAAGAATACACATCACTTTATAGCAGTAGCTTAGCAACATTTTGTATTAGAAAGAGAAAGAGTATTTGACCTATGTCTATTTAATTTATGTGGTGTGACAGATATACGTAAATAGTGGCATTACTTTCTAACACACTATAAATAATAATGACATATGTCATAGAATTACAGAAACCTAATTAACTACTACACTGCCTTCTGCGTTAATATTTACCCATTGGCGTTAACGTTTAAATCAAATTATTATTCCTTGGTTTATAAGTTAAGTCTATGTTTTTGTATTTTACAAAAGCATAAGTGAGGAACATAAATCTTTCAGAAAAGCATTATTTAGAAAGAAACATAATTTTCAAATGAATTATTCTTATTTTTTCAGTTAAAATGTGTCCATAAATATTTCATGTTGCACGCCTATTCAAACGAAATGCAATGAAGTTATCTGCAAGAAATATTATATCAGACGGTTCACAAATGACCTTGAATAGTCATCTTTCGTGAATAATAGTTTATAGAGCAATATAACATTGCAACTGAATGAAAAAAACACAGAAGAGATAGGGTATCTTTCTCGTACTTTCGCAACATGGCGGCATACCGTAGTGTCCATTTTAGAAATAAGAAAATAATACCAAGTTCAACTATTTATCGATGTATTTCTATTGTAATCAGTTTATAATTGAAGAGCGACGGGAAAAGAGATAAATGTCACAAATTTTGTTTTTTTCATTACGCGAATTTTAAAGTTTGAAACCCCATCTAATGTTTTTGGAATGACAAAGTGTATTAATCTTATTTCGAAATCCACAGATGGGTCAAGTTTCAACTTATGTGGGACCTAACAGAATTTCTTCGTTATTTTTGCCGGTTTACGGTCTTCGATTCAGTTCCGGTTCGAAGTCCTGGTTTAATTAAAGGTCTCGTGGAATAGACTATAGGTAGAAATTATGAACTTCCATATTCAATGACGTTATTTTCGAATTGGTTCTGAAACGTTGGTTAATAGAACATTTCAAAAGTTCACAGGAAAAATCCTCACCAGTTTCACGATTTTGCAGTCGTAGCTTTTTAGCTACATCAGTCACTCGTCCAAATCGGCTAACCAAGTTATAATTTGCGCATATCGCTGTGAAACATTCATCTTTTTATACCTTGACGCTTGGACCGTCATCCTTTTTAAATGTTGTCTTACAATTTCTGAGGCCTGTATCTTAAGATTGTTACCGTTTTGCCTCCTTTACATATACCATTTAAAAGCCCATTTTGCTAAGAAATGGACATTCATCCTTTTCCCGTGGCTCTTAAATTTGCATTAATTTTTTTATTAAAAAAAATTAAGAACGTGCTCTACTCGATGTACCGCCTTTTACGTATCTACCACTGGGGGCTATAGACCCCAAAAAAAAACCACGTTAAGCCGGTACTGCCAGCAATAGGCAATATGTCGTGATGATATATTTTTTTAAGAATTTTATGCGACCAGTAAGATCTACCTGTAACTGTAACTCATCTCTCTAATCTCGTATATTGAGTCTACTGACATTAAAGTAGGATTGTAATGTGTTCCAAAGTATTTTTGTCCTCTTCGCAGAGACATCAGCTTCTGTTTTTATGTGTACCAACTTCAGATAGATGGTATTTCAGATGACAATGACCAGTAGGATACCTGGCACACAAGGGAGTGCCAAAAATAACGGGAATTCTTTTCTGGCAGGTAGCAGGATCCTACATAGTTCCGACTTCTCCCGCTAGATATCTTTATTAGACACCCTTTTGGATCTATTGCATCATACTTGTAGCTAGGGAGATGGTGGCAATTTCGGTATATGATTTGATAGGAATTTTAGGTAATAGAGTTTTGAAACTTGTGAACAGGATAAGCGAGGTGGTAAGGTCGGGTGTCGCTGCTTTTTCGAAAAAAAAATCAAAATTGCAAATAATATAACATCTCCTATTATTCGTTCGTGTCTGCCATTTAGTTATTATGTTACATTGACTATATAGATACTATAAAATCATATACCAGACACCGCGTTCTTTAAAAAAAAATACAAATGGCCCGTCCAAGTCTTCGGCTTATTAGAAATTACATGTCGCATATGAATTTTGAATATAAATAAATAAAAACGAAATAAAAATTGCTATATATTTTGTATTTTTATACCGATAATGTAATTAAAGTTTTTAGCGTAAAATGGTCGCCATGTTGTGACGTCAGCGACACTACAGTCGTCCAGTTACCCTGTGGCCCTGTGGATATGTCACTATAAAGTAGACCATGCATATTTTACTTGAATTTCGCGACTGGATTTACATATACTCTAACACACATATTTAATATATCGGAGTAATTTTTATTAAGATCAAAAGAAAATTTATTTTTTAAATAAATAAAATAAAATAAATATATCAACACGGCACATTACCCATTGCTGGGTGTGCCAATCCGCTTTGTACGCAGATATCGGTAATGGTGATAACATATTTGTACAGTGCGGGAGTTTACCAGGCGTCACCTCACAGCACTCATTGCTGGCGTGGAGAGTGCATCACAGGGGTCAATTTTGTGTCATTTAAAATTCGAAATATTTGGCGTCGGTTATTTATGTTTTAATTTTTATAATTTTAATACTTGTCATTGTTGTTATCATTTAGTAAATACGAATGTTGGATTACTTTTTATTATGAATAATGCTTTGATTATTGTAATCAATACTGTCATTGTCGTATTTAATTATAAATAGAAAATAGTTTAAATACTATTGTAATAATAATAATGACACGTTGTTGAGTATGATAACCTTCAGTATTATATTAAAGAAAGTCTTAAAGTCATTAATTAAAACGAATAATTAACCTGATTATGAAAACGAGCCAAAATTATTAATTTTATTTACCTGATTTTTATTTACGTATAAAACGTATACATATAAGCGAAGGTTTACATAAATTAACATTTAACACTACTCCTATACCTATTCATGTAAGTAGGTAAATCAAACAAATATATATTTTGAAATTTAATATAACTATCTGGCTTACTTTATTAGCATTAACTCCAAAGATTTTTGATCACAGTTTGTAATGAATACTTATTTTTATTCTTGCATCAATTATTGTATATTACAATATTAATGGTAACTTATATCGGTTCTCTCTACTTATGGCGGACATAACTTTCGCGCCAAAACTTTAATAATTACTTTAGGCGCTATTAAGTATAATTTAAAGAAAATAAAAAATACGGAATTTCTATTTTCAAATTCTTCGTCATATACAAAAATTTCAAAAAAAGTTGAACGGGCCCATTGTATTATTTTAAAAGTTATACATACTTGAATTTCGATTGAAGAAATGTTCAGAAAACAAGTTGTACAAGTGGTATCACCCGCATTAAAGTTAGATAAAGTAGTTAACCTAGATGTCCGTAAATAAATTCAAAGTATCTCATATCAAATTACATGGTCGTGTATGCAACCTAACAGCAGAACAGTGTAGATGAAAATCCAATTTTTGTAGCGCACTTGAAGTTTAAAAGAATACTCGTGTACAGTATGCAATAGGAGAGATCGACCGCTCCTCAAGCTCTATTTCCGCTTATCCTCACTGCGAAGATAATATCTTATTACGGTCATTATAGCTAAATGGTTGCTACGAAATGTTCTGTACTCATCGATACTGTTATACTTGCAGTATCGATATAAGTATAGATGTTTATGAGTTTTAAATGATAAATACGAGAATACGAGTATTAAAACTTTTTAAATAAAAACTTGATTGTTATATTTATGTTCAAAGATAATTTAAATGAAAAATCAAGTTTCCTTTGTGCTATTTGCAAATTGGAAATGATTTACAAGTTTCAAGGTTGACTTAGAAATAATGAGACGCTGGACTGCATGGGTCATTGTCATTATGTTAAAAGGGTGGATGAATTTACCTATATCTAGGTAGCATAATAAATCATTCAGGAGAAACTGATTTAAAGTGACCATCCGTCCACCATTAAGCTGTTTGATAAATGGCCGTCATTTTGTCCAGCATTGACATGTGCCCGTTATTTTGTCCTCAATTAATTTTTTTTTTCGATTTTTAAAGGTTTTAAGGTTCTTCATTGATAATTTCCAAATTTAGTTCTCAAAATTGTATAAAGTTTTGTGTGTTTTAATTATAATAATTACATTGTTGAGTTATCGTGAAGGATTTATCAGATGAGGAATTAACTTTTCCTTTTCTTAACAAAATGTTTATTTTCACAAAATGTGTACTAGTTCATTCCTCATATTTTAATTAATTGTAATATTTTTATATGCGGATGTCATATAGTAGCAACGTAGCTAATGGCATATTTAAAACGAAATATGAAAAATGTTTGAATACTACTTGTGTGAAACATATTAATGAGAATAAAGACAATAAAAATAACCAAATAATTATCTTTAATAATTGTACTTTTCATTTGTTCCATTAACCACTATTTTTAATTTAATAATTGTTGAATTCTTGGTGTTTGAAACAAATGTATAAATGAGTGACACATCGAAGGAGAGCTAAAAAAATATATTTTCAATAGTACAAAATGCCAGTGTGGCGTCCATATATAAAAAAGACATCGTAACTCGAAATTTAACAGCGACAAGTTTTTAACCAATCATGATGCAAAACACTTGAAAATTCAACCAATGGGAACAGTATTATACTGATAAAACTCCGTTACCCCGATAATTTTCCGCTACCAAGTAAATAAACTGTTGTTATTGTTTATAACTGTCAGTGTGACAGTTAATTAATATTTCAAGTTTAAAAATAAAATATTAATAATTAAATTGTTTCATTTTGCGTTGTCTTTGGAAATTATCTCACCAAATACCACACGACCTCTCTGATTTTCTCAGATAAACTTTTATTTTTAAACACTCATTCTTTTTGCTTTTAAACAAAATCACTCAAGCAAACTGACATTAGGTAAAACCCCTCCTCCTTCGGTGTCGGGATTTACCATGCAGTTTTCTTTCGTGTTTGTTGCTAAGCAAAAAAATTCGTGCAAAATAAAAATTTATCGATAAAATCAGGAGGTCTTGTGATATTACTTCTGATAAAAAAATGAGTATCGCCTTTCAAAAGAAAACAAAAAAGTGCCCTAAATACTAAAGAGGTGCAAATCAAAATGCAGTATTATTTCACATTTAGAAGTTATTCGCAAAAATAAAAAACTGCAAAATTTTTATTTTCTCAAATAATGATATACCAGTAAAATAGTCATCTAATAGGGCAACATTTATATAATTAAATCGACTTTTGGTATTAAGGCTGATTATGGTACTTGCCACTTTTTTTTCATTTATATCTAAGGTGTCCAGCATTGACATCGATGGGATCTGGTCTAATTGCGATGTGCATGATAAAATCCAATGGAGTTCCAGTTACTATAAAATACCAGCAAAATTATTTCATAGAAAATGTTGTCAGTATTAATGACAAAATATGATACACCAGAAAAAAATCTGATGTGGCCAGCACATTACCTTCCGTCAGTTCTATGTATTTTGTACAAATTTCATACGGAAAGTTCCTTGCTAAATTAAATATTCTATTTCTTGTACATTAGCTTCCGGCAGTTGCATGTATTTTATGCAAATTTCATACAGAAAATTATTATTTTGTGACGTTTTCTATATACAGTGTAATGTATCTGCAGAAAAAAAAGATTTATTATTATTGTTTCTTGTACATTACCTTAAAGCAGTTGTATGTATTTTATACAAATTCCATAGAGAAAGCAAAAGATCCTATATTTCCAGTAAAATTATAAAACAGACACACTATGTCAATTTCACTTGACACTGACATCTTTCAATCAGAATTTTCTTAATATAGTAGTTGTTTACAGGTATGGCTACTTTATGAAATTTAATTTCTTTATAATTTTTTAACTCAATATCCATTTAATATTAAGTATAAAATGCAGTCAAATCGTATAGAGAATAAAATATTCTTTAATATTTATAATAACATCAAATGTGAAAAAATTATATTTAACATAGTTTTTTCAAGAAAAACTGTTAAAATCTTCAAATGATGGTACTTCCGGTTGACCAATTGTAACCAAAATCTAATCAGCTCTTCCTATGGATGTAACGAAGAAGTATACGAAAAAATTATAATTTTTGTAACTGTAGTATTAGAGTTATCGCAGACGAAAATTTTGTTACACACACACATCCACACATCCACACACACACACATCCACACACACACACATACAGACATCATCGTAAAAATAGTAAATTCGTATTCTAGGGACTCTAAAACGTGCTTATTGAGTAAAAACTCATCATCGAATTTTTTGACCAAAGACAATACCTTCCTTACCTAAAGGTGACGGAAGGTAAAAATACATTCGGCAGAAATAGTCCGAATGTTGAAAGGTGTAAAGAGGAGCTTCAAAAATCGGTTGCATCAGTACATCAGTTACAAGATATAATGTTAAAACTGCATGATTTAAAACTTGATATTATGCTTCATTAACCAAATAGTTATTTGTATCACTAGGCCAGAAACTGAACATTTGCGAGACCGAGTTGATTCTGAGTTTCTGGGCGTGTGATACACAAGATTTTTTGTACCGACTTCTCCATAAGTTCTTCGTATATTTCTCTACACTTTATTCTATGTTACATAACCTAAAAAATGAACATATATTTTTATCGGTTTTGCATTGCAAGTTTAATTATAATTACTTACATTTGAGCATAAAATGCGTAATTATTTTATATCTATTGAAAATATTACAAACAAACATTAGTTAGGTATATATATTTTTTATATTTTGAGTTCATAATGAAGTCATTACGATACGCAATTGCGTATCGTAATGACCTTCATTTCGATACGCAATTTTTTGTTTTAGACGGTTGGTACTAGATGACGTTTCTTTAACCCATTTTTATCTAATTTATTTTTAGTTAATTGATAATTCATTTTAATAATATAATGTCGAAATTATTATCATTTTTTTTTTATTTAGGGAAGATTATTTACATGAAAATGTACAAATGGTTACAAATATAATCACAAATTGAGTAAGTAAATGTTAATTGTAGAAGGCGCAAAATATAAAAAATAGTATAGAGAACTCATTTTGTAAGACTTTCTTTCGCACTTGTCAATTAGAAAACTCGCTAACGCTCGTTTTCTAAATTTTGACGCGTGCGAAAAAAACATGTCTTATAAAACACGTTCTTTAATATACTATTATATACTTTCGCATATTAATGACAGATGACGGAAACTCAATTGTATCACGTGAAGTTAGTTGTAATTTCAAAACAAACTAGTCCTAAAATTGTAACTTATAATTAATCTATACGAGATGTCAGTACTGACAGCATCTTATTATTTTTATTACAAAATTTAGTTATTTAAGTTACAACAATTAAAGATTTAGCCCTAAAATTTGTATATATTTTGCTAATTCTTGAGTTGAAAATAATCTTAAATTGATATATCACCAGAACAGTAATGCCAACTCCTTTTGCCGGCCTAGGTCAGCAATAGCGCATTTCTGGACGATTTTGAGTTCTGTAATACTAGTCAAAATGGACGGAGGTACGAAAAATAAATTTTGTCTATCACCAATACTTTTTATTTTATTCGCCTTCAAATAAGGGAAGTTTATAGGCCCCACCCAAAAAAAGCGGTCATGCGACACCCAAATCATATTGCTCGAGCTACTCTGGACTGGAATTTTCAGAGTAATCGTGGAAAATGGAGACCATAAATAACATGGAAGAGAATCATAATAGGAGAAAAGAAAACGAGAAAATTTTGGGGGTGAACTAAAAGAACTTGCCACAAATAGAGTTAGACGGCGACAAAGTTAGAGGTCTAATAGAAGAAAATACCACGACCAAAACAATGGCGGTACTGATGCAGGATATGGTCATGAACGACTTCATATTTACTACGTTTACATGCAGTTTTGAAACTGGTTTCAGTTTTCAGTCAAAATTATGCAAAACTGTTTACATGCAGTTTTCAAAACCAGTTTAAAAATTGATTTGAAATCAGTTTTGGCGCATGCGCATTTAGCTGATGTAAGTGACAGGTCCTCTTCACTCCAAATATTTCGTTTTGCTATTATTCCAATTATTTTTTATACTTCGTACCACTACGCACTAAAACTACACAACTGTCCGTATATTTGAAGGTTAGTAACACAAAGCGACAGAAACGTTATGCTCTGTACGCATGCGCAGTATCGAAACTGAATTTTAAGTGTTTACATGAGTAGTTTTGAAACAAGTTTTCAAGTCCAACCCATGAATTTTAGTTTTGGTTTGAGATAAGTAAAATCCGTTTTGACACTGTATACATGGCGTTTTCAAAAGTAAAAACGTTTTAAAAACGGTTTCAAAACTGCATGTAAACTCAGTAATTGTGCAATCGAATCTATATAATATAGGTTTCGATTATGTAATTTAAATGTATTATTCGTCTATACATTTCTTTTTACAATTTCCACAACTATGAATCATTAATAATCTTTTTTTCTTCCCTAGGTGGAACACCGCAATGGCGACATCGTCCAAGGCCGCTACTCCCTGACTGACCCTGATGGTTCCCGCCGTACCGTCGACTATGTGGCGGATCCCCACAATGGCTTCAACGCCATCGTGAGCAGGCAGGCGCTCATAGCACCCATTTCCGTTCCTCAGCCAGTCACATCGCACTAGCTCAACACCAGGACAGCGCACCCACGAAGACGACTTAGCCAACATTAGATAGGATAAGCACTTTTGTACGTGATGAAATTTTGAGAATATAGCTTGAATTGAAGGAAGAGTTTGTTTGTTATAGTGTTGTTCTTATTGGTTTCTATTTTTCAAATTAAGCATTTTTCTGATTTAAGTATTTTCACCATTACAGAACCACCAAACTTAATTGAAGGTATACGAGGTCTGTTAGAAAAGTATCCGACCATATTTTTTTGCGAAATCCTGATGCGATTTAAATCAAGCGCGCTTGCATGAGCCGACCTTGAACAATATACCTATAAAACTAAAATATACTGCTGGTGCCCTATCTCCCACTTAAGAGGAGTTTGCTACAAACATTATTGTCTATCCTTGTCAGTTAGTGTAAGAATTTCCCTCCCGCTATTCACCTTTCTCGTTCTACACCAATAAAATCAAAGCAATCTAGCGCTTGCGCAAAGCTTTTCTTACAGACAAATGCAGCTATATATGCAGATATATATGTCTGCACTCGTCCACTTGTTAGGCCCGGGTGCTAGATACACAGTGGTATCTATGTGTTACTTAACTGCCTGGTACCTCCTAACATGTCGGTACCTTTTTATGGCGTGCTAGAAATTAATGTTGGCTGTTGCTTCGTAACAGATCGGTATCAGTTAGTACTGGCACAAACCAATGAAATATGATATGTTCTTCCACAATTCACTAGATGGCAACACTATCTAAATGTCAAATATGTCAAAAAATATACATTTTTGAGGTTACATTCAAGCAAAATACTTGTTATTTTAAAGTATAAAAGAAAACTAAAGAAAGGAATGTCACGTCTTTCCAGAAAAATCATTTAATAAATATAATTTTAAGATACAAAGATAAATTGGCTATTTCTGGTAAAATTATTTTAATTATTCGATTCACAATTCTTCGAACGATGCGCAAATCATCTGAAACCATTATTTGAAAAATCCTTAAATAAAATGCACAGAATAAAATATGAAGAAAGCACAAACATAATAATTGACCTGTGTCCAAGAATCGTAAACAACATAAGCAATATATTTGTAATTCTGCTAAAATTGATTTACTTTTCATAGTTGCTGGTTTTAAGTTATCATCTTGTTCTTTAACTAAATTTCTAACAAAATTTTTCGAAATCTCGTAACCTTTCTTAAAATTTCGTTTTCTGAAATTGTTTGATAATTCTAAGAAGACATTTTTAACATTAGAATTACATACGAGTAAAATATTACCAATATGACAGGTTGACAGTACGTAGCAGTCAGGTAAATGGTCGTGAAGTCGCTGTTACATGTAACACAGCTTTCACGACGCATTTTAGGGTAACATACTTTCTAGCACGTCAAATCGTCAGGTACCTGTCTGTTACATGTACCTAACTGTGTGATACCTGACATTCTAGCACTCGGGCCTTAGTCTCTCAAATCTCACTCCCACCAGCAGTATATTTTAGTTTTATAAGTATCTTCCTTGAACCTTCATGCGCATGCGTGAATTTTTTTTATAATTGGGTCTATATTACATGTTCGTCTTGCGTACAAGGAAGTCGTGTGATGTCCACATCAGATATTTTACATGTAAAACAAAGTAAATTATTCGATTTAAACTTGTACAACCCTGGCCTGTACTAAAATATGAATCGAAAATTCAAATAAATTATTCCTGTACTAGAACTATCAAATTCAACACTACGATTAATACTTATTTTATTAACCTATATTTAAAAATATATTATTGAAATCTATAAGAAATGTATTTGACTTTAATTTTAATGGCAAAACGAGAAATGCTACTGAATTTTGGTTGTCGCATTAAAATCAAAGTCCAGTATTCATAGGTTTCAATATTTTTTTAATGCATGTTAATATCGGACGAAGTGTTGAATTTTTTAAAATGTTAATAGTTCTATAGTACTGAAACCATTTATTTGAATTTTCGCTTCACATTTTAGTACAGCGGAAACTTTTCCTTTTAAGTTACACACTATTCGAGCTTGCACATACTACGCCTCCTTGAAAATCAGTTCGGAAAAGTGTACACTAGTTCCAGATATCGAACAGGCTGCACAAATTTTACTTTTTGTATCAAACGCTCGCGGGTTAATATCTCTGGAATTTCCCAATGTAAGTTATCAAACAGGTCTTAAATTGAACAGAGGAATACCATATTAGACTAAAAATGTCTTTTAAACATCAAGATTTCAGCTCTGGCCATATTTAAAGTCCTTGTTCCTCTTCCGTTTGGCCCTATAAATACCTTGCTTATTATCACCTTAGTTCCTTAAACAATGACATTCTTGTTCGTTTCTAATAAAACTGTCATTCTGATGTCCGAAAAGAATAACAGTAGTAGCCCTTTTTCTCCCGGGAGATCAAGAACAACTTATTGCTTCCTAAATAAATAAAAACAAAATCGAAGTAAAATTACGGCACAAATTGTGTCAAAACAACTGACCTTTTTAGGTAATAACTATTATTAGGTATATCAGATATCTGAATATATTTTCAGGTTAAATTTTCGTTAGCATTAATTTTGGTAAGAAAATGACTCAATTTATCAAGGATATAAAATAACATCATTGCGATTGCGGTAATATTATAAAGATTTTACAAACAAAGCAGACGGTAACTGTTCTGCCAATCAAATGACGTCTAGTGTACGTCAATTTTCATCCACGTTCTGCTTTAATTCTTGAACGATTTTTCTTAGCATACAATTATACAATAGGATTTAATAGTTATTTTATACATAAAGGGAGAAATTTGCGAAAAATAAATATATTTTAATTTTTTTTTATTATCTCCGAAATTAAAGCGAAAATAAAAAAAAGTTTCAATAAAACAATCCTTTAATTGGATTTTCTCAAATTTTTAATACCAAAACGACACATCTACTGTAATCTATGGAGAAAATTATGAACTATATTTTAATGTGTGGTGTGTGATGTATCGTGAAAATGGGAGAAAATCAATACAATCGACAAGTCAATTGACCAATCAGGTTCATACAAATGGTAACGTGATCTTGGTGGTAGAAAAAACTGTTTAAGTAAATGTCAATTGTCTAACTTATATGTTTTAAACAAATTAATTAATAAAATATTGATTTATACAGATTTTGTTTATTATATATAAAATAAAAATAATACAATAAAAATTTTAAATACAATTTTATTTATTTAATATAATTAAATACATATATCATCATTTATTTTCGAAAATAAATCATCACAGATAAAATATATCATCATAGTTAGTTCGTTTATAGCCAAAAATTAATTTTATAATAGATATTCATCAAAAACGATTTATTTTATGCTGGTTCAGCCAATTGAGATATTAGTTCTGGCATCTATTGGGAAAATTCTAAACTAATATTTTTATAAACTTTATAAACAAATGTGTTTTAATATATTTTATTAATTTTTTTAATATATTCTTTAGTTGTACGTGTAAAAAATTAAAAACAACATATTTTTTTAATTGTTATTAACAATAATTATAACCTATAATATCAAATGACGCAAATGACAGCTGACGAATAAACAGATACACATGATTGGAACAAAACAAAAATTGACTTGTCATTGTCAAACGATGAATGAAAACATAAAAATGATTTAATAAGTTTTTAAAAAAGTGTTGGATAAATCGTTGTATTATACTCGTGTGGAATGTATATTAGTCACTAAAGACAATTAGCCACTCGCCCTGCGCCCTGCGGGCAACGTGGCTAAACTTTTTCTTTCGTGACTAATATGATACATTCCACACTCATATAATAAATAACTATTAGTTACAGTTAAAAAAATATTGTTCTTATCCATTTCTAGGCGTATCAATCTACATTTTATTTGAAGATTTAGGTAAAGGCAATCTGTATCGTCGCATAGAGTATCGCAAGATTAACTTTTGTGCAATTTGAAAACCGAAAATAATTTTCAAGTCTGACACCATCAATCATTTTGATTAATAGTCATTACAGTATTTAAAGTACTCAGCTCTTAACATACATACTATCTTATTCCATCATTAATACTTGGCCTGGTGGTTTTTGCTTGCATTAGCGAAGTAGCTACGCCGTAGTCTAATGTCTAATTGAATTCGACAGTCGCTGGGCTGGCGTGTTCAGTTCAGTTAATAAGCGAAGTTCGCGACCTGTTCTTGTTTATTGTTTTACACACAGGATACAGGGCTGCAGGATCTAGGACTCCTGCTTATTATTATCCCATGGGACGGAGTGCAGGTAGCAGAATAACAATTATGGTTACATTCAATTTGCAGGAGGTGTTAATTAACTGATATGTAAACTACTAAGGCAGGAACATGTAATTGCTGTTTTCGTTCAGTAAAAACAAGATAATAAGGAAACAATCGATGCGTCTTTTATAGTGTATTATAAGAATAGTTACTTTGTTAATAAACTACTTATAGCAAAATCAATATACCCGTATTTATATATAGGAATATGTTTAACTCATATCTACAAAAATGAAGCTAAAGTATTAAGCAAAGCAAGTTGTTAACAATTCTTTACTTTAAATAGGAAATTTGGGAACAACCTTGAAGTTCCAAATTAAATAAGTTCCGTCGTTATTAAAGACTTTAGTCAACGTTGTTTCAGCCCGATTCTGTAAGAAGTCTTTATTTCAGTAATTCAGTAGTAACGTCGCTATGAAATAACTGTAATAATGACTTTAATAGGAACTGAGATCGTAAGTGGTATTCTGTACTAATTTGTCAGTAACGTCATTATGGATAGTCACTTTTTGAAACACAGTCACTATAAGCCCAGTGAAGTGAGTAACAAAATGGGCTATGCGCATGCGCGTTTTAATTACACCTGTTCAAAATTTGTTTATAAGTTAGATTAGTAGTTTTCGTTCGTCTTGCTGTGCATATTTGTAGTTAGAGTGGTGGTGGCAGAAATTTTTAATTCATTTGATCGTGTCGCAGAAGTTGAAAATATTGAAGTTTTGACTGTAAGAACCACTAATAACAACTTATGCAAAACCATTATTGCTGCATTATTAATTAATAAGTAATTAAACATATAAAAATAAATGCCTTTATTGGAATATATATTCTTTGTACCCTCGTTTTATTTGAGAAATAAATGAGAAATTTGAAAAACTCATAAACGTCCCAATATTAATTAATAACCTTGTCTACTAAGTATATTTTGTCTCTAACCACTTATCTTTAAATGTATAGGGAGAGCAGTTGATCTCTTTGATGGTTCGACTAAAGGTGTCAATTCAAGAATTAGATTTTGCACAAGTATTTTTGGTAGTCTAAATAATTTTTTGAATTTTGCGTCAGATATTAAGAAAGGATTCGAGTTATCCCGTAATGAATTATTTCGAATTCTGTATCATCTTCTGCAAAAGTCGTCAAAACATACATAAATATGTATATTAAATAATTTCATTTATTTTAACTGATTAAATTTTGTAGAGATTACTTACCTATTTTCAACATTTTCTAATAATCGGTGAAATTCAAATTCAAGCCAAAATCCTGCCATAATGACAAGTTACAGCAGCTTAGTGACTAGGTTTTTGTAGTATCTACTGTAATAACTATTTTAGTAACAAAGTCCTTATCATTGTAATGACTTTATACTTACAGAATACAAAAATTTACAAAGTTATTATCTCAGTAACTGATCTTCGTCATAAATACTTTTTTAGTAACTTTTTCATAGTGACTGGCTTACAGAATTGAGCTGATTTGTGTCAATAGGACGTTTCGGACATTAATTTGTCCATCCTCAGCAAAATATTTTAGATAAAATATAATATAAATGCTAGTCAAATTAACATAATGAATTACATATTTCCAAATAAGTGCTCGCCCAAAATTCTGTCAAGAATTAATGCAGAATATAAAAACAAGTAAACTGCAATAATTCTTGACAGAATTTTGGGCGAGCACTGATTTGTAAATATGTAGTTCATTATGTTAATTTGACTAGCATTTATATTATATTGTATGTAAAATATTTTGCTGAAGATGGACAAATGAGCCCAAAGAAAAAATCTAAGGGGCAGGAGATCTTGCAGGCCATTTAATTGATCCATTTAAACAAATCTAAAAATATTTATTGTAATCAGTGTGAATCAGATTTTACAAAATTTAATTTATGATTGAAATAATGTTTATATTTTATTAAATATCAATAAAAGATTAAATACATATTAATGATAAAAATTATTTTGAAAAGTAAAAATTAAAAAAATATATTTGCTCTCGACTGGTTCGGAACCCGTCTCTACGAATTTAATTTATTACCAAGCGCACACGCTACCATTATGCTATTTGAACCGTTGCTTAAGAACTATTTTTTCCGAGATATGAACAACAATTCTGGAAATTCGATAATTTTTCTTAATTTCTTCTAGTATTACACATGTACATTGACTAATTTGAAATATAATCCGTAGAATTAATATCCCCGGATAAGCATACAAAATTTCAAATTAATATCTTGCACTGGGGAGATACTATTCACAAATAACTGATTTTCCTTGTTAATCCGCCATATATATATATATATATATATATATATATATATATATATATATATATATATATATATATATATATATATATATATATATATATATATATACAGGGTGTGCGAGAGCAACAATATTTCGTAATAACTTTTTACCACCCCGTAAATTGACGAGTCGTTCCACGTATTTTTCTAATAATTGAATGCAGTAGCAATAGCTATGAAAAATTTTGTTTTAGCAATTGACAGTTTTGTCAGTTGTTAGAATTATATTTTGACATTAGTAATAAACTTGTTGATCAGGTAAAATTCTGTCAAAATGCTTACGTTTACAAATAGCGAGTACACAGATATTGTAATTACTTACCTATAGTTTATTTATTTATTCGTATCTTTACTACATTTGAATTTTTGGTTGATATAAAGACAGTATTATAAAGTTGCCAACGCATTTAGACGTTTCCAAATCATACTGTTCATAATATTCGCACATTTGTTAATCTTGTACATCTTTATCACAATACGAAGTGTCACATATGTTAATTTTAAATAAAGCAACAGTTGTATCCATATCATGTGCAAAAAGATCAATGTTTTCAGCAGACTTCAATTTTGGGAATGGCTCAAATGTTCATTTATGAGACTGAATTTACTTGGGAAGGTGTATTTATTATGCACAATACACATTTCAACAGACGAAAATGCTGTAAAAATTTTCATTAAAAAAATGTTTGAGCGGGATCAATAAATGGACGACTAATTATTGGTAATCAGGTACCTCGTTTTAATGGACAAAAGTTTGTACTTACATTTTTTGAATAACGTATTTAAACTATTATAATTTGTCGACGATAAATAATCATCTCATAACCTAATAACTATGCTTTTGCTCTTCCTCCCCTCGTTCCTCCTTGTCATCCTCTATTCATAGGTGATTAAAGCCTGGTTTAATACACAACTTTATAATTTTGGTATCCAAAATTTAAATTTCTTTATTTTAAAAATTGTACTATTAAGAATTAATTAATAATAAATGTTATTTCCGTTGATTCGTTTATTAATTACTGTGACTGCAAGTGTAACCGATAACCGACAATTTTTGAGCTGTTTGTATCCCACTTGAATACGGCAGGCAGCCATTTGTTCTCCATGGGCGCGCGCTGAAAGATGCAGCAAATCTTTAAAGAATTTTAACTCAAAATCTAAAAGACTAAGAAAAAAAAATATTAAGAAATATTGTTGCTCTCGTGGAGTTACATTACTGGTTAAATTTAATGCACTTATTTCATTTACACCCTGTATATATATATATATATATATATATATATATATATATATATATATATATATATATATATGAAAAAACGGGAGTAATGTACTGGCGCCATTAGATTTTTTTTTATCAAGCTGAACTGAATATTTTAGCAAAATGTCAGTTTGAACAGTTTAAATTTAATAATGTAACAGGCAGGCATCGTTTCGGCTTATATTTTCTACGACAATCTTTTCGACACAACACAGCGTCTTGTTCTTAACTGATTGATCTATTAGATTGTCATGTCTCTTTTTATTCTTTTTCACAGACACTATTCCAGTACGTACCGTCGTCACATTTCCTTGCAGTTCAATTTCTTAATTAGTTCCTTGAACTTCATCCATTTTTTACACTCCAGTCGATAATTTCAACTGCTTCATTTATTTCTTTCTAATCAATTTCACACACAAGTTTTTTACACGTCGTTGCGTCAGCAGAACACAAAATTTATGACTCTCTTGGATTTTTTGCTTGTGTAAATGAACAATGAAATGATTTTTCTCTCTCTATGTGCTGCATATTCACTTTATAATTTAATTGGATGCCACATCAGCAACAGAGAGAGGTTATATTTTGCAAGTTTAAATATTTAAAAGTGCTTTCCAAATACGAATTTTCAAGCAGATTGAAAACATTAAGGGTAGTAGTGCTTATAATGATTTCTATGTATATATACCTATGTCTTCTTTGTGTCTCCGCCCGGTATTACTACAAATTTTAGGATTAAATCGTTCAAGGGATTTGTAAAGTATGTAACAAAAGTTTTGAGAAAAAGTTATATATCTTTCATCAAATAAGATGATTTTTTTTTATTGAAATATATACAGGGTGGTGACTTGGACGACGCAGCATAGGGCTTTCAATGGTAAAATCTTAATGTGCGGTTATTTGCTCCCTTAATTATTTTAGAGCAAAATTGTATTCAGGTTTTCGCTACCGAAAAAAATATTGCATCCGAACATGCTATTGTTTATAAGTTTTCAATTTTCGAAAACAATAACATTTTTACAAAAATCATTGATGCCATGGAACAAAAATTTAAACAAAAACGCAAACAGTGATGCACGACGAGGCGAGAATACTCTCGCATCTCGTCTCGTCTCGTTGCATTATGCAAGACGAGAGCGAGAGCGAGATTGCAATTTAAAATTCGAGGCGAGATCGATATAACAACTACGAGAAGCGAGAAATCTCGCAATAAAAAGTATTTGTAACTTTATAGCTTTGATTCATAAATTCAATGAAAAATGCACCGTACGGGGAGTGGAGTCAACGGTAATTCAATTCGTGTATAGAACTGGTGAAGGTGAAAATTATATGAATCGACTATATTTTTTTGAGTCTATCTAGATTCGAATGATATTGGTCGCAGAGCGAGGAAATGCAAAATAAAGACAAAATCGGTTTTGCATCTAATAGAAATAGTTTTTCTCCAACATTTCAGCCCCTAATTCATCCCAGTTAAAACTACGGTTAATAAAATTTTTGTCGTCCCTGAAAAGTAAAGGATTTTATACTGAGCGTCGATAGGAGCCAACACGGAGTGAAGCGGAGTGATTGGTTGCCAGCGAGTTCCTAGTGTAGCGGTTTTTATGAGTAAATATTACTTAAATGGTAGCATATAGTTAATAATAAAGTGTAGAAACTTTTAGTTACAAAAAAATATTTTTTTTAATGTTTAATTAGTTTTACTGATGCCAGAATGTATTAACAGATGTTCGTATTGAAATAATTTGGTGACTAGAATTTAGTGTTTCGTCTCTTTATTATAGTTATACGACTATAAATACACGGAAGACGGAACGATTGGTGCGAACTTGTCTTTTGTAGTTCAACTGATACTTAAATACCGAGGTAAATACGTAGTACGCAAGCACTTATTCTTACAGCGAGACTCTCGCGAGCCTCTTGTGCGAGATCGAGATTGCAGATCCGAAAACGAGACGAGATCGATATCTTATATTTCTCGTCTCGTCTCGCCTCGCGTGCATCACTACGCAAACATCTGTCATAGATTCTTGACGTTTAAACTTATTTTCAAAACGAGGAAAATGGAAACATTGTTATTGTAGTTGATGACAACAATGTAATAGTTGATTACAACAATGTAGTTTGACGAGAACGAAATTTAAGATTTCTTTAAGATTTAAACGTGAAGAATCTATGACAGATGTTTGCGCTTTTGTTTAAATTTTTGTCCCATGGCATCAATGATTTTTGCAATAATGTTATTATTGTTTTCAACTATTTTTACGGTTCTGGAAATTGAAAAATTATAAACAATAGCATCTTCGGATGCAATATTTTTTTCTGTACCAAAAATCTCAATTCAACTTTGCTCTAAAATAATTTGGGGAGCAAATAACTACACATTAAGAATTTATATATATATATATATATATATATATATATATATATATATATATATATATATATATATATATATATATACAGGGTGTTAATTAAAAAGCGGGCCATAGGCGTTTAACATGGAAAATCAGTTTTTCCTTGCGCAAAACTTCCCATTTACTTTAAACAAAAATGTTTCAAATAAGTGTTGTAGAGAATTAAATTCTACACCAACATCACTAAACAGATTTTATTTTGCATGTTTAGTAACGTGTAAAATCCAATTTGAAATTTTATAAACATTACTCATTCGTAGTGATAGCCATGAAATTTAAACAAAATTACAAAGAAATGCATATCGTTTGAATTGTCAGAATTTCGATTTTGCAGATTACAAAATAAAAATAAATGAAATCTAAGCAATAATTTAGATGTAGATTATAAAAACAAAATAGTTTGAAGGACTTAGGATAGAATATAATTATCAGTAATTTTTATTTGAAAATCTAATTTCTGACAGTTCAAATGATATGCATTTCTTTGTAATTTTGTTTAAATTCCATGGCTATCACTACAAATGAGCAATGGTTATAGAATTTCAATTTGGATTTTACAGATTACCAAACACGCAAAATAAAATCTGTGATGCTGGTGTATAATTTAATTATCTACAACTTTTATTTGAAACATTTTTGTCTAAAATTAATTGGGAACTTTTGCGCAAGGAAAAACTGATTTCCCATGTTAAACGCCTAGGGCCCCGCTTTTTAATTAACACACTGTATATATATATATATACACCGTGTGTCTGTCTTAAAGGTGTACATATAGGAGATTAACATGGGAAAACAGTTTTTTGCAATTTCCTGCTCGCCTAATTATTTTAAGCAAAAATGCGTCAACTAAAAGTTTTAGAGCATAAAATTCTGCATCTAAATCAATAAACAGGATTACCTATGCTTTGTAACGACAGAAATTAAATATGAAAATCTTGAAAATTTCGTTAAAAATATCGACAGCCATGGAATTGAACAAAAAACAAATAAATGCTTGACGTTTTATCTGTCACAACGTAAGTTAACTTATTTGACGTTTCTGACAATTTGATAAAACGTCAAGCATTTATTTATTTTTTGTTCAATTCCATGGCTGTCGATATTTTCAACGTAATTTTCGAAATTTTCATATTTAATTTCTGTCGTTACAAAGCACGTAAAGGTAATTCTGTTTATTGATTTAGATGTAGAATTTTATGCCCTAACTTTTATTTGACGCGTTTTAGCTTAAAATAATTAGGCGAGCAGGAAATTACAAAAAACTGATTTCCCACGTTAATCTCCTATGTACACCTTTAAGACAGACACACGGTATATATATATATATATATATATATATATATATATATATATATATATATATATATATATATATATATAGAAAAGTAATTATTGTTTTTTATTTCTATAAAAAATTGTGATAAATTTTCTGTTTTACAAATGACTTAATTATAACAATAATTAATAATTACTACTGTAATAAAAAATTCTTACATTTCCCTAACAATAATTTTATTGCAATTTTTATCTACAATATGTTAATTACTTTCCATTTATATGAAAATATTTCATTAATATTTTTCCACATTCATTTAATGACATTTCGATAATAAATTATAAAGCTGATAATAGTTATATTAAAAAATTCCAGCGAAAATAGTTAAATATTTCACCTTCCATGAAATTGTTGTACACATTCTATAAATTTCAATTAAATTGCTATTATAAATGAATAAATGCAGTAAAATGAAAAATGTACAAACATGCCATATATACTTGTAAATATTAATATAGGATATGAATAAAATTTCAATCATATACAGAACTATTCAATAAAATAATTTAAAAATATCGTGGCGATGACAACCATGTCATAATTAATTGCTTGTTAAATATTTATTTGGTACATTGATAATATCTACAAATGGAGTTTCTATAATTTTCATTTTGCTCGTCATTTAATTTTAGAACTGGATAAATTATATATCGACCGAACTTCAATGTAGCTAGTATTTCATTTTTCAAATAGTCATCATACGTTCAACTGCAAGGAATGTGATATTCGTAAATTAAACCTGTTCAAATGCAGCAAAATTTATTTAATTAAACACAATGTTTAATAAAACAAAATCATTACTTGTGACTGAATGTAACATATCAATTCGTCTATTTTTGAATAATAAGATGAGATGGCATTACGATGACATTTTATTTTGTGGATCCATCAATTATTAAAAAATATAAAAAATCTGTAGAAATTTTACATTTGATTGTTGTTCATAAAGTGACGTGATCGGAATTTCAATAATAGACTTGTTCGATTATTTTACAACAGGGTTGGCCTGATTTAAATCATTTGATTTAAATCACGAATTAAATCAAATTTTCTAAAATAATACATTTTTTGTAGAAAAATCTATTGTTTTCAAATTATTTTAGATACCTTCAAAGTTAACAAAAAAATTCTATGGTAATATAATATAAAAAATCTGGTGTGGCCAACACAATACCTCCCGCCATGTACCGTCCGAGTGACAAAAAGATTAAGCTAATCCTTATTTTTGGATTAGCGAATTTTACTATAATTTTGACAGTAATAACATTATTGTCGAAAAAATAGCATTTAAAGGTATTTTTCGAAGAAAAACTAATTTTAGCTTCTAGTAAAGTGCCATTTCCGGTTATCCGATTTACACCAAAATCTAATGAGCTCTTTCCAGTACAGAAAAAGTTCTAAATACAAGATTTCAAAATTTTCTGAATAATAGTATTTGAGTTAGACTGGAGGATCCACACACACATATACACATACATACACACAGACATCATCGTGAAAATGTTAAAATTGGATTCTAGGGACCTTAAAACGTAGTCATTTACCAAAATCTCGATATGCGATTTTTAGCACGATCCCTATAACTCCATTACCAAGGGTAGCGAGAGGTAAAAATATATACATATATACCGGGTGTCTACTTTTTTATGGCTATAGGAAATACAATGGTAAAATTTTCATATATTTGTAAATTCTGCCCTATTAATTTTAGAACTTAGGTGTAAATACAAAAAATGTTCAGAATTAAATACTGCCTGAATCTCGCGATATTTCTTGTTTCTCGCAGTTGTTATATCGATCTCGCCTCGAATTTTAAACTGCAATCTCGCTCTCGTTCTCGTCTCGCATAATACAGCGAGACGAGACGAGATGCGAGAGTACTATCGCCTCGTCGTACATCACTAATGCAGTTCGACGCAAAAGACCTGAGCTCATTCATTGCACCTGATCCAGATTTTCCTGGCGAAAAATGGAATTCCATTTGTTCGCCAAGCTCCCTACTCTCCAGACATGGCTCCTTGCGACTTCTGGTTGTTTCTGAAATTAAAGATGCCACTGAAAGGATCCCGTTTTGAGAGTAGAAAAGAGATAATGCGAAACGCGACGGCGGGGCTGCAGACCAGTCCGAAAAAGACTTCCAGAGGTGTTTCCAGCAGTGGTGGGATCGGTGGGCTAAATTTGTGGATGCGCAAGGGGCTTACTTTAAATAGGAATAGGGTCCCAACCACATCAGGTACACAATGTTTTTTCCCAACCGAAGGTCGGATTCTTTTTAGAGAAGCCTCGTATGGTTGCTAGTAATAATTAGAAATCTACCGCTAGGGGCTGTCCTTAAATTACGTAACGCAAAATTAGGAAATTTTTGATACCCCCTCCCCCCTTTGTAACGCACCCATAACGCAAACATGAACCCCCACCCGTATATTACGTAACGCAGTACTTGACCCCCCCCCCCCATTTTTTTACTGGATATAAAAGTATATGTCCTCCTTAATAATCAGTTAAAATTTGAAACAGAAACTATTTAAATTAATGTACATAACGATGAAAAATAACAGAACAGAACAGAAACTATTTAAATTAATGTACATAAATATGAAAAATAATGTACTACTCTTGCCCTACGGCTTGTCACCGCAATTTTTTTACTGTATACAAAAGTATATGGCCTCCTTAATATTCAGTTAAAATTTGAAACAGAAACTAATTAAATTAATGTACATAAAGATGAAAAAATAACAGCACAGAAATTAAAAGCATAGGCATTTCCATATGCTTTTAACAAACTATTGAAAAGTTTTTCCTTATCAACACTACTTGAATTCATGTTTTAATATGAATTGCATTGCACGAATGACAGACCACTGGCCCGAATTTGAACTGTGCCCGACATATTATGTTGACTGTTTTTCAAAAAAACGACTGCCTGCATATACGAATTAGCACCGCGAAATTTGAATGTTTCAAAACTATTAAAGCAAGTTTAGCAATATTTTTTATATTTTATCGTTACGTAACGCTGCGTAACGCTACTCTTGACCCCCCCCCCTTGAAGCGTTACGTAATTTAAGGACAGCCCCCTACCGCTTTAGGGTTCAAGAAATTTCGTCAAAAGCAATAGATTACTTTAGAACTTAGATTGTCTATTCCAACCCTAAATTACACAATATTTTTAGTCTTTATCAACTCCTCTGTAATTGTTTGTTTTTTCCAACCATCCTCCGCAATATCTCTGTTGGGAGAAACTGAGGGACCTCACTATCTCCATCTCTGCGTGAAGTAGAGCCGGCGAATCTGCGGTTTGAGGTTAGGAATAAATTTACACGCTTTATGTTGGCGGAGAATGAATGTGTGAGCTCTCAGCCTCACTCGCACTCACACTCTTCGTCCTCGGGTTGTGTTGTTTGAAAAGGAAATAGCATTTTGCTGTTGACTGATAGTTTTGTCTTGAGTTTTGTTGCGAAATTGGAATGTTAAACGCGGCCGCCCGCTTGTTGCGTGAAGATGGATTTATATAAAATGCTGGAATTACAAATGTCAAAACGGCTGACTGATGAAACGAGATTACAGCCAGGATTAAAGAATGCTCAAGATGTTAACACTCTGTATAGATTTAATTAAAAGAATCAACTCATCTTAAAATATTTCAACAATGTTTGTAAATTATGACGTAAAAACATCACAAAGATGTGATTATATTACTTCAAAATAACTAGAGGTAACAAATTCTATTCAAAATTAAGTGAACATTTAATGCAAGAATAACCAATGTCAACAGTGTTAATAGTATCGAGTGTACCATTCTGTAAAACTCGGTATTTTGCACTATTAATGTTGATTATAAATGTGACTAATTCTGTGATTTAATCTTCAAATTGTCTGTAGCACTAAAGTCGTTCAAGACTTAACTTTTATTATTGCAATATTTTTACCTTCCGCCACCTTAAAAATTCGGTGGTGACTTTTTAACCTATAAGCATGTTTTAGGGCCCCTAGAATACGATTTTACCATATTTACGATTATGTGTGTGTGTGTGTGCGTGCGTGCGTGTGCGTGCGCGTGAATACGTGCGCGTGTGCGTGAATACGTGCGCGTGTGCGTGAATACGTGCGCGTGTGCGTGAATACGTGCGCGTATGCGTGAATACGTGCGCTTATGCGTGAATACGTGCGTGTGTGCGTGAATACGTGCGCGCACATGTGTGTGACAAAAATTTCACCTGCGATAACTCTAGTACCTACTACAATTCCAAAAATTATAATTCTTTCGTATTCATTTTTGTTACATCCATATAAAGAGCTGATTAGATTTTGGTCATAATAGGTCAACCGAAGATACCCTCATTTAAAGATTTTAACAGTTTTTCTTGAAAAAACGATGTTAAATATCATTATTACCTTCCGTCATACCTTTAGGTAAGGAAGATATTGTTTGTGCTCAAAAAATGGTGTTTTTAATAAATAAGCACGTTTTAGAGTCCCTAGAATACGATTTTACTATTTTTGCGTTGATGTCTGCATGTCTGTGTATAAATGTGTGTGTGTGTGTGTGTGTGTGTGTGTGTGTGTGTGTGACCATTTTTTTCTCCGTCGATAACTCCAACACAACAATTCTAAAAATTATAATTCTATCGTATTCCTCTTCGTTACATCCATTTGATGAGCTCATTAGATTTTGGTTATAACTGGTGGACCGGAAGTACCCTCATTTGAAGATTTTAACAGTTTTCCATAAAGGAATTAAATTTCGTATAGCAGCCAGCTATGCGATAACACTGGAAACAGCAAATATAATTTAAAAAATTCTGATAGTCAGATGTCAATATCAAGTGTGATTGACAAGTATGTTTGTGTTATAATTTTATTGCAATTTCTGTATGGAATTTGTGCAAAATACATAGAACCGAGGGAAGGTAATTTACTGGAAATATAAAATCTTTCGCAAGAAACTGTCTGTATGGAATTTGTATACAATACATAGAACTGACGGTAGATAATGTGCTGGCCACATCAGATTTTTTTATATTTAATGTTATTATAAATATAAAGAATATTTTATTCTCAGATGTAATATAACAAGTGATATGATTATCATCGTTGATATTCTCTAATGAAACCGAGTTGCAGAAATGTGCTGCTTCGGTTTCACGAGCAATATCTTCGATTATTATTCATATCACGAGCTTATATTTAATGAGAGAATATAATGAATTTTTGTGACACATTGTGTGTGCTGCTAATCTAACCTTTAATATATTGTATTACAGCATGGTTAATTTGACAATTACCTTATTATTTTTATCGTTGTTGATCTTTAACTCAACCATTATTGCACATTTTTATACTCAAAATTAAGTGTCAATGTCAAATAAAGAAAACAAATCCCTTTTATCATCGCTGTGATAGACATGTAACTAGGGAGATTCTGATTGTTGATTGGCGGAAAACGTGTCACGAGACTCATGAATTATATTCTCTATAAGATTTAACTGTATTTTATACTTGATATTAAATTGCTATAGAGGTAAAAAATTAAGAAGAAATTAAATTTCATAAATTAGTCATGTGAATCTGGAAGACTGCATTGGTAAGAACTGACGATTGTAGTAAGTGCATGAAGTGCGCACTCAGTAGAGTTTTCACTGAAAAAGTATAAACGAGTTATACACTCAGTGCAAAAAAGTTAGCACTAAATATATAAACGCTGTTTCAATTGATACAAGTAACCAAAATGGTAAAATTACCTTTATTTGAAATATTCTATTTCCATCTACTGTAAATTGTAAAAGATTCACAAATATAAAAATCATTCCACCCTCCTTGTTTTTCAGCCGTTTGCATAATGAAAATTCAGATTAAATAGTAATTGTCACAACATTAAATCGAAACGAGTCCAATCTCTCCTTTAGCTTTGTTTAATAGTGTAATATAATTTTTAAATTAATTTATGTAAGACGGTGAAAAGAAGAAGAACTGATATTTTAGTTACTTTAGTAAGAGACAATTGGCAAGAATGTAAGTGAAGGTCAGAGTCGAGAGTCGACACGAAATGTGCATGTGAGTTATAGCATTTGTGTAATTGAGTGATTTCAAAGGAAAATAAAGGCAATTATACAAGTCAAGCATTATTATTATTCATAAATTTGGTCCATTCGAGACGGATTTGCGTACCACAAAAGCAAGAAATAGTGAAAACGTTGAAACAAAACGTAAAATTGTGCGAATGAAGGTTGGGCGAGTCCATTTCAACAACGCATCACAGCCAAGCTGAGGGGTGGCCGCCAGACCGTGGAAGAACACGACGCATCAGCCGACAGAGAGCGACGATCACTGCAGTATTGCGAACGGCGTGCGAAAAAGAGAGATAGCATACAAGACAACTATAATTTCCTTCCGTAAGTCCTTTCTATATTTTTTTACATTTAAAATTGCTTCGACACAATTACAACAATGGAATTAAGTATATTAAAACAAAAAAGAGGTACTATTAGGCAGCAATTAACATTGTTTAAAAAATATTTAGACGGGATTGGGGATAAAATTGATGACTCGATTGTTATAAACATTGAAGAGCGTTTGTCAAAGGTCGAACCATTATACGAACAATTCGACGACGTTCAAACGCAAATAGAGGCCCACGAAAATAGAGCCGAAGATGAAATTAGCGAAGATCGCGAAAGTGTTCAAAACATTTATTTTGCTCTTGTGGCCCGGGCAAAACAGATTCGCAATAAAAATGAAGAAGTGTCAGATGTCGCTTCAAATCATTCAGATATTTCCTTAGTTAGCAACAAAACTCAAGTAAAGTTAGGTCCAAATTCAATTTGCAATGATGATCTAAATCTAAATGCCAGCCCAGTGCCGAACACCACGCGTTCTACAGACATGTCAAACGTAAAGCTTCCGCGCATAACATTGCCAACATTCGATGGTAGTTTTACGTTGTGGCGGGAATTTTTTGATACTTTTAAAGCGTTAGTAGACTCAAATGACAATATTAGTAATGCTCAAAAGTTATGCTATTTAAAGGCTTCTGTAAAGGGTGAAGCTGCTAACCTACTCACATCATTTGAAACAATTGATGCAAACTATGACATCGCATTTGATTTATTAAAAGAACGCTACAACAATACTAGGCGCATTGTTCACACTCATGTTAGAGCATTATTAGAAATAGACAATATAACAAAAGAATCGCACATTAGTCTTAGAAATTTAATTGATAGCTCGGAAAAGCATATGCGTTGTTTAAAAACTTTAAATCAACCCACAGAACAGTGGGACGCGTTGATAGTTCCAATACTTTCAATCAAGTTAGATAACGCTACGAATCGCGAATGGGAGACAAGAATAAACTCAGAAAATGTTTCAAAAGATAATATACCGACTTATAAAGAATTCATATCATTTCTTAGTCAAAAACAGAGTGCACTTGAAGCAATCGCGGTCAAAAAATCAATTGTTGACACATCAAAGGGGTTCAGTTCAAATAAAAGGGTAACGACATATGCGTCAAATATACGGAAACCGTGCTTACATTGCGATAAAGATGGGCATTCGATATACGGTTGCGAAACATTTTTGAAATTAACTACAGACTCCAAAATTAATCGTGTAAAAGAACTTAAAGCATGTATAAATTGTCTGCGGAAAGGACATTTCGCTATAAACTGTAAATCAAACCGTTGTAAAACTTGCGATAAAAAGCATAATACATTGTTGCATTTGTACAAAACCGAACCCGAAAGCAAACAAAACATGGTTGAAGAAAACAATGAAGTGAGCAAAGGAGGTTCGTATTTGTCGTATCGAACACAAACTCAAACATTATTATCAACGGCTATATTGCAATTTAAAGCTAGTACTGGGACAATATATTCAGCTCGCGCGTTGTTAGATTCAGGGTCACAGTCGTGCTTCATGACTGATGAATTTGCTCGAAAACTAGCATTGCCAAAAACGTCGTTAAAACACTCGATTTCGGGAATAGGCAAAAATGAGTTCAAGATAAATAATCAAGTTTATGCAGAGGCTCAATCAACGGATTTGCGCTATAAATTCAGAACAAATTATTTAGTGATACCATGTATAACTGAAGAATTACCGCTGGTAACGTTTAATAAAAACGATTTAAAATTACCGCCAAATTTGAAACTCGCTGATCCCAAGTTCAACGAAAGAAGCAAAATTGACGTTCTAATCGGCGCATCAATATTTTGGGATATCCTGAAGAGCAATCATATGAAACTTGGCACATGTGGTCCCATTTTACAGGATACAAATTTAGGATGGATTGTATGTGGCAACATGACTTATACTCCATCAACAAACAAATTAATAACGGGTTTAACGTTAGATAAACTAAATGAACAAATGCAGCGTTTTTGGCAAATAGAAGAATTCAATAATGCAAAATTATTGACACAAGAAGAAGTCTTCTGTGAAAAACATTTTGAAGAAACCTTTACACGAAATTTACAAGGCCGTTACGTAGTACGAATGCCTTTGAAAGAAAATAATAATGAACTAGGTGATTCACAAGACATAGCAGAACAAAGACTCCAATCTTTGGAAAGAAAACTAAACAGAAACTGCAAGTTAAAGGAAGCATATACAAACTTCATGGATGAATATGAAGCACTAAATCACATGACAAAGGTAATACCTACGCCAAACGAAGTAGCCGTATACTTACCTCACCACGGTGTATTCAAGGAGAGCAGTTCAACCACAAAGCTCAGAGTGGTCTTCGACGCATCATGCAAAACTACGTCAGGACTATCATTAAATGAAATACAATGCGTGGGTCCAACATTACAAAGTGACCTGTTTACAATTTTAATAAACTTCAGAATGTCATCATATGTTGCAATAGGTGACATTGAAAAAATGTATCGCCAGGTTCTGATACACCCAGAAGATAGAAGATATCAACGAATATTATGGAGAAAAGAAGACAACGAACCAATGCAAATATATGAACTAAATACTGTTACATATGGTACGGCTTCAGCACCATACCTAGCTATAAAATGTTTGATGAATTTAGCAGAACAAAATAAAATTGACTATCCAATAGAAGCCAATATAATCATGAAAAATTTCTATGTGGATGATTTACTAATGGGTGCTGACACGATAGAAGAATTAACGAAAAGACGTGACAATATAGTAAAAATATTGGAAACTGCAAAATTCAATTTAAGAAAATGGAATAGCAACGTACCAGAATTATCGGACACAGATAATTCAGTAAGTGAATTCAAAGACACACCCATAAAAACACTGGGCGTTTTTTGGAATTCAAAGGAAGATATATTGTTGTATAATTGGAATACAACAGCTATACGAGCACCAGAAGCTACAAAACGCACAATTTTAGGTGCAACAGCTCAACTATTCGACCCAATGGGTTTAGTATCACCAATAACGATTGTACCTAAGTTAATTATTCAAGAGCTGTGGCATGAAAAACTTGAATGGGATGAGCCTATCTCTAAAGCGCATCAAGAAAAATGGAGTGAGTTTAAAAATACGATTCGCGATATGCAAAATATTGAAATACCAAGACATGCTGTCAACTCAAATGGACATGCTTGTCTTATGGGTTTTGCTGATGCTTCAGAACGCGCATATGGTGCATGCGTGTACATCAAAACTATTTCAAACAATGAAGCAACTGTTAATCTATTAGCAACAAAGTCAAGGGTAGCACCACTGAGGACAACAACAATTCCCAGGCTAGAATTATGTGCCGCAGTACTTTTAGCAACACTCATCACAAAGGTTAAAGAATCATTAAGCATCAACATTCAAGAGCAGTATCACTGGAGTGATTCCGAAATAGTACTATGTTGGATAAAATCAGAGCCAGCTACATGGTCAACTTACGTAGGCAATAGAGTAGCAACAATTCGTAACTTAACAGATCCGAAATCATGGCATCACGTTAAATCAGAAGAAAACCCTGCAGATTTGATATCACGCGGCACAACCGCAAATCTACTAAGAGACAACAAGTTATGGTGGATAGGGCCGCATTGGCTAGCAGAAGATCTGAGTGGAGTACAGATCAATGAAATAGAATATCCAGATGAAATACCAGAATTGAGAACATGTACAAATACAGTTACGAAGACAGAATGCGATATGACCATATTTCAGAGATATTCTAAACTTCACAAGTTATTAAATGTAATATCTTATTGTTATCGTTTTCGCAATATAAAAACTAACAAAGAAAAGGGTCCTATCACAGTAGAAGAGAAACAGAATACATTAAACAAATTAATAAAGGTTGTTCAGAATCACTATTTCTGTGAAGAAATTCAATCTCTTAAAAGAACAAAGACGATATCACGCAATTCAAAATTATTGGTTCTTAATCCATTTCTAGATGACACCGGTCTTCTACGAGTGGGCGGTAGATTGAAAAATGCAAACATAGGTTTTAATCAGCAGCATCAAATCTTATTACCTGCATATGACAATCTTACTAAAATGATAGCACAACATGAACATGAAATCGGATTGCATAGCGGTCCACAAAATTTGTTAAATAATTTGCGTCAAACCTATTGGCCATTAAACGGTAAAAATCTAGCGAAACACGTTTTTAGATCGTGCGTAAAATGTTTCAGAGTTAATCCCAAAAAGTCGAAATTTCTTATGGGAGACTTACCTAATAATAGAGTTAATCCAGCTCCAGTTTTCTCAATAACGGGTGTAGATTATGCCGGTCCTTTTTTTGTCAAGGAACGTAAAATGAGAAATCCAAAAAGGTATAAAACTTACGTAGCTATTTTCATATGTTTTGTTACAAGGGCAATTCATATTGAGTTGGTTAGCGACTTGACCACGGAATGTTTTCTGGGCGCGTTAAGACGATTTTGTGCGAGACGTGGTAAACCTTCCATCATTTATAGCGACAATGCGACCAACTTTACGGGCGCTAACAGAGAATTACACAATGTAATAAAATCATCGAATGTTGAAAAAACCTTAGCAGAAGATTTTATTCAGTGGAAGTTCATTCCACCTAGAAGCCCTCACATGGGAGGTTTGTGGGAATCGGGTGTTCGGTCGGTAAAAACACACATGAAACGCGTTGTTGGTAACACAATACTTACTTTAGAACAAATGAACACATTGTTGGTACAAGTCGAAGCAATTTTGAATTCCCGACCTATATCCTCACTTAGTGACAACCCAAACGATTTAAATCCTCTCACACCTGGCCACTTCCTCATTGGCAGACCATTGACCACAATTTTCCAACCACAAATACCTGACCGGATTAGTAACATGTCTCTCTTTGCACATGTACAAACCATGATCAAGCACTTCTGGCAAAGATGGCAGAAGGAGTATCTGCATCAACTCCAAATGCGATATAAATGGAACACCAAGGGAAGCAATCCAAAGAAGGGTGATTTGGTGGTCATCATCGAGGATAATCTTCCACCATTAGCCTGGAAACTGGGCCGAATCACAGAACTGCATCCTGGGCAAGACGGTGCAGTGCGAGTGGTTACAATAAAAACATCTAACAGTCTCGTGAAACGCGCCTTAACTAAAGTGTGTTTCCTCCCTCCAGATATTGAAAGTGCTTTGCCCTTTCAAGGCGGGCGGGATGTTTAATAGTGTAATATAATTTTTAAATTAATTTATGTAAGACGGTGAAAAGAAGAAGAACTGATATTTTAGTTACTTTAGTAAGAGACAATTGGCAAGAATGTAAGTGAAGGTCAGAGTCGAGAGTCGACACGAAATGTGCATGTGAGTTATAGCATTTGTGTAATTGAGTGATTTCAAAGGAAAATAAAGGCAATTATACAAGTCAAGTACTATTAATCAAGCTTCTCTCTTAGTTTCCATTCTCCCCGTTGTTTGGAAGCGTCGCTTCGGGCGCCTGGAAACGCCGCTTTCGCTCTGCGATCCGGATCCCACGATGTCAAACAACGTAGCGTGTATGTATAAGATGATTTGGAGAGTTTACATATTTGACAGGACGCAGCAGTTTGATGAAAAAGGTTCCGGGAATTTCGATGTTATTGTTGAGATATCTTCTCTGATCCCTTGTCGGTGTGTTTTTACTCCATAAAGTGATGTAATCGAAGTCAGCTACCAAATTTGTTTTTACCGTAGGGAGAACTTGGATAAACTTAAAACTAACCAAATTGTTTTCGGTTGTTCTTTCATCACAAATGCGTTGTGCATTAGGCTTTATTTACAATGGAGAATGTATTTGTGAAAACCAGTGGAATTCCTAAGCTTTTGCAAATAAATTAATTACATTCTTTTTGAATTGTTGCGATCGCGGACAAAATTTGAACTGAAAACTAACCCTCTTAAATCGACCCCACACTACTTGTCTTGTGTACTTGTACAAGTCTACAAGTATTCAAGGGCAAGCATGAATGACGAGTCCGACCTCTCAAATCACTCGTGTATACTTGCAATTTTGCTTCCTCGGTAAACTTGGGAATATTTAACAAGCAGTCATATTAGGTTTGTTCCTACATGACTTTTTTGTTTAGTTCGTCTAGGGATCATTTTCCGAAGACTCGTTATCGTTTTATTATGGGTGCACAATAGCTAAAACCGCAATGCCAAAATATTTCGGTCCGTACAGTCGACCAGTTCAGTATTTGCAATGCTGGTTTATATTTTGCGCCCAGTATTCGACTGTAGACCAAGACTGCACTTTCCAGATTTTAATGCGTTAATCTTTTGAACTTAGAATTTCCCTAATTTTCTTATAACTTATTATAAGGTCTCTGAACTTGTCTCCAAAGGATTATAAAACCGTTATTTGTGGCTATGTAGGTATATAAATACGTGGTGAGTTTAATTATTTTCACTTGTCATTTGTACCTCCTAACTAGTGTACGAAGGCTGAAAGTGTGAACGTTGGTTTGAAAATAATTTACTTCCTAATATTGCACCAAATTCAGTAATAGTCATGGATAATGCTACCTACCATTCGCGACAAGAGAATAAAATTCCGACGACAGCAACAAGAAAGGCTGAAATAATAAATTTTTTAGTAAAGAAAAATATGCCAATACCAGAAAGGGCAACAAAAAATGATTTACTTAAAATTATAAAAGAGCAGAATTTTGATAAGTCTTACGTTATAGACATTATGGCACAACAGGCAGGGCATAAAATATTATAATAATATAATAAGCTATAAGAAAATTAGGGAAGTTCAAAAGATTAACGCATTAAAATCTGGAAAGTGCAGTCTTGGTCTACAGTCGAATACTGGGCGTATAATATATACCAGCATTGCAAATACTGAACTGGTCGACTGTACGGACCGAAATATTTTGGCATTGCGGTTTTAGCTATTGTGCATCCATAATAAAACGATAACGAGTCTTCGGAAAATGATCCCTAGACGAACTATACTCATTCAGGCATGAGTCAGAAACTTCGTATGGTTAGAACGGACAACGGACTTGTCATAATCATAATTAATTACTGTTTCATCTGCAGAAAAAATATCAGTCAATAAATTATCGAAAAACAAACATTAATTATTTACCATATTATATACCTAAATAATTACTGTTTTTTTTTTATTCGAGGTTGGCCAAATATCAAATCCATTTCTTCATGAAGGTCTTATCACACTACAATCGTATCACTGACTCTTTTTCGCTGACTTATTTTGTATGACCAACTCGATCTATCACACAGCAAGTTCGAAAAACCGTTTTCTCTGACTTTTAGTGGATTTTCGTACTTGAAGTTAGTTATGGAATGGTTTCTTTAATGATAACATATTTCAAATTTGTTTGACATATCAAATTATTTCAAGTAAATGAATGAAAACGATGGAAAAATAATCCAAATGTGGACAAGCATAATAATTTTATGCGCATGTCCACTTCTGACATTTTCTGCAGTTATATTTTATTCCGTAAAGATACTTTCCTGTACTTCAGAGACAGTTGCGCATGCGCAGTAGAGAAATCAGCGATAAATAGAGGAAATGATATCGATTCCATTTCACCTGACAACAGGATCTATGACTTTCTTGTAGCTATCACACTGAAGTAAGTCAGCGATATGAGCCGAAGTCATGGATAATGCGTAACAAATCAGATATACTACTTCTAGTGTGATAAGGTCATGAGATGAATCAGATAACAATGATTCTGGATCAGATTAAAATTCCAAATCATTCATTATGTTCACTTATGAAAGCAGATGCGCACGTGCTGACAAATAATACATAGCACAGACCAGTGGATGGATCGGACAGTCCGCGGATGCGTTCATGTATGCGTCCGAAGTCTGTAGGAACAAACATATCAACGGTCCGATGGATTGTACAACAGTCAGTTGGAATTATATTTTTAAAATGCGTATGCGTCTGACATACATATGACAGTCCGGGCTGGCTGTAGGAACAAACCTATAATTTCCCGCCAACTTTACATTTGACAGCCAAACAGACGACATACTTCTCGCTAGTGCGGCATATGTTATTTTAAATGAGAGATATATTTTACTAAATAAAAGACACAGGTGCAAAGATGGTGTTGAAACACGAAATATAACGACTGAACACGAACTCTAACGAAGAAATAGGGAGTGATCTAGGAGGCTCCGCGAGTGGTGTAGGAGCCCCTCCCCGGCCAAAGGTCGGACACTTAGTGATGCACGACGAGGCGAAAGTACTCTCGTCTCGTTGCATTATGCGAGACGAGAACGAGAGCGAGATTGTAGTTTAAGTTTAAAATTCGAGGCGAGATCAATACAAGAACTGCGAGAAGCGAGAAATCTCGCGAGATGCTCGCGAGAGTCTCGCAATAAAAAGAATTGTAACTTTATAGCTTTGATTCATAAATTCACTGAAAAATGCACCGTACAAGGAGTGGAGTCAACGCTTATTCGTGGATAGAACACGTGAATATAAAAATTATATGAATTTACTATATTTTCTATGTCTGTCTACAGTCGATAGGTATCGGTCCTATAGGTCCCAGAGCGAGGAAATGCAAAATAAAGATAAAATCGGTTTTATAATAATAATATGCTTTATTGAGGTAATCTCAATGGCGAGGTTCAGCCAAGGCTGATCTTCCACCTATCCAATTGAACTAGTTTTCTCCAATATTTCACCCCCTAATTCACCTCAGTTACAACCACGGTTAATAAAATTCTTACCGCCCCTGAAAAGTATAGAATGATATATTAAGAGTCGATGGGAGCCAACACGGAGAAAAGCGGAGTGATTGGTTGCCGGCGGGTTACCAGTGTAGCGGTTTTTTATGACTAAATCTTACTTAAATAGTGGCATATATTTAATAATAATGTGTAGGTACTTTTAGTTACAAAAAAGATTTATTTAATGTTTAATTCGTTTCACTGATAACAATGTATTAACAGATGTTCGTATTGAAATAGTTTACAGATCACAATTTGATGAAAATTGGATATTTTAGAGATAAATTAAATTATTTACTAACTTATCACATTTTCTGGTGTCTGTAAATGAATAAACATTACGTTCGTATTGAAATAATTTCGTAACCAAAATTTAGTCCCTCGTGTCTTTATTATAGTTATAAGCCTGCAAATACAGGGAGGACGGTGTGATTGGTGCTAACTTGTCTCTTGTAGTTAAAATGTTACGTAAATACGTAGTGCGCAAGCGCTTATTTTTATAGAGAGACTCTCGTGCGAGAACGAGACGAGATCCAAAAAAAATGTGCGAGAACAAGAGCAAGATCGAGATTACAGGTCTGAAAACGAGACGAGGTCGATATTTTATATTTCTCGTCTCGTCTCGCCTCGCGTGCATCAACACGGATACTTTTCTAACAGACCTCGTATATTTAAGAGAATGCCTAGAATTCTATTATTAAACTCATCAAATCATTATCACTACATAATCAATCTAAAGTAAATACTGGATCGCTGACGTGCTGACGATATTTTTAATTATCTCTATTGTTTGTTTAAATCACTAAATCCCACTATAAACGTCTACTCGTACTACTTGCACTCAACTCTCTATCTTTCTCTTACACAGACACCCAATCTGGCGTTGTCTTCCCCTTGATTGAATGGTTCAATTTACCGTGTTATACATCACGCTGGACGCGTAGCAGAAAGTTACGTTTAATTTATTTACCTCTCAGTGCGAAGAAGGCACGAGAACGAAAAAATAAATAAAAACCAAAATGAAAACAAGCTCCCTACTCGTACGTCCCCGTTGCCATGTAACGACTTTTTAATTTCCCGAAAAAATGAGGAAACAAAAGGAATACTTCATCAAACCAACCGACTACAAAGCGCGACGGGCAATGCAAAGGGAACAGACAAGGGTGCATTTTAAATTTTCCTACGTGATTTGTTTTTGATTATAATCATCCACTTAGACATTTTCGCGTGAGAGATTATTAAAACTGAAAAATTTATACTAATAATCTGATGTGGACACCATACGACTTCCTTGTACACAAGACCAATATGAAGTATAGACCCAAGTATAAAATTTCACGTATTTGACGTAATTTGACATTAACATCTATTTTTTATTTTTTTGTTATTTTTTGTCCTAATCCATAGCAAGCTTCATTACAAAAACCAAAAAGTATATAAGTTTTAAATATACATATCTCGCTTATGCAAGAAAAAATGTTAACAACTTCAGGTAATATGTCACTTCCGGTTAGGCTGTTTTAATCAAAATCTACTATGTTATTCTAATTGACATAAAAGTCTTATATACCAAATTTTAAAAGTGTTAGATTATATTTTAAAATAGTTTTTCATTAAAATCTATTATAAGCTTCAAATAAAGTACCATTTCTAGAAATTATGTAATGACCAAAAAGGGAGGTGCACAACTAGATGTTATAGCAGTCCTAAATACAAAATTTCAACTATCTACGGCTTACCGTTTTTGAGTTATGCGAGATACATCGCACGTACGTACGTACAGACGTCACGACGAAATTAGTCAAAATGGATTCAGGGATAGTCAAAATGGATAAATCCGTTAAAATATGAAAACCGAAATTTTTCGCGATTACAATACTTCCTTTACTTCGTACAAGGAAGTAAAAATAAATGTGGGCAAATTTATCGATTGTGGTGTATATTACGTGTTAACAAACTCTCAAATTCTCAGTCATACAGCATTTATTATGACAAAACTGATGTTTATACCTTTTTTAGGGTCTATGCCCGTATGTCACGCTACTTGTATAATTCTGACCATAGAATTATGGGCATAATTGCAGACAGTCGTATAAAGAAATTTTTAACAAGGTTACTTTTCTGTCCATAAAATTAAAATGCCGAGGCCGCTTGCGGCCGAGGCAAGACAATCTCGAAGCCGCTAAAGGATTTCGCGGACAAGGTGTACACAATATTTTTTGTGCAACCGTAAATAATATATAATTACAAATTTTATTAATTTTAAACAGTTTCATTCTAAATAGAAAGTTAGCTTTCAAGGTGGCTATGGGACTGACATTTGATAAACAAAACCATGCAATTCTTAAGTGCCAAAGGGATTGTTTACCTAATTTGCGGCCGCTACCGCGCGACCATAATAACGGTCGCGAAATCCAATTTCGCAACCTGTATTGCGGCTGCGATATGCTTATTTCGCGTCCGGTTGCACAAAAAAAATATCCGACAAGTTAGCAATGGAATTTTTATGGTTATTGTGGTTGTGGTCATTGGTTATTGTTGAATTTATGTGTGATTCATTGGTCTGTCCTTTTATAATAACTCGATTATTTTATATATTATGGGGAAAAAATTCAAACGAAGTTCATTTTAAATTAAAATGTTTAAATCTGCAGTATAGGCTTTTCTACATGCTATTCAATTTTTACGCAATGATATGTAAATTTATATTTTCAAATAGAACACACCATTGCGTAAATATGGAACATCTTTAGGCTGCAGATTCATAGACATTTGCCTTTAAAATAAACTTCGTTTGAAACTTTTTTCCATAATATTTAAAATAAGCGACTTATTAAAAAAGAATAGACCGATGAATCAGCCTGTATATCTATCAGAAGATTGTAAGTGTTAAGGGGTGGGGACGTTGATATGACATCACATCTATATGATGGCTGACTCGTCCTCCATATTGGCGCCAAAATGAACGCAGTAAATTATGAAATAAAAGTGCCTTTTTTATAAGTTTATGTAGTAACTATTTTTCATAACTAAAAATAACTTCCATATTTGCCATATTATATTTATATAAAATAATAATACAAGAAAAAATACGGTTCTTTAAGATTTTTTAGGTTAGAGAAAAATATATGTATTGCATAAGTACCTATAAAAATTATAACCATTTCTCAAATAATTTGCGCAATTTAAAGAGAACAATCCGTCTTTATGGATAATTTCTATGATTAATAATACTGTAACACTGATATTTAATGATTGAAGTAGCTCCAAAATGGCGGGCGAGTCAGCTAATATAGGTATAGCTACTAGATAAATTATAATACATAGCTGACACGTACGTCATACTGGAGCCAAATTGAACGCACAATTTGGAGCAGAACAACCCGTCATTGTAGATAATTTCTATTTGATTAATAATACTGTAACACTGATATTGAATAATATAGTATATTGTAGAATGATGCTATAACGGATGGAGTGAAGCGATCTTAAAAGTCTTAAAAATCTTAAGTCTTAAAAAGTCGTAAAAGTAAAAATCTTAAAAGTCGGAAAAGTCAGAAGTCAAAAGCCTTAAAGGTCTTAAAAGTCTACTTAATTTGAAAGTTTGATTTAAAAGTGAAAAAATCGTTTCATAATGGGCGTCCAACTTTTTTTGGATATTTTAGGTTAAGAATTTAAAAATAGAAATTCCGTATTTTTTTGTTTTCTTGAAATTTTGCTTAATAACTCTTAAAATGGTTATTAAAGTTATGGCGCGAAAGTTGTGACATTAGCGTCACTCCTACAGCTACTAGATAATACATATATAGCTGACGCGTCCGCCATACTGGAGCTAAAATGAACGCAGTATATTATGAAATAAAACTATTTTTTTTGAGTTTTTGTAGTAAATATTTTTCAGAATTAATTATAACTTCCATATTTGCCATGTTATATTTATTTATTTATTTATTTATTTAAAAAATACGGTTTGTTAAGATTTTTGAGGTTAGAATTTTTTTTATGTATTGCATAAGTACCTGTAAAAATTATAACCTATTCTGAAATGATTTACAAAATTTGGAACAGAACAACCCGTCATTGTAGATAATTTCTATGATTAATAATACTGTAACACTGATACTGAATGATTGAAGTGGCTCCATAATGGCGGACGAGTCAGCTGTAATTTATCTAGTAGCTATAGTCACTCCTACAGCTACTAGTTAATACATAGCTGACTCTTCCGCCATTCTGGAGCCAAAATGAACGCAGTAAATTATGAAATAAAAGTTCATTTTTTATACGTTTATGTAGGAACTATTTTTCATAATTAAATATAACTTCCATATTTGCCATAATTATATTTATTTAAAATAATAAAACAAGAAAAAACACGGAAACATCCAATATTTTTTAATAACTAAAAAATATGTTTAAATGGGTCCTTGTCTGTACCCCGTGTATTGATTGGGACTTGGGACAAAAAGAACGGGAAACGCACTCGCCACGTCGACAAAGAATTTGAATAATCAAAACATACACCACACCCGCGCCATTTTAACTTTCAGAATGCATTATCTTGTTGTGCTCGGCCCTTATCGTGTTCTGTTGCGGTGAACGACACAAAACAAACTCCCCAGAGACACGATGATTTCCACGGAAAATTTCACAAAAAGACAAATTGTGAATTGCAAATTTGCTTAAACAAATAACGTGCTCGTAAATCTATAAGACTGAAATTCAGTCCGTATGAAGGGTTTAGTTTTATTTAATCACATTTGGTTTGAATATTCCTCAGGGGCTCTTTGTTATAATCTCTCGGTATTTTTACATAAAAATTCACTCCAGAATTTGGTGTGTACGAGAAAACTTCACCACCCTTGCGCTCAACAACATACGACCAGAACTGGGCAATACTTGCAAGAAAAGTACTTTATTAGGCTTGCATAGGCGCCCACAAGGGGGCTCGAAAGGGTCGACTGACCCCCCTTTCATTTATGGACTGTATCCATTTTTAAAAATAAAATTATAATTTTATTTTTTCATTTCAATGTATCATTGTATTTTTTAATAATTATTGGTAATATTTTCTTATATTTTAATCAAAAATTTATTACATACTATCTATTACTAAGTACGAAATAGCTGAAGTGTCAGAATGAGTACATTATGTTATGTACTGTTAATATATTACATTATCTTCTGTGTTGTATTTTCTTTAATATGCTGTAGTTTATTCTAATCATTTTATGATCACGTTCTTCTCAAAACTTTCACAATTATCGATTTTACTGTTATATAGAAATAAAGAAATAGAAAAGTAAATAATGAATGGACATTGCATATTTATTTATATTAAAAGTACCTACGTATGATTAGGGTTGCCGAATTTTGTGAGGAGCGCGATTTAATTAACATTTAATTATTATACATTTTATTTTGAGCAGTTCAATAGAATAATTATATTGTTACTCAGTAATATAATATTTTAATTTAATGCAACATTGTATTTTCAGATTGTCTGTTCCTGTAGTTATTGCTTATGCTCGCATCTCGCATCATAAAGCCTAGTAGAAGGGGCATAGGGGCAATTCTACGCTTTTAGAGCGTACATAGGTACGCATTTTCGTCATAAAATATTGATTTTAATTTTTTAAGAATTTGTTAAATTTGCTTCATTGTAAAGAACTCTATAATATCTTACTTTGCGGTAAAACACGTTTGACCTTGAAAATTATTAAAAATTCGCCTACGGCGCATTTTTCCTTACAACAAAAATTTCGACCCACCTTGTAAAAAAGTCTGCGGGCGCCCATGTAGGCTTGCAAGTACTTTCAGTACTTCAAGTACTGTACTTGAATTACTTTCTATTTACTTTGTACTTGACAAAGTAAGTCTATTCATATGTACTTGGTACTTAATACTTGGAAAAGTACTTGAAGTACAATGAAAAGTACTTGAATTATTTTTAAATACTTGAAGTACTTTAAAATTACTTGAAGTATTTTAAATGTACTTGAAGTATTTTGAACGTACTTGAATTACTTTAAATACTTAAAGTGCGATGAATAATTTAAAAGTTAACAATATTATGAGAATTGTTTGTCTGTCAGTGTTTCTTTTGCAGTGGTGTGGTGTTATTCCTGTAGCACATAATTATGTGAATTTCATTAATAAATATATTTTCAGCGATAATATGAAAGTAAAGATATATTTGCAAATTTTTTGATATAAATAAATTAATTCTAATCTGCATACTGCATATATAATGTTTATATTACCTAAATACAGTGCTGGGACTTTGCCGTAACCCCTGGCGATCGCATGACTTAAAAATGACGTCATTTTAATACCTCGGCACAGCTTCTCGTATCACTTGGCGACCATATGACGTCAATTTTACGTCATGCGATCGCTGGGTGATACGGCAGTCACAGCGAGGAACTCTTGTTTTCAGTAACCCAATAAATATCGCATATTGTAATTTTTGTCAATAATAATCTTTTAAGGTCCCTATAATCAGAAAAATACCAATTATATGACAAAGTTTTTGCAAGTACTTGGTACTTTCAAGTACTTTAGAAAGTAAAAAAGTACTTGTACTTCAAGTACATTTAGAAATATTAAGATACTTGGTACTTGTACTTCAAGTAGTACTTTCCGGTACTTTCGCCAGCTCTACATACAACCTCCCCCTTGTGTTTTTGAAGACGGCGGATTATTGTTAAAAGCCTACGGGCGCCAAATATCTTAGGACGGCCCTGACCTCGTATAATGTATCATTAAATTAATACGTTTATACTTACAATAAATATGATATGCTCCCCCGAAATTAATTATTTATATTAATTAATATGTTGACATTTTGTTTGTTAGTCCATTCTAATAATAAAATGGGACAATCCAGTAATTTAAAATATCCTGCGGCAAACCCAAATGTTAATCAAAATATGGCTGCATTTAAATAAAATTAGCTATGTTTACAATAACAAATATTGTATGACTATCAGTTTCAATTAAAAAATAAATTGTTTAATGGAAAACAGCGAATACAAAACCAACAATATCCATATTGCACAGAATAATGAATTTGTAATATTGTAACACCACTTTTGTATTAACCTACTTTCATAAATATTTGAAAGAGATGTTTAATGGAATAACATGCAGTCATTCAACCTAACATTATTTTTTTTTAATTAGAGTAAATTTTGCTCGTCTGGAATATAACGAGGATAACAGACATCGATGGTTTTTCAAAATCAGGATTTATCCGTTTACTCCTATTTTTGTAACATTCAGAACCAAAAGTTTTGAGAAAAATCTTACGCTCCAAATTTTTTTACTAAATAAGGTCTAAACTAGTTATCATTGGGCAAAATAAATACATATTAGTCGCTTTATAATATGCCATGTTAATATTTCCAGAAAAAGTTTCGAAAGTTGTTATATAAACTTGAAATATGTAAATATATCTAGAGGTTAGTTGGACAGATGGCTGAAACGTGAAATGGTCAACGTTTTTGGGGTTAAAATATTGGATAAACGACAGAGGCGGACAGTGAACTTTGGGGGCCCTGGGCTAATACTGTTTGAGGGCCCATCTAATTAATCATTACCCACCAGTTTGTCAAAAATTGTTATAGTTTTTTTTTTAATTCAGTATTTTGTTTTGGGGTATATTTACTTAAATAGAGTGAGAAAATTATCTTTTATTGCAACAATTATGAATATCAAAAGGTGACCTTGATATTTAAAAAAAAAACTTAAAGCTATGTGCCGAAATAAGGCTTAAGAGACAATATCATGCAGAAGAATAACCCGACAAATAATTCGCGTCTTGTAAGAGAATGACTTCTGTATAATCAAAAATAAGCTGAATCATCCCCCACTGTCATTAGCCTTAAACCCCGTTGAGCAAGTGCAAGAAATTCTTCTAAGAAACAAGAATATATTAATATATAACATTAAAACTAAAGAACAATTTTTAAAAAACTACAAGAAGATATTTAGTTTCTGTTATACAAAAAAAGGAAACCCAACAAAATATATTTCCTTATAAAACATATACCTTTAAACAGATTATAATATTAATATGTTGGTTATTGTACACAGAATTTTTTGTCATAAACTTATGAATATTTTCAATATTTACCCCATAAAATTCACACACACACACACATATACACACAGATATCATCGTGAAAATGTGAAAATTGGATTCTAGGGACCTTAAAACGTGTTCATTTACCATATGCGATTTTTAGCACGATCCCTATACCTCCCTTACCAAAGGTAGGGGGAGGTAAAAAGAAAACGAAAAACAACAAAAATAACATTTATTCTTAAAAATAATTAATTTGATCATCAACGCAGTTTGCTAATACAGTATGTTGCATTGTCGGACAGTCGCTGACTGTTGCGTGGGTCATACAAATTGCCCGCAGCGAAAGGCCCTTTGTATGCGGGGTCCTGGACTGCAACCCATAAAGCCCATGCCTAAATCCGCCCCTGATAAACGACATTTACCGAACTATACGGGAATTTGAAAAAAGTGTAGCATATTAATTTACTAAAACGTGGGCGACTCGAACGTTTGCCCCCGAATCGAATCAGCCAAGTCATTCAAAGTACTCAAGACAAAGTCAGAACATCATCGCGCAAATTAACTCAAAAATTTAGAATTTTAAGATGTTTACTAGAACTTTGGTTGAAAATGATTTAAAATTTCGAAAAAGAAATAATGTAACCAAATAGACTACGACCCAGGCCGCCCAGCTTGAGCGAAATTCCATATGCTACAGAGCATTAAAAAGATATTTTGTAGAAAACAGAGAGAGCTTATAATTCCCCAAATGTTTATTAGACATAATTGATAGAAGATTTTTGGGCATTCCTTAGCAGAAAAGTATACAATAATAGCAGGGAAAACCAAAAGAACAGTTACAGACTAGAATATTTCTGACGATCCGGGAAGTAGATTTAACATCATCCAGAGACAAATGAGACAAGATATTAAAAAACTGCGTCGAATTGATGATAATGGTCCCCTAGCAGGGTTGTAAAATTAGATTTCTTATATCATTAGTTTATAGGAACAAACCCTTGTCAACGTTTCAATAAAAAAAAAATTCTATTTGATGAAGAGGTCTAAATTTTTTCTCAAATATAAATAGGATGCGTCATTAATGCTAGTCTCAGACGAGTTCACCCTCTTATACAAATGAGTATTCAATACTCTGAATAAGAGGGTGTGTACTAGAGGTGGGCGCGGGCCGTGATTTTGTCGGGTCACGATGTGTCACGACGTGACCCGCGTGGTCGTGAATATAATTTAAATTTTACGTCGTGATTGAACTCGTCTAATAGCGTTTTGCATTTTAATATTTAGTGCGAAATTTCGTCAGTTCTTGCCTGTGCAGTCTGTCTAATTCATATATTTTGAGCAGTGGCAGTTCCTCCATTAGATCATTTGGCCTAGTAGCTATAAACTGCACTAAGGGCCAATTTTACAAACTACCTGTTAAACCATGGATAACTTACTCCTTAGAAAAATAGAAAAATATCGCATCAGGATTTGACATTTAATAAAAATTTTGACAATTTGAGTCATAATTTCGACGCTATATTTTTTTGTTTATCTGTGGAATAAGATATCAATGGTTTATCCAAGAATTATAAAATTGACCTATAAACAGACAGAATGATCCTGGATTCAAGTCCCAGTGAAGTCCATGAATGTTCACAAAAATCTTCCTTCGGTAAAAAATATCAGTACAGTAGTTCATTCGATAGGACTTTTTAAGTAAAATTAATAAAATTAATCAGTATTGTATACGCCATTCTTTTTCCAACCTTTTTTATCCTTTGGAGAGGTAATTAAGTTAGTGCAGTCCCGATTCAAAATGGCTGTAGCGCCGTGTTTGTGTTTGAATGGAATGACAAGGAATTAAGCAATTTGCCGCGATGGAAAAACAAAGGGGCTGGGTTGGCGTTAACACCTAGAGATTAGCCGCGTCGGCCGGGTTTAACACTAAGCCTGCATGCGTGCTCCCGAATGCGAGATTTCATGCTTTTAATTGCCCTTCTGCCACATGATGATAACTCTGATGTATGAAAGAATTATCTGCCATTCGATGCTGGGCGGTATGTGTATGTGTGGTTTGTTAGCGCACACAAAACAAGATATGTGACAGGATTTTTTGAAAGGGAATGTCATATCCTTCATATCGGTGTATTTCATTTCTATTAACAGGACCTAACCTGGAATAAGGTTTGTTCCAACATACAGTTTGCGTGTCGTTCATGTTACGGTCCATGTCCTATTTTCTACGCAGGCGCTAATAAAGTACTAGTTTTGAACTGATCCAGAACTATGTTGTGTTGGAACGGTGCACAACTGTAATTTGTAGTTTAAAATTCGAAATTCAAATGATGTAACAATTCACATTAAAAAATCTGATGTGGCCAGCACATAACCTCTCGCCAGATATTTTACATGGTTGTACGCATAAAACGAAATTTATTTTTAAATACATATATTCATGTCTCACTACAAAATAATTCTCACATATATTTGCAAAATCTATGAGATATTTTAATATAAATTATGTACAATACATATATTTTCTTTATATTCAATATCCTGAAATTTTCTTTTTCTACTTTCCTTTTCTTTTTCTTTATATTCGTCATTTTTTCGCAAATTCCTTTTGTATTCTTTTTTACGTATATTCTTTTGCGTTGTTGACTTTTTTTATTTTCATAATCTTCATAATGATGTACAAATATTTTTGACAATGGCATACAAATATTTTTGACAGTGACATTTATGTGTCAATTACAAACATTTAAATTTCTTGTCTTGAAGTAGTTTGATCTGAAATTTTTTTACATCAAATTATTTTATATACATTTCTTTATCTCTAAATCTATACAAGATATAATAATGAATTTATATTTATCGAATAAAGAATTTAACGTTCTATAATATAAGTATTTACATAAATTTTCGATAAATAATATTTAGATAATTTTCTTGTAACTACTACTTCCGGTTGTCCAATTGTTACCAAAACTGACTGGACTCTTCCCATTATTGTTAGATTGAGGAATCCGTAGTTAAAAATGTCTTAAGTCTTATAGTATTTGAGAAATCGTGAATCCAACATCCACACACACATACGGACATCATCGTAAAAATGTTATAATCGGATTCTAGGGACCTTAAAACGTGCTTATTCACTAAAATCTGGATATGCGATTTTTAGCATGAATACAATACCTCCCTTAGCGAGAGGTAAAAATATAAGATTTTTTTGTAAATACAAAACTTTAACTTACCTAGCGATTGATAATAAATACGTGCCCAACAATCAACAATAAATTGTGAAATTTAATTTTAAGAAATATTAGAAAATCAATTAAACTTTATCAAATGTCTGGAAAATCCCTCCGAATCATTCATTTTATAAAATACATTATTAATAAATGACAAAGAATACTGAACTAAAAATTCACTGACTAATTTAACCGTTCACGAACCAGTTCATGAACGATCAATTTTATGTTGGAACAATTAAGCGAGGCTTGGTACATGATTCAGTCGAAATTCATGTTGGAACACTAAATTCACTCTGCGCATGTACCCGACCGTTCACAAACGTTTAGATTATTTAATAGATGTGGTTTCTTTAGAAAAGATTTTACTATATTTGATTTGAAGGGAAACTGACCCTTATGTATTCCGTTACAGAAGATTAGAATTGTACTCAATATCAGGAGGCATTTAAAATGACTTTAGCAACAGGATTCAGGGATGTATTTAAAAAATTTAATACCGCAAATTCTAGTTCGTTCGTCTCAGGTGTAAGCAACCCTCCAGTCGGAATTACTGTTGGAGGAAATTATGAATAATCCTGTTTCATAGAATTGCCAAACTAAATAGTTTAAAGATCAAAATATTTTGTTATAATCAACATAAACGAAAAATATTTAAAATATTTTAAACACACCCCTGTTTTAATATTCAGTTACCCTAGTCGGCCATCTATTTTCAGCCAGACATAGTAATGTATTTCTGTGTTTGCTATTCCAGTATTTAAAAGGGTTCATGCAAAAATTTCATACCTCAATATTTCGTACAATTATATTCTTCTCCAGGGTTTCAAAAGAAACCTCATCCATAAAATAATTTAAACGTCAACTTTCATTCGCTAGTCACTAAAACTTTTGTTTCTCATACACCCACTTAGTGGGTTAGCACAAACCCGATACAATAATAATAACATCAACTTTTGCTTCTCGAGTGCGTATTAACCAATTTTCTTGTTATTCCATGTATGTACGAATTACACGTAATCTAGTTACAGCAGCCAACGTACACGCTGTACCATTATAGTTATTAGTTGTATAATTTTTATTAATTGCTTGTGTGCTAAAAGGCGTCACATTCTTGAAAACCTAAACGAAACTAATTCATTAATTTTATTAATATATTTCACGTTCAAGTAACATATATAAGCCCTAAGTACAACTTCATGTACAAGATATTGAAAAAATAAAATCAAATTCAATATTGTTCCACATACTCGTATAATTCTATTTTAAAAAACACTGTTCACGTTAAGTAACATTTCTATAAACTTCTATACAGAACCTATTGTAGCAGGAAAATATGAGTTCATATTTTTTTTGTTAAAGAACAACTTTCTGTGTCAAATACCCGTGTCCCATTTTGCGATTTACCCCCCGCTTTGTAACATATTGGCTGGAAGTTACTTCAACTGTTTAAATTTATTACCTGTCATATTTGCGCTACCGAAAACTATTGTACTTAATAATGACATATTTATAACCAACCTACATCAGCAAGTTTGTTTAATAGTTACAAAGGAAATTGATAAAGATAAAAATGATAAAATATTTTCTTTTCAAAATTTATTATTAATATTAATATTGAAGGAGAACATATTTTTAAGATTTGTATAATGCAAAAAAATATATAAATAATTTATTGAATAATAAACTGTAATAATTTTATTATTAATTTTAACATCTGATTTGTGGTTACTGTTTTAAATTTGGTAAGTTGGAAATTTTTTGGATACCTCTCTGTGTGCTTACCCTTGCAAATCTTTTAAGCAAATACATGCTGTGATAGGCGTAAAAGTCAATGTGCATTTATATTGACACAAACTATAACAAAATTTTGCTACCTGCAACGAACCTATGGCCACTATTTTTCAAATTGCTTGGATCCAGAATTAAAATTTTGATCCGGATCCGTAAACAAAACATCGAATCCGGATCCAGATCCAAGTCCAGATCCGGATCCGTAGACAAAACATCGAATCCGGTTCCAGATCCAAATCCAAGTTCAGATCCGGGTCCAAGTTCAAATCCGGATCCACGTTCAGATCTGAATCCAAGTTCAAATCCGGATCCAAGTTCAGATCCGGATCTAAATTCGAATTAATTTTCGGATATCCGCTTCAATATGCGTACATCGGATATCCGAGGATCCGGATACTTTGAAATTCGGGTTCTCGGATCCAAGTTGTGTCGGATCCTCACAGCACTTGTAAATAACTACATATTACCAGAGCTTTATTAGGCTTGCAAGTACTTTCAATACTTCAAGTACTGTACTTGAAGTACTTTCTATTTATAGTACTTAGTACTTGACAAAGTCTATTCACATGTACTTGGTACTTAATACTTGGAAAAATACTTGAAGTACAATAAAAATTACTTGAAGTATTTTTAAATACTTGAAGTACTTTAAATGTATTTGAAGTATTTTAAATGTATTTGAAGTATTTTAAATGTACTTGAATTACTTTAAATGTACTTGAAGTTTGATGAATAATTTAAAACTTAACAATGTTATGCGAATTGTTTGTCTGTCAGTGTTTCTTTTGCAGCGGTGTGATATAATCTTGTAGTACATAATCATGTGAATTTCATAAATAAATATATTTTCAGCGATAATATGAAAGTAAAGATATATTTGCAATTTTTTTGGCATAAATAAATTAATTCTAATCTTCATACTGCATGTACATTATAATGTTATTATTACCTAACTACAGTGCTGGAACTTTGCCGTATCGCCTGGCGATCGCATGACGTAAAAATGACGTCATTCTAACATCTCGGTACAGCCTCGCGATCATATGACGTCAAAATTACGTCATGAGATCGCTAGGTGATACGGCAGTCCCAGCGAGGAACTCTTATTTTAAATAACCAAATAAATATCGCATATTGAAATTTTTGTCAATAATCACCTTTTAAGATCCATATAATCAGAAAAATATCAATTATCTGAAAAAGTACTTGCACCCAAATTTACAAGTACTTTTTCAAGTACTTGGTACTTTCAAGTACTTTAGAAACTAAGGAATACTTGTACTTCAAGTACATTTAGAAACATGAAGATACTTGGTACTTGTACTTCAAGTACTACTTTCCGGTACTTTGCCCAGCTCTGCATTCTTACAGATTTAAATATGTCCATTATAAAAGACATACAGCCGTAACCATCTTAATCCAGTATTCCGGAAACCAAGCTACAAAGTTAAACACATTTGAATATTTAATTGTGCGCCAGAGTTCTTTCCATCTAATCAAATTGTAAACTTCAAATATGTTATCAAATCACCCACTTCATTTTTAAACCCAATTAAAGCAAACAAACGAAAAATTCCCTACAAAGGAAGCTTCATGCTCCATGCTTGGGTAATTTAATTTTAAAAACTTGGAAATTTGGAGAATGCCTGGCAAGCAATACTAAGCGAACGAAATGCAAACGATTATTCGGTCTATAAACACGTTCTTGCGCGAAGGAAAAGAGATCAACATTGAACGCACGTAGGAACAACCCCTTACGCCTGCCCTGAAATATACAGGGTTGCTACGGGATATTGTAATTGCAAGAGATTAAAAGAACAGCAGTTTACATTTGCTGGAGATGTTATTTAGTTTTAAAACTATTCCAGGAGAATGCAAGTTGAATGTTTATTAAAATGTGTATATAGACAAAAAATTTGTTGTGTTATTTTGAGCACGGTTGGAATATGTAAAGACGATATAGTTATTTTCATAAAATCGTATAGTGGAAACGCACATAAAACATGTTGCAAATGTAAAGAGAAACGTAAAAGTTGTAGAATCTTCTTCCAATACACTTTTAGCTTTTAGGTATCCATTATTTCTCTCTACGCCAACAAAGATTGCCCATGAGGTGACGCTTAGTAAATGCCCGCACGGTACAAATGTGTCATCATTATTACCGAAATCTGTATACAAAGCAGATTGGCACACCCAGCAATACCGTATATATTTATTATTTTTTTATTATTATTATTATGATTTCTAAACGATTACAGCAAATTATTTTTCTACAGTCTGTATACAAAGTAACCATTTGCGCTCTCTTTTGCCAACGCAAAATGTCAATTTGCCGCACATGCGCGACAAAGCATTTTTTGTCGAAAAATCAATTCTTTTCAAATTATTTTAGATACTTGCAGAGTTAAAAATAATATAATTCTACTATGGTAATATAAAATAAAAATATAATACATATATACCGGGTGTCTATTTGTTTATGGACCACAGGAAATTTTCATATTTTTGGAAATTCTGCCCTATTAATTTTAGAACTAACGTGTAAATACAAAAAATGTTCAGAATTAAATACTGCATCAAATGAGCCTAAATTTATTGATATAATATGTTCTTGTCATCCGTTTTACAGAGTGCCGTGCAAGGCATGTTTTGACATGTTTTATTTAGGTAGGCATGGTTTAAGTTTAAAATTCAAATGTATGCTTTGGGGTTTTTTAAGATATTTCGTTTTCGTTTATGATATAAAATATTAATATTGCTTTTAAAACAATTAAAAAGTGCAATAACACCAACAGGTCTTTAAAAATAAAAAATTATGATTTATTTGATTTTTGACTTTTTAAATCATGATTCTTGCCAACCCTGCGACAAAGTAGAAAAAAAGTTCGGTGTTCAAATTCTAACTATAGGGCGCGAGCAGACACGTGACTCGAGCGACATTGACGCGCTTGGAATCAGCTGATTTGTGTGCGCATGTCATTTTGACAAGAACAATGTTACGTTGACAAGAACAATGTTTTGATTTATTTTGATTTTTAACTGCTAAAATGTTATTATTTTTAATTTCATATGTTTTAATCTGCAATAGTTTCAAAAATAATAATCGTGTATTTTAAAAAAAATATGTTCTCATCCAACACAAATATTATTTTGTTTTAATTGTAAATGGATTTGTTAATTCGTTTATAACAAGTGAATTTTGTTATTTGCTTTGAAAAAATAATACTTTCAGATTTTTAATATTCTTGAAAGATGATTTCATGTTTATTTTTCATGCAAAATTTTAAACGTAAATATCTCGAGAATAAAATATGAGAACTAACATTTTTAAAATTCAAAATTTTATATACATTTTCAAAAAATAAGGAACAAATAAATAAATCTTCAAGTTTCTGAGTCTATATGAAACCGACAAATTATATTAGTTATTGATTTAGTTATTTATTGTCGCGTCTATTACGATTAGAGATTACCTAATCAGTTACTAACCATGCTCTCTCAAGCTTGACTTTATAGATCAAATACGTGTCGACATAATAAGACCACTAGATATGATTCATATATTCCGCTTAGTGCATAGTTCACTCCTCATTCTCAGTACATTGTTCGTAGCTGTACATAACGAAATGTCGGTTTTTGCAGTAATTTATATGTAGTTAGAACTTTGTACTACTACACAGAGGGTAGTAAAATCAAGAGAAACGAGTTGTATTCAAATTGTCCTTAACTGGGTAATTTCTAACTGACTAACAAGCGACGACAGCTTGAAATATTGTGACAGCTCGCCGAAATACCCAATGAAATACAAAGGCTAAAACAGAGTTAAAGGAGTTAAAGGATTTATTCATTCCGATTTTATTTGAAATTAAATATTTCAGAGAAAATATGGCAGGTAGAGAATGGAGGCTTATAAAGAGGTATATTTTCGGGCTGTCATCTATTGGTATTTTCCTTGTACTACACTTGTAACTCATTTTACTCCGTTGCTAAATCGCTGTCATGGTGACAGTTGCAAGGTGGTGCCAAATATCAAGCGAGTGTATGGTATTTGCAACAGTGACTCCCGCTATAATTATAAAGGATACATGACATATGTGAAATTCTTTAAGTTTCCACAGCCGTCCGAAGACATTGAATCACATGTAAAACTCAAATGTCAAAACACAAGTGACAGAAGAAAGAACTTTAAAAATGGCATGGTTTGTTTGTAATCCGATCTTCCATCTCAACTTCTACATCGTCGCATTCTTTCTTGCGTGTGACGTCAAAATCATAACCCTCTATTGCATATTTTCCTAACAAATATTTCACAAGATTAATACATAATAACACGGTACTTACTTTTACAACTCGGTTTCGTACTAACATGATTAAAGAATTAAACCTCTGACAACACAGTGCATATTCACAAAACACGGTATTTTGGTTTGTGAATAGTAATTTTTATAGACTATTTCACTCATAAATTTATAAGCCAGTCCAAATTCAGGATTCTACCTAGTTACCAAGTTTCATTTTGACTATTTCACTCATAAATTTATAAGCCAATCCAAATTTAGCATTCTACCTAGTTAACAAGTTTCATTTCGACAAAACAACGTCACAGAAATTTTTTCGCACCCTTTAAGCCAATAAAATCTCGTATTATTACAAGAAAGTGAGTTTTGATAAGTGAAATTTTTTGACGTTTTAGAAACACATTGTTTACATACCTGTCGAAGTGTGTATATTTACAGTGTTATCAGTTTTTATTAAAAACGAGTCGATTCGGACAGGAATCTATTTAAAACTATGAAAAAGCAAACTTAAATATAACACCTCAAAACAGAATAAAAATTAGAAGATTTTTGTCAAGAAAAAATATATATAAATGATTACCTGATTTTTATTTTGGAAACAGTCATCCGAATACCATTCGTGGTTAAATTTTATCCTGGAAAAAATTTCCAATTGCTGTACTCGAGCTTGTTGCCAATTTATCTCGTAACATTGATCAAAAATCACTCGTTTGACAACTCGTAATTTTTTGTCAATGCCACTCAATAAATTGCTAGGCAACCAGCTCTCGTAACAATCTGAAAATTTTTCTGGCAAAAATATACCACTTATGATATTATACAGGGTGTAAATGAAATAAGTGCATTAAATTTAACTAGTAATGTAACTCGATGAGAGGAACAATATTTCTTAACTTTTTTTCTAAGTCTTTTAGATTTTGAGTTAATTCTTTAAAGATTTGCTGCATATTTCGTTACCCGCCCATGGAGAACAAATGACTGCTGCCGTATTCAAGTGGGATACAAACAGCTCAAAAATTGTCGATTATCGGTTACACTTACAGTCACAGTAATTAATAAACGAATCAAGGGAAATAATATTATTATTAATTAATACGTAATAGTACAATTTTTTTAAAAAATAAATTTTAATTTTGGATAACAAAATTATAAAGTTGTGTATTAAACTTTTTGCACATGTTATGGATATAACTGTAGCTTTTTTAAAATTGTCATATGTGACACTCCGTATTGTGATGTGATAAAGATGTACAAGATTAACAAATGCGTTGGCAACTCCATGACACTGTCTTTATGTCAACCGTGATTTCAAGTAAAATGTAATACAGATACGAGTAAAAAAATAAATAAATAAACCATAGGTAAGTAATTACAATGTCTGTGTACTCGCATTTTGACAGAATTTTACCTTATAAACAAGTTTATTACTAATGTCAAAATTTAATTAGAACAATTGACAGGACTGTCAATTGCTAAAACAAATTTTTTCATAGCTATTGCTACTATATTCAATTATCACAAAAATATTTGGAACGACTCGTCAATTTACGGGGTGGTAAAAATGCTAAAAAAATATGCAATTTCGAGAAAAAGTTATTAAGAAATATTGTTGCTCTCGACGAGTTATATTACTGGTTAAATTTAATGCACTTATTTCATTTACACCCTGTATATGATAAAACTAAATATACGGTGAAAAAACATTGAAAGTTATATGTTTACATAATTGATACTTTCAATATAAATAATAGATAAGCCAAGGTCATAAGATAAACATAGTTTCACCATTTATTTAATATATGACTAAACATTTATAAATTTGATGCGAAATAAACCACATTTGTCAATACCCCCGGTCAGATTTTAATTACCGAAAGTATGCCTAAAATGTAACGCATTCTAAATCATTAGTGTATTGAGTATTACTGGTAACAATTACATTTAAATTGGTGTGCAGTCCTAAAATGGTGCATACAATATTGCTGCATCTATCATTTAACAGCCTTGCATTTTATATAAGAATATTCTATCGAACACAGTGAGACAACCACTGAAATATTCAAATTCTTGCTGCCGCATCAGAAATACACTGAATTTCATCTAAAATTTTAAAATTTGCATCCGATACCGAAATGTGTTTGGATTTATTTATGATGCTGTAGTTGAAGAATATATTTTTGATGTTTTCAGCAATGGGTGTTTTAACAAATCGAACCCAGAGAACTGAAATTTAATAATTTTTTTTTTGTTTTTGTTTTGAAGTGATTTCATGGCAATTCGTTGAGGAAGAAATGAGAGCTGTGATAAGTTGTTTTTTTTTCTTACTAAGGATCAGTTTTTCCACCTTCGGATATGGTTCCAGATAGTTAACTCCAAGATAAATTTATCTGACACTCTATACTGCGTGTAACTTTTTTTCTGTCTTTCGATACTATACACAGCAGATAAGTGCAATGTAGTTTCAAAATCTGTGATAAAATTTAAAAGACAGCAAGACATAAAAAATAGCATTGTACTATCCCAATCGTTTTTTGAAGAAGTTGCTTATTATTTTTAAAATATTTATGTTTTGATATTTGTGGTAAAGATCTTTTAAACATAATTGGTGACGCTACAAATGAGAATAAGAAAATAATATCAAGCAGTTATTTATATGTCATTTGAAATTATAATGCGAAACTTAAGTTACTTAGAATTTACAAGCACCGTGTATTTTCGTATATGATTTAGAATTTGACAGCTTTTACAGTTTGTCCCCAATAATTAGTCTGATAGCTTTGGCTGTTTCTAAGTGACCAGATTAGTTTGATAGCATTCCAAAAGAAAATTGAAATACAGGGTGTCTTGGAAATAGGGGGACATGGCTTAACCACAGATTCCTGGGCCCATAATAAGACGATTTAAATAAACTTACAAGTATCTGACAGTGCACCGTTTAGCCAGTATTCTGCTTCAAAGTCTTTCTTTAAAAAATTAGTTTTGTTTATAACGAAACGCTTTGTTCGATTTGAATGAAATTTGGTATGACAATCCATATGGATCTAATTCATCTTTTAAGATGGTATTTGTTATTATTAGTGAACCACTAATCTATGAAACTTGGGTGGAATAGACCATAACTTTTTAATGACGCCAATAATGTATATTTACTGTTTTTTAGAAAGATACACTCAATATTAAACTTTCGTGTACCTGCGTGAGTTACGATATCTGTAACGATTTAGTCAGAAAAAAATAAAATGTAAGTGATTGCGCCGTGTAATTTTTACAATAAATTTTATCTAGCAGTCTTTCCAAATGTCAAACAACTAATTTTCAATGACAGTGACAATTGTTTATGGGTTGTCAAAAATTTCCTTTGCCATATTTTAAAACTAGTAAGATATCCGTTTGTAAATATACATTATTGGCGTTGTCATTAAAAAGTTATGGTCTATTAATGGTCGCGGCACCCAAGTTTCATATACACTAGTGGTTCACTAACAATAACACATACCATCTTAAAAGATGAATTACAGGGAATTTATTTTAACATGCAACATATGGTCAATCACTTCCATGGTTACACACTACTGTCAAAAAATGACAGTAATGAAATATTTGTCAATTTTAAAATGCAACATACAAAATTTTGTAGTTATATATTATCAATACTAATTTCCAATAAATTAGCCTACATACAATTAACAATAAATCAAAACTTTCATATGGCACATTTTAAGAAACTTTGGCTTACAAAATTCATAATTTGAAAGTAATAAATGTTCAAAAATAACTCAATTCACACTGAGGCAATATCCTAGTCGGTCGTAAAAAGTATTGACACCATTTGAGATGTGTTCTGGAGATATCTCCTGTGCTGCAATACTATTTATAATGTTGCATTTTAAAGTGGACAAATATTACATTGCTGTCATTTTTTGACAATAGTGTGTAAGCATGGAAGTGATGAACCATATGTTGCATTTTAAAATAAATTCTCTGTATATTCATATGGATTGTCATACCAAATTTCATTCAAATCGAACAAAGCGTTTCGTTATTATAAGCAATATTATTATTTTTTTAGAAGGACTGTAAAGCAGAATATTGGCTAAATGGTGCACCGTCGGATATAGGTAAGTTTAGTGAAATCGTTTTATTTTGGTTCCAGGATTTTGTGGTTAAGCCGTGTCCCTCTATTTCCAAGACACCTGTATATTAATTGTTGAAAGCCAACTATTTTGAGCATATTGACATTTAATCAACTTTTCGAAAGTTATCAATTCTGATTATGACGTTTTATGTCATCCAGTACCAAGCGTCTAACACAAAAAAATAAGTATCGAAATGATAATGAAGGCTCTTTCGATACGCAATATGGTTTTCTATGATTTTTTTATTTTTTATATATATATTAATGTAGAGATAAAAATACTTGACCCATATTTTTTTATTTTGCATAAAAATTTATAGTACCTACGGGAGAAAAATGTAATAGAATTTTGCAATTTGTCATGACGTCATCCCGTGACGTCACAACCCCAGCAAGACCTTGGCCAGCTCCAGCAAGAGAGAAAGCTTGATGAACTATATACAAAATTAATGTAGAAGAAAAGAAAAGTTCAAGAATTGCCCTTACATAAATAGCACCGGTTTGGAAATTTCGAAAACTCATTTAAAACATTATGAGGATGAAGGAGACGCCTTTTTGAATCATATAATAACTGATGATGACGCGTTAGTCCATCACTTTGATCCTAAGATTAAACAAGGTTGTTGAAGCGCGCAGAAGACCAAAAAGTTTCTTCCACGACAGAATTTAAACGCTTGTTATGAGGTTGACTTTGTAGAAAAATGAAAATGACATAAATTTTAACGTTGTTTGTACAATAAAAGTTTGATTTTTACTACATTCCCTCTTGTAATCAAGGAAGAAGTAATAACCATATAACCAGTGGCGTACCTAGAGTGGGGCAAACAGGGCAGGTGTCCTGGGCGCCAGAACCACGGGGGCGCCGCTTAGAGCCGTTGGTATCCGTATATAACTTAGGTGCCAGAATTTGAAATGTTAAAACTGTTGATTACTGTGCGTATTGGCATTTTTCGGAACTGTTGAAGCTCTCTATCTGTTTTTTCATCGTCTACTCAACTCTGGGAAATACTCAAAAACACTGTGACCATAGTTGTTAAATCTGAGTCTAAAACAATATGGAGTGCAAAAGGTGGAAGCTGTGAAGCCCATAAACAACTACCTTGACGGCATACTCCAAGTTCTCGAGACTATAATGGATGATGCAAATGAAACGAGTGAAACAAGAAGTGATGCAATTGTACAACCGTATGTTGACACTTGATTTTCTGACTCTACTTAGATTTTGGACGAGAGTACTCATTCCTATTGATAGAGTTCAGAAAAGACTGCAAGATATAAATATGAATTATCATGATGCCGCCTTAGATTTGAAAGGTTTAAGAGATTATTTTCGGAATGAAAGAGAAACTTTGGTGACTAAAGCTCTGGAAATTGGACTTAGTCTCTGTCAAAACTGGGATGTTGAAACCGAAAAACGCCAATGGCGAAAAATCTTCGAATAGCCATGCAAATAATGTAGCCTATTGCAGTTTCCATCGCTTGCTGTGAAAGATCTTTCAACAAATTAAAACTGATCTTAAATTATCTGAGAGTCTCCATATGGGTCAAGATCGATTAAGTGATCTTGCTTTGATGAGCGTTGAAAGAGAAGAAACTGAAAAGACCGATTTCGAGCACGTTATTAATGCCATTTTTTGATCGTAATGACCCCCGGAATATATAGTATAATTTTGTCGAGCGAGTCGCGGAACACCCGTATATTGATGGTTATTTGGTTATGGCCACTTATCTCGCTACACTAAAGCGAGAAAGAAGTAATTTTGATTTTACATTGTTGTCAGGGGGCGCAATTACGATCCTTGCCCTGGGCACCATTAGGTACGCCACTGCATATAACTTGCCATAATTTTCAATTACAAACATTTCTTTTGCATCATAACATTCAAATTAGAAGTTTATAACCCCTATAATTGTTCCTGCAAGTATAACTGGCACACAAAGCCACTATCCACACACTATCCAGTATCTTAACGAGTGAATTCGCATGAAATGATGTAAACAAAAGCAGCACTCACCGTTTGCAGCTCTGCTGTTTATCCAATAAATACTCGTACTGCCATGACGACGGCTTATCTGCAACACAAGATACGGGAGTATTGTACATGTTTGTACGTGTCTAAATACAAAGGGCAAAGAGTAAAGGGTGTACGTGGGAGGGAAACAAGTGAATGGTAATGAAGAATATACGCGGGAGGTTAATTGACGCATATGTCACATAGGT